>CM070664.1:16809201-17116701 GCA_036346575.1 Dendrocalamus sinicus
GCGCGGACTCGGGGAGAAGATGGAGGAGGAGCGCGTCGTCAAGAAGATGCTGCGCGTTGTGCCGCCAAAGTACAAACAGATCGCGTGCTCCATCGAGATGTTCGGCAACCTGAAGGAAATGTCGCTCGAGGAGCTCGTCGGGCGGCTGCGCGTGGCGGAGGAGCGATGCGGCGGTGTCGTTGAGTCGGCTGCGGACGGCGTCGGGCGCCTGCTGCTCACTGAGGAGCAGTGGGAGGAGCGCCGGCGTTGGCGCGGCGGCGAAGGAGCACGGCGCGGCAGCGGCGAGAGGCGTGGTGGCTGGAACGACGACCACAGTGACGACGACGATGACGATGATCGCAGCAGCACGAGCTCGGGGAGTAGGCGTGGCGGGAGCCGATACCGAGGGCGATGCTTCGACTGCGGCGAGCGCGGCCACATGGCCAAGGACTGCCGTGGGAAGAAGAAGGAAAGGGCCCTCCTCGCCGACGTCGACGACGAGCCGACGCTCCTGTAGGTTGGGCGTACGGGGGTGTCGTGGTTTAGGGGGTGATTGTCAGGAATAAACCACGCCATGGGTGTTGTACATGCGTGCGGGTTGTGTTCAGTATGTGCACGGGAGCCGGCGCGGTGGCGCGGCGTGAGTGCACGTGCATGCAGGCTAGCTGCGGCACTAGTTTTGAATCAAGTTCCCAGTCGTGTGCGTCCTGGAGTCTAGTTCGCGTCGGTTGTTAGGATCGAGTCGTAGAGTTGTTGGAGTAGTGGTGAGCGTGGCGCCGATTCGCACGGTGGAAGCCGCGTTGTCCGGATGAGCAAGTGGCTCACGGTGTTGCTGCACGAGTTCTGCGGATCATGGCGCGAAGGTCAGCATGGAGGCGAGCTCCGTGGCATGTCCTTGTCTATAAGTAGCCCTGTACTCCTCCATGTTTTCTTTGCTAAGTCCAGTGAATAAAGTAGCCAAGATACAGGTGAGTTCATCGTCGGAGAACAGTGTGTCTACTGTGCTTCTTCTACCTCTCGCCAAGAGCGTTGGTGTGTGTGTGTTTGAGTGATTCCTGGGCGAAGCCAAGAAGAACCCCTCACCACCGCGGCCGATCGGTACGCACGCACGCTCGGCGAGCTACGGCAGTTCAAGTCGGCCGGTGAGCCGTTCATGGGTGAGTTCTTCGCTGTGTTTCAAGCCATGTACCGGTAGCATCAGCCATGCTGGACAAGCTCCGGCAGCGGAAGTGCCGGTTGGACTGGCGTCTCCGGTCGGTCCGCGAGTGGCGCCGCGTGTTCGTCATCGTCTTCATCACCATGTTCGCCGCACTGCTCATCTGCTCAGTGGTGGCCGTGGCCATCGCCTTGCCGCCCACCGCGGCGGCGCTAGCTGCCGCGGCCTCCATGCCCGTGGGCTCCATGGGGAAGTGGATCTACTCGCTGCTGAAGCAGTACCAGGACAGCATCCAGGTTCTCAATGTTGTGATCTATACGACTACTTCAGGATCACTTAGACCACTCTGTGACCGCTATGACCACCTTCTGGAGTTGTACAACCACGTACAAGAGGCTACAACCATCTCCTGTGTCGTTACGACCGCTCTGCCGGTTTTATGACCACATTGACAGCCGTTACAACCACGTTGTAGCCCCTCCGATCACTCATTGCTGCTCCGACTATGTAGTCGTAAACTTCAGCTGAAGTTATGACCACATTCACCGCCGCTCCGCTGGCCTTCCTTCTGTTGGACTAATTCCTGGTTGTGGTCTGTTGGTGCACAGCACACGTTGGATGACAGAGCGTACGTTCAGGAGCAGCAAGCAGAGGATGGGCGCAGTGACCACTTGTTGTGTGCGTGTATTCGTAGACTAAATAACGTGCAGTTGCACGAAGTCAAATTTCCCGTTTTAAGTGGATCTGTGATCCGGTTTTAGTGCTAGAGTATTTAGCATTCAGTTGTAGCCTTTGGTGTATTCAAAAGGTTTTCAGAAAGTTGTAGCCGAGACATTCAGTAATACAATTCAGAGAATTAAGCTTCTGAACCCAGTTCCATTTTTCTTTACTTTGCCGTAAGATCTACAGTGTTCGCTCGGTTCAGAATTCTGGAAGAATTCTGGGCGTGCTCTGTTTTTTGCTTTCATACTGGGCACAATCCTGGTGTTCTCTGTCTACATTTGGTATCAGAGCACTGGTTGTGCATGCCCAAGTAATCTCGATACAACCCGATGTCGATTGTCACCGGCGGAGAAGGATCGCGGGAGATCGGCGGCGGCGGTGGGCCATACGCATACCCGCAAATGACGGCGATGAACTACACTAGTTGGACTATCCGGGTGCAAGCAATCATGGAAGATCAAGGTGTTTGGGAGGCGATCGAGCCGGCGGCCGGGACGGGCGTCGACACGAGAAAGGACAAGAAGGCGCGGGCGCACCTTCTCCAAGCTCTCCCGGAGGATCTTCTCATGCAGGTGGCAAAGAAGAAAACGGCGAAGGAGGTATGGGACTGTCTCAAGACAAGGTTCGTCGGCGCGGAGCGCGTCAGGGAGGCGCGGCTGCAAACGTTGAAAGGCGATTTCAACGCGCTGCGTATGCAGGAGGATGAGACGCTGGATCAATACGCCGGCAAGCTCGCAGCCATGTCTGTCAGGTACGGCAACATGGGAGGCACTCTTGACGATGCCGCCATGGTGAAAAAGCTGTTTGACACCGTCCCCGACCGCTTCATCAACGTGGTCGCCGCGATCGAACAGTTCTATGACCTCAAGACCTTGGCGTTCGAGGACGCTGTCGGGCGGCTGAAGGCCTATGAAGAACGCACGAGGCGAGGAGCTGGTGGCATGAAGGCTGCCGGGCAGCTCCTTCTCACTCAGGCGGAGTGGGAGGCGCGGCAGAAGAAGGCGGTGGGCGAATCCTCAGGAAGAGGTAAGTCGCCCGATGCCACTGGCCGCGGGAGAGGCCGAGGTTGCGGCGGGCGTGGGAACGCGGCTGGCAAGGATGGCACTGGCGGAGGCGCGAAGGATAAAAGCCACATCCAGTGTTTCAACTGCCGCAAGTACGGGCATTACGCCAGCCAGTGCAAGGAGCCCAAGAGGGAGGAAGAGGCGCATCACGTGCGTACCGATGAAGTGGAGCCAGCGCTTATGCTTGCGGTGTCAGAGGAGTTGACGCCGCTCGAGCGAACGCACGGGGCGCGGCGGGAGGCCGTGTTCTTGACCGAGGAGAAGGTCTTCCCCGAGCTGCACCTTGCCAAGGGGAGGTTGGCCACCGGCAACACCTGGTATCTCGACAACGGTGCCAACAACCACATGAGTGGGGATCGAGGGAAACTCCAGGAGCTGGACGAAGCGGTCACAGGGAAAGTGAGATTTGGAGATGGTTCCACTGTGCAGATTAAGGGAAAGGGGTCAATCCTTTTTGAATGCAAGAACGGAGATCAGTGGCAGCTGCAAGAGGTGTACTTCATTCCAAGTTTACACAGCAATCTCGTGAGTCTTGGTCAGCTCACTGAGATTGGCTACCGGGTGGTGCTGGATGGAGACGAGCTGGAGGTGTTCGACAAAATGCTTCAGCGTGTGATCATGAGGGTGAAGCGCTCACAAAATCGTCTCTACTGCGTTGAACCACGGCTGGCAAGTCCTGTGTGTCTCCTGGCAAAGTTGGAGGACCCAGCATGGCTTTGGCATGGGCGATTGGGCCATGCCAACTTCAAGGCGATGAAGATGCTCGTCGACAAGAACATGGCGGCGGGGGTGCCGCCGATCACCCACCCGGACCAGCTGTGCCACGGGTGTCTGAAGGCGAAGCAGACGCGCGCGCCGTTTCCGCAGGCGGCGTGTTATCGGGCGGAGGAGCCGCTCGGTTTGGTGCACGTCGATCTGTGCGGGCCAATTTCTCCACCAACACCCGCTGGTAACAAATACTTTATGCTGCTGGTTGATGATTACTCCAGGTGGATGTGTGTGTTCATGCTGAAAAGCAAGGATAAAGCCTGTGCAGCGTTCGTCAAGTTCAAAGCGGAGGCTGAAAACACATCAGGGCAGCGCATCAAAACGTTGCGCTCCGATCGCGGCGGGGAGTTCCTGGCGGCTGTGTTCGCGGACGTGTGCGAAGAGGCAGGCACCAAGAGACACCTCACTGCGCCCTACTCGCCACAGCAAAACGGCGTGGTGGAGCGCAGGAACAGAACGGTGATGGAGATGTTGAGGTCGCTGTTGAAAAGCATGAATGTTCCTGGGAAGTATTGGGGCGAGGCGGTGAGGCATGCGGTGTACTTGTTGAACTGCCTGCCGACCAAGGCGATGGGGGAGCGTACCCTGTTTGAAGCCTGGAACGGGAGGAAGCCGCACCTAGGACACCTCCGTGTATTCGGGTGCACGGTGCATGTCAAGGTGGTAACGCCGCATATCAAGAAGCTAGATGATCGAAGCCAAAAGATGGTGTATTTTGGCGTGGAGGATGGATGCAAGGCGCATCGGCTCTTTGACCCACTTCGTGGAAAGATTGTGGTAAGCCGCGATGTTGTATTTGAAGAAAATTTGGAGTGGGCTTGGTGTGCAGGTTCCGGCGCCGGAGAATCAACAGAGTTCCATGTTGAAGAAGAGCTCCATCCTGGCCCCATGGTCTGGGCACCTGGTGGAGCAGTGGCGGGCACACCGGAACTGCAGGCAAATCCTGACGCGTCGCTGCCAAGGACTGATGCAGGGCGCACACCGTCTGGTGGTCTGCAAGCCGGGACTTTGCCCCCTGGTGCAGTCACCAGAACGCGGGCAGCAGCACGCGCCGAGCAAATGGCAGCGACAACATCGGCTTCACCAGCCACTCCTGTGTGCACACCTTCAGTGCCAACGACACCTGTGTCGGTCGGGGAGCAGTCTCCTCCTGGTTCGGCCAGCAACAGCAGCCTGGAGGAAGAGCCACTCAAGTTTCGCACACTGGATGATCTCTACCAAAACACGTCTGAGGTAGAGCTCAACCTTGATTCTGATGTTGAAGCATTACTTGCAGAGACAGAAGAGCCAACATGTTACAGGGAAGCTGCTGGTAATCCAGAGTGGGAAGAAGCCATGGATAGAGAGATTCAGTCCATTGAGAAGAATTCAACATGGACACTATCCAAGCTACCTGCAGGACATAAACCCATTGGGCTTAAGTGGGTTTATAAGTTGAAGAAGAACTCAGGAGGTGAAGTCATCAAGCACAAAGCCAGGCTAGTTGCAAAAGGTTATGTGCAGCGGCAAGGAGTTGACTTTGAGGAGGTTTTTGCTCCTATTGCCAGACTCGATACAGTACGTGTCATCTTGGCACTTGCAGCAAAGCATGGGTGGCAGGTTCATCATTTAGATGTTAAGTCTGCGTTTTTGAACGGAGAATTAGAGGAGGAGGTGTATGTTACACAACCAGAAGGGTATGTAGTGGAAGGCAAGGAGCAGTCAGTACTCAGATTGAGTAAGGCTTTGTATGGCCTTCGACAGGCTCCTCGGGCTTGGAATGTCAGGCTTGATAAAAGCTTGAAGAAACTAGGTTTCTGCAGATGTGCACATGACCAAGCAGTATACACAAGGGGAGAAGGCAAGAATGCAATCATACTTGGAGTGTATGTTGATGATCTTATTGTCACAGGAGAGGAACCTGTTGAAATTGAAGCCTTCAAGAGGCAGATGACAACTGAATTTGAGATGAGTGATTTGGGTTTACTTTCATTCTACCTTGGGATAGAAGTAACACAGCAGGAAACCTGCATGACCATCAAGCAGTCAGGCTATGCAATGAAAGTGCTGTCACAGTTTGGGATGTCAGACTGTAATCCTACTAAATATCCCATGGAACCGAGAGGGAAGCTAGACAATGATCCGAATGGACAGCAGGTTGATACCACAGAATATAGGCGTGTGATAGGCTGTCTCAGGTACTTATTACATACTCGACCAGACCTCTCATTCCCTGTTGGAGTTGCAAGCAGGTTTATGGAGAAGCCAACTATGATGCATTCCAAGGCAATCAAGCAGATTCTTAGGTATCTGAAGGGAACTGTCAACCTTGGATTAGTATACACCCGAGGGGGAGGTGATGAGCTGTTGACAGGTTACACAGATAGTGACTTGGCTGGAGATTTGGTTGAGAGGAGGAGCACTGGGGGAATGGCTTTCTACCTAAATGGAAGTCTGATATCCTGGTGTTCATAGAAGCAAAAAACAGTGGCGTTGTCATCTTGTGAAGCTGAATTGATGGCAGCTACTGCAGCAGCAGTTCAAGCATTGTGGCTCAGAAACTTGTTAGCTGAACTCACTGCAACTAAGCCAAGGACGGTGAAGTTGTTTGTCGACAACAATTCAGCCATTGCACTTATGAAGAACCCTGTGTTCCATGGTCGCAGTAAGCACATTAACACAAAGTACCACTTCATAAGAGAATGTGTTGAAAGAGGGCAGATTGAAGTTCAGCGTGTTTGCACTGAGGAGCAGAGAGCAGATGCACTGACCAAGGCCTTACCAGCAGGGAAGCTGGCAACAATGCGATACTTACTCGGAGTTCGTGATCTTGGGCCACACCAGGATTAGGGGGAGTATGTTGGACTAATTCCTGGTTGTGGTCTGTTGGTGCACAGCACACGTTGGATGACAGAGCGTACGTTCAGGAGCAGCAAGCAGAGGATGGGTGCAGTGACTACTTGTTGTGTGCGTGTATTCGTAGACTGAATAATGTGCAGTTGCACGAAGTCAAATTTCCCGTTTTAAGTGGATCTGTGATCTGGTTTTAGTGCTAGAGTATTTAGCATTCAGTTGTAGCCTTTGGTGTATTCAAAAGGTTTTCAGAAAGTTGTAGCCGAGACATTCAGTAATACAATTCAGAGAATTAAGCTTCTGAACCCAGTTCCATTTTTCTTTACTTTGCCGTAAGATCTACAGTGTTCGCTCGGTTCAGAATTCTGGAAGAATTCTGGGCGTGCTCTGTTTTTTGCTTTCATACTGGGCACAATCCTGGTGTTCTCTGTCTACACCTTCGACCACGTTCAATCACCGTAGTCGTAACTCCCTATGACCATGCAGTGATTCTGCTTTACGACCACGTTAGTCGCTGTGGCATTTACGACTACGCCTTCTCGCTGTGATCGTAACCCCTTACGACCGTGTTCACTTCTTCACGGCCATGGTCATAGCTCTTTACGACCACGTTCACTTCTTCACGGCTGTGGTTGTAGCTCTTTACGACCATGCCCTCTACTGTGTAGCCATGATCGTAATGCTTTACGGTCACGTCTTCAGCACCTACGGACTCTTCCGCTCGATCGCCTTGGTCGTACCTCTGTTTACGACTATGTCTACGATCCTCTGTTTGTCGTGGTCGTAAGTCATTTACGACCATGTCTACGATCACACAACAAACTCGATACTCGATAGTTCATAGTTTCCCAGAGCCAAATCGCTCTTTCTTCTCTTTTCTTTATTACTTTTTCCTTCTTTTTCTCATAATTCCTGGTTACATGACTCTACCCTTTTATACCATTCTCTATGACTTCTACTCGAGTTCGACTACGACTACAGCTTGGTTACGACTATGACTCGTACTCGGCTTTGACTACAAAGCGGACTCGACTACGACAAGATTACGTCCAACATTCTCTCCCTAATCTTGTTGTGTGATTTCAATCATTCCAAACTTCCTTTTCATCTCCAAGAATCTTATCCAGCCAAGCGGTTTGGTTAGTATATCGGCCTTCAGTTCATCTGTATTGGTGTATTCAATAGCGATTCTCCCTTCTTCAACACAATCTCTGATAAAATGATATCTTGTATCTATATGTTTGCTTCTATCATGAAGAACCAGATTTTCGCTTAATGATATAGCTGCTTTGTTGTCTATTTTGAGTACAACCTTCATGACTTCCTTCTCCAACAGCTCTCCTAACAGCCGAGCAAGCCAGACTCCCTGGCATGATGCTGCGCTTGCTGCTATATACTCTACTTCGCAAGATGACAATGCTACCACTCTTTGTTTCTGAGATTGCCAACTAACCGGACTATCTCCCAACACATACATCACCCCTATTGTGCTTTTCCGATCATCAACATCTCCTGCCATATCACTATCACTGTAGCCGGTCAGCTGCAATTTCTTTTCATCTCCTCTCCTATACTGAACGCCAAAAGACGGAGTGCCCTTTATATATCTTAGAATGTGCTTGACAGCCATCAAATGTTCATGAGCTGGCTTCTCCATGAACCGACTCACATACCCTACTGAAAATGCGATGTCTGGGCGGGTATGAACTAGATACCGTATGCTCCCTACTATACTCCTGTACTGCGTGGCATCAACTAGAGAGCCAGAACTTGTCTTACTTAGCTTCAACCGATTCTCCATTGGAAATTGACACGGGTTGCACTCTCTCATGCCGCAATTCTCCAGTATTTATAGAGCATAGGCAGATTGACAAAGTGAGATGCCTCCTTCAGTTTTTTTCACTTCAATACCGAGGTAGTAGCTTAGGAGCCCCAATCAGTCATTTTAAATAGCTTCATCATCTCTTCTTGCATAGCAGCCCTCCAATGCTCATCATCCTTTGCTTCTTCATAACTCTCAGGTTCTTCGACTATGGCGTAAAACAACATCTCACTAGTCTGCACAGGTTCAGTTTGTGCATATATCTCACTAATACTTCTCATCTTTGGTGCTCTATCAATTGATCCTTCCTCAGTTGTGTTCTCGATTATTTGTTTAGGTGCTACCTCATGAACTTCTCCTACAGTTTCTTTTGCACCCGATGAGCTTATGCTTTGAGATGTACTTAGACCTTCATCTTCCCAGCCTATGTTGTCTTCCTCTTGTGCTCCTGCTATTTTGACTCCAAAAGTAACCCAATTCTGCATAGTTCTTTCCATGTCTTGATGTTCTTCCCACTCCCAATATTTGTCCTCTTGAAACACAGCATCCCTACTCACATGAAGCCTCTTCTCAACCGGGTCATGTAGCCTGTACACCTTGCTGCCCGGTTTTGATCCAAGGTATATCATCTTCTTGCTCCTGTCCTCCAAATTTTTCAAGTGATTGTTTGGTTTCACATGAGCTAAACAACCAAACACTTTTAGATTCATAACATTCGGCTTTCTTCCTGACCACAGTTCGTATGGAGTAATTCTCTCAAGTGCTCTTGCGGTGGCATGGTTAAGGAGATAAATCGTGTGGCTTACTACCTATGCCCAAAATCTACCGAGCAGAAATATGCTCTTTAGTAAACTCCGTGTTGTGGCCATCACGGTTCTATTTCTTCTCTCCATGACTCCATTTTGTTGAGATGAGTACAGAGCTGTAAAGAATCTTGCTATACCCTTCATCTCACAAACTGAGTTAAACTCCTTTGATAGAAACTCTCCCCCTCGATCTAATCTAACAGTCTTGACCTTGTGATCAACTTCATTTTCAGCTAGTGCTATGAATTTTTGAAAGCTGGCCTTAGCCTCATCCTTGCTTTTTAGCATAAACACCCATATAGCTCTGGAGTAGTTACCAACTATCAGCATGAAGTACTGATTTCCGGCATTTGTTCGTGGTGTAATTGGTCCACACAGATCAACATGCACTAGCTCCAATGGGTGAGATGCTCTAAACTAGGCCTAGGATGGAAAGGAACTACGAACCTATTTTGCCACCAAACAATCTTCACAAAATTGCTCTGGGTGATCGATTTTTGGTAGGCCAATCACCATCTCCTTTTCTGCCATGAGTTTTAAGCTTTGGAAGTTCATGTGACCAAATCTTGCATGCCACAACCATGTTGAATCATCAGCTAAGGCCTTCAGGCACTTCGGTTTGCTAGTTTCAATTGAAATTTTATACAGGCGGTTCGCTGATGTTGGATCAAGGATACCGACTAGAGGGGGTGAATAGGAGGTTTTTAAATTTTTCTTGTTCACTTGATTAATTCTTTACAATTTAAATAGCAAGAATGTAAAGCAATTAATCCTACACAATTCTAATCAAGAATATAGCAATCGTAGCTCTAAGCAAGCAAAAGATCACAATAGAGTAAATAAACAAGAACTAAGAAAGAGATGAACACAACCGATGTTTTTACCGTGGTGTTCGGAAACTTGCCGGTTTCCCCTAGTCCACGTTGAGGTTAGCCCGAACAAATTGGACCGGCTCCACGAATTAAGCCGAAACACCTCGATCACTAGTGGTAGCTCTTCCCCGCTCCGGGTAGGTGAGCTCCGACCTTCACAAATCACCGGGTCTTCTCACAAGCTTCTTGAGAAGATCACCGATCGAACCTCCGCCCAATCGTCCAAGTGCCGGCAAGCACTAAGAGTAATAAATCCGGGCTTCACTTGAATGCAAACTAGTGCCAAATGGATCAACTAATGAATTCTAGCACTATTTGCTCAACCACCTCAAATTTAATGCACAAAGTGAGAATGAGGGTGGAGTGAATTCTCTAGGGCTCAAGAAATATGCAATGGGTATCTAACCTTAGCCCTTGTGCAGTGGTGGGGGTATTTATAACCTCCACCAACCAAAACTAGCCGTTTGGCACAAATTCCTGAAAAATTCAGGATGAGCGGTACTACCGCCCTTATGGGGCCGGTACTACCGTTACCAAATCTTCGCGACAGAACGGCTATGTCAGAGTTCTGCAGTGACCGTTGGATTTGGCGGCGCGGTACTACCGCCGTTGTGATTTGCGGTACTACCGCTCTCTAGAAATCCGAAAGGTCCCCATTTTGGCGCTCTCTGGAAAAAAGGCTCCGCTCTGAAACTGGAGCTTCCAGACTCTGGAAGTACCGCTCTGGGTAGCGGAACTACCGCAACCAGCGATAGTTCCGGCGTTGAAATCACCGGTACTTCCGTTCCGTGAAAATTCAGATTTCATCCAGAGGAACTCTCTGGAAAAAAAGGTTCCGCTCATCCTCCGGATCTTCCGGGCGCTGGAAGTACCGCTCAAGAATGCGGAACTACCACAACCTGCGGTAGTTCCAGCGTTAAATTTGCCGGTACTTCCGTTCCCGCAAGAACTCAGGTGCATCCGGGAGTGCTCTCTGGAAAAAAAAGGCTCCGCTCGGATTTCGGAGCTTCCGACCGCCGGTAGTACCGTTTATGGGTGCGGAACTACCGCTATCCAGTAGTTCCAATGTTGAAAACAGCAATACTACCGCTCTTCTAGACAGAGCATAGAGACGATTTAAAAACCGATTTTTGATGAATGCAAGCTTCTAAGTTGATCCAATGACACAAGAAATTTGCTATCAAGCTACTTGCCAAGATCCCTCTTTATGGTACGATTATGTACCCTATAATCCGGTCTTCCACCATTCTCCTAAGACCGGTAAAAATAAACAGAGATCCTATTCTAAATATACCTTTATTTTGAACCAAATTGGGTTTTCTTTGGCTTGCATCTTGTCACCAACATATGGACTAAACCTTCGCAAGCTCATAAAATAAGTTAGTCTCATATTCATATAAATTCATTAATTACCAAAACCATCTTTAGGGGCCTAGATGCTTTCAGCTGATCTCTGCACTTTCATTAACAGCTGCTCACCACTATCAAACACCTTTAGGTAATTGCTTCTCAATTCAATTCGGCAACCTTCTTCAGTTAGTTGTCCTAAACTCATGATATTATTGCGAAGACTCGGTATGTAATACACATCTGACAGCAGTTTTTGCCCCGAATTCTTGCATTGTGCCCTTTCCTCTGATCTGGACAGTTGAGCCATCTCCAAATTGCACCACACCAAGTACTTTTTCACCTAGCTCATGAAACATGGAGTATGTACCTGTCATGTGATTGCTTGCCCCGTTGTCTAGGTGCCATACTGCTGGCTATTCCTACATCTTCTCTCCCTTCTCTACCTGATTTGGAAACACCTTCCCTTCATTCAGCATTACCATTGTCGGCACAGCTTCAGTACAGAGGGACAGTAGCAAGGTCAGCTCTCCCTCTTCATGGGTGTGAGTAAGGTTTGCCTCCTCAACTTTTTTCTTGCTCCTGCAGTTTGCTGTATAGTGACCAAACTTCTTGCAATTGTGGCACTGAATATGACTTCAACATTCGGCAGTGTAATGGCCGAATTTTTCACACTCAAAGCATTAGACGTGTGACTTGTCTTGCAGCTTGTCACCGCCACCTCGCCCAGCTCTTTCTCCACAACCTCCTCTTCCAGACTGGAAGCCTCTTCCTCTTTGGCCATACCCACATCCTTATCCATGACCAGAGAGTGAGCCTTGTCCAAAGGATGAACCACGGCCAAAAATCGAACCACGGCCACCCCTTGATGAGGAGTCTGCATGGTTTGACTTGCCTCGGTTCCTGTTGTCCTCCTTCACGAGCAACACTTGTTCATTGCGAGTTTGATACCCCTTCTTCTATCTTCATCTTCGCGAGATCTTGGGAATACATAGTGTGGCCACTACTGGAAGGAACCTTTCCGGCAAGACTCTCAAGTATTTCTTCACAGCCACCTCATCTTCTAGCTTGTCACCGAGAGATTTGATCTCATTGACAACTTCATTGAACTTCCCAGCAAACTCTTCCACCGTTTGGTTCTCTCCCATCTTCATTGCCTCAAATTCGCTCCGTAGAGTCTGGAGTCAAACTTCTTTTACTCTGTCAACACCTTCATGCATTGTTTGAAGTGCTTCCTAAGCTTCTCACGCCGTCTCTTTGCCAATCAATTGCCACATCATTGAATCAGGTACAGCTTGGTAAATCACCGCCAACACCATTTGATCCAGTCGATCGTCAATCTCCTTATCCTTCCCCTTTGGATCAACTGTGCCCCAGACTCCCTGAGCACGCATGTTGGCCTTTATCTGGGGTGAGAAGAGGATACTACAGTGACACGGAGCTCTCCTTGGACTTCAAAGACTCTCCCATGGCTCTGATATCACTTGTTGTGATCTATATGATTGCTTCAAAATCTCTTAGACCACTCTGTGACCGCTACGACCACCTTCTAGAGTCGTACGACCACATACAAGAGGCTATGACCACCTCCTGTGTTGTTATGACCGCTCTGCCGGTTTTACGACCACATTGACAGTCGTTACGACCATGTTGTAGCCCCTCTGATCACTTCTCGCTGCTCCGACTACGTAGTCGTAAACTTCAGCCGAAGTTACGACCACGCAGTGATTCTGTCGATCGCTGTAGTCGTGATGCTTTACGACCATGTTAGTCGCTGTGGTCGTTTACGACTATGCCTTCTCGCTGTGGTCGTAACCCCTTACGACCACGTTTACTTCTTCACGGCCGTGGTCGTAGCTCTTTACGACCACGTTCACTTCTTCATGGCCGTGATCGTAACTCTTTACGACCACGCCCCCTGCTGTGTGGCTGTGATCGTAATGCTTTACGGTCACGTCTTCAACACCTGTAGACTCTTCCGCTCGATCGCCATGGTCGTACCTCTGTTTACAACTACGTCTGCGATCCTCCATTTGCCGTGGTCGTAAGTCGTTTATGACCACGTCTACGATCACACAACGAACTCGATACTCGATAGTTTCCCAGAGCCAAATCGCTCTTTCTTCTCTTCTCTTTATTTCTTTTTCCTTCTTTTTCTCATAATTCCTGGTTACATGACTCTCCCTTTTATACCCTTCTCTACGACTTCTACTCGAGTTCAACTACGACTACAGCTCGGTTACGACTATGACTCATACTCGGCTTCGACTACGAAGCAAACTCGACTACGACAAGATTACCTCCAACACTCATCGATCGGCTTGAGGTCCAGATCAGCTCCATGGTGGACTGCGTGGAGTCCGTGAAGCGCGACGAGGAGACGGTGATGTTCGGGATAGAGGAGGTGAAGAAGAAGCTGGAGGTGTTCATGAAGAGCGTGGATGACCTGGGGGAGAAAGCGGACCGGTGTAGCCGGGACATCCGCCGCGCGAGAACTGTTGTGCTGCGAAGGATCATCCATCATCCTAACTGAAACTTATGGAGAATGCGAGATTGCAAGGTATTCTTCAGAGATGGTTGTGAGTTGTGACTCCATTTATATGTTTGTTATGAATTTTGCTGATGTGATGTATATATGAGGTGCACTTTGTGGAAATTGTGGAGCAAGCAAAATTGATGTCAACTATTATTTGATTCATGGTGAAATTTTCTGCACATATTTCGTTCATTCAAACTCTACTTTGAATGAGTTTACAAATAGATTCACTTATTTGTGAAAGTACCAGCCCAATTCGAGATTCATCATCATCGATCTAGGCGGGGAGTTAGCAATCCTATTAGCGATTGCTATAATTTCCAAATCAATAATGTATCAACACCAACTTAGAACAAATGATGATTGTGCAGTCCATGTTATTTTTGTTTCAATCTTGTGGAAAGTTCGGCGGTCTGAAATCAGCATACCATGCTTTCTTTTGTGCTTGCCATTATGTCATGCATTTTTTATTTCCGAGCGTTGCAAAATTACAAATTGCTTTTGGCAAGCTTTGGTCAGTTTGGGAAGGCAATGGGGAAACCAACCTACACAGTAATATTTGCAAATTTGTGACACAATCTCCATGTGGTTGTCAATTTCAAACCTAGCAGTTAGTTCAGTTATGGCGTCAGTGCGGTTAGGAGGAATCAAATGACTTAAGTGGCTGATAGCAGCCATGAACTGAATGCTTTGTCAGATACAGAGATTCCAAGCAGCAGATTATTATGTTTTGTGGGTTCATAGCTTATGACATCTCCTTAGTCATAACCCTCCTGAAAAATGCTACCCTTCTGATGAAATTTAAGAGATAATTTCTCAATTTTGGCTGTAGCACCATTTTCAAATAAAATAGTGATAGCATTTTCATAAGTCTGATATCTGAAACAATGATAGCCTCAAAACTTCAATAGGACTTCGGAATCTTTTTAGTTGTGCCCTTTCTTTTTCTCTTGAAACTACTGCATCGTATAATCTACAGTTTGTTCCAGATGTTGAGTGCATTTTGTAATAGATGAGTGCATTTTGTGATAGATGCAACTAGCACATTAAGTTCATGATATCCTGTTATTACATGATGTGTGACCATTAGCCATTGAGCTGAGTACTGGAGTCATCATTTGAATGTGCTGAAGTGTTCGTTATTGTGGAACTGGAAGATTGCACTGGCTACCTTAACTAAAAAGATGCATAGTCCCAGTCTTCCAGAAGTATTGTGTTCTCATTTTTTAATGCCCAACGTGATTGGCAACACGTGCTTAAAATAGTTGAGTTCCTGATGCAAATGTACAAAGATCAGAAAACGAAATAAATGTGTAGTATTTTCAAGTTTTCAACTGGACATGTCATAGACGATGTATGAAGCAACAACTTAATATCAGTAGGAACCTGATCTGAAAAGTTTTTTCTCAAGCACTCCCTTTTTCTAGATGTTCTCAAGTAATTGAGCTGGATCCAGTTGTACAAGACTTGAGGAGCTTGTCACAACCAGCCCCTCTACCCTGTTTGCAACCTATGTTTGTATTGCAAGTAATAAATCTTACAATTGCTTGTTAGTTGTTGCTATCATAACATTTCAATGGGCATGAGATATAGAACTCTGCAAAGTGAGATGACATAATTTTGTAGTATGTAGTAAACTGGTAACC
The DNA here is from genome assembly GCA_036346575.1 of Dendrocalamus sinicus. Taxonomy (NCBI): domain Eukaryota; kingdom Viridiplantae; phylum Streptophyta; class Magnoliopsida; order Poales; family Poaceae; genus Dendrocalamus; species Dendrocalamus sinicus. Next base: position 16,824,753 of record CM070664.1, read on the forward strand.
ACTAGGTGTTATAATGAGCAGAGATCTGGAAGTAATTCCAGATTTTAATATAGCATCATCATATTCATGTTCGCGGTTACATTTAATACATGTGCAAGTGATCAACTGTAATATATTTTGTACGTTGGTCTCAGTTAGGTGTTTAGGTGATAGATCTAGATACATTAAATAAATGTTGAATATAATTTCTTATTACAGGATTGTCCTAGGAGAGCTTGTCAAAAAGGGTTGGGCAAAAGCGTGGAATTATGGTGGAACATGGCTTGACTCACATGATAGAATAACTAAAATGTATTGAGCAACTCTTCAATCTAGCAGTCCCCAGCTTATTCAATTGATTCAGGTAATTACAAAGTTCTCTTTATCATTTCTACTGGCATTTCTCTATATCATTTTCTACTGGCATGCTTGTTTTGGTAATGTACTTCCCTTGGTTGATACCTTTATGTTATATTACCATTCCCGTTCTTTTTCTCTTAAGGGAAATTTGACTTAAATTTTTAGCGTACAGAGATTTTAGTCCACTGGACATCTATTAACCCAGAATCTGAGTGCTTATTCATTTGTAACGATTTTTCTTGGGTTTTAGCCATAAAAATTAGATGGAATGGGCCCATATATACGTTTGTTCCTTCCTTGAAATCACAGGTTCCCCATGACCCCCAAAACCACTTCCTTCCCCACTGTACCTAACATATCACCATTATTTATCTTTTTGAAATGCATTTTTGCAAACTTATTTTTGGATGGTGCTAATTGCATTTATTTGGTATTGTTGCTATCTCATTCTGGATGATATTCTTTTTGAAGAAATTGAAGATCATGGTGTCTCTGATGCTAATTGGATGCCTCTTCCTTCCAAGAAGTTTCTGGAAACACTGTCGTAGGAGAGGGATCCTGACTCGGATGAGAGGACCATGACGAATGCAGCTATGACATCCTGCAAGAAAGATATGTACCATTATTGTCGACTTTCTGGAAAACATGCCCTTGAAGTTGTCATGGAATTGCTCTATCCGCAATTAAGAGGAAGCATTGGTGCACCGATCGATCGAAAGAACATGGGCGGAGCCCCCTCCACCGCCTCTCTGTCACATCCCGGGGTGGAAATCCGAATGGGAAGTGGAAGAACACAGAAATCTGGAACAGCAAAGGGGAAAATCGCTAGAGCAGCTAAAGCTAAGTAAAACTAGGGCTACAGTAGAGATAAGCTTTGACGGCGAATGCCTTTCCTTTTCCTCCAGCAAAGCTTATATATGAGAGTACATAATCCAGGATTAAGCCTAAGAAGTCATTACTGTAATTACATCCATATTAACTAAGCTTCAAACATTAAACATAGTGAGATCATTAAATCACTAAACAAGCTTTTGCCAAAAGTAATGAAAGCCGTTGATCTCCCACCATTGGAGCCAGATCACATCTCAGCCATCCATCCTATTTGGTCTGAAACGCTACGAATCGTTTTTCTTCAGACTTTCAGTGTCTTCTTCCTTCTTCAGCTATTACAGGTTCTGACATTACCTTCCCCTCAACAACATACTTGTCCTCAAGTATGGGAATCAGGAAGCCAAGATTTAATGGTTTGTGAGTAAAATTCTAGAAAAGTACCATTGATGAAGTCAGCATCTTCCCATGAGCATCATCAGGTGGCAGATTTTCCCACTGAATTAACCACTGAGTTACCAACCGATCACGAAGAAGCAAGGCTCTAGTCTCCAGTACTGAAATTGGTTCAGCTTTCAGCTTGCCATCTTTACTCACCAGGGAAAGGTCTGGGCTGGGAATTGCTTTAGGACTGCAGTGTATCTTGAGCTGACTGACATGGATCACTAGGTAAATTCCCACTCCCTCAGGCAGCTGTAGCTTGTATACCACCTTTAAGGACTTAAGGAGCTCCTTTGCAGCAGCTGTTCTCCCAGTCTTAAATAAACCATCCAGCATTATGCTATAAGTGATAGCACCAGGATTAATTCCCTTGTCCAACATTTCTTTGAAAAGAGCTGATGCATCCTCTATCCTACTATCTTTACAGTAGCCATCAAATAAAGTACTATAGGTACATGCATTAGGTTTCAAACCAATCAAGACCATGCCATCAAGTAATTTCACCGCTTCATCCCTCTTACCAACAAAGCCGTATCCATGTATCATTATACTATATGCAACGATATCAGGCATCACACCTACACGTACCATCAAGTCAAAGATAATTTTGGCTTCCATAAGCCTTCCATCCTTGCATAGATTTCCCATTATTGTGTTGAAGAACACGGCATTGGAATGGATGCCCCTATTCGTCACTTCAAAAGCTAATTCCTCAACCTTCTCCCATTTGTCACAGGTACACAGACCATTAACTAGGGTGCTTAAAACTATGATATCAGGAGTTAATCCTTCATCAATCATCTGATTAAATTGAAATGTAGCATCATCCACTCTACCTACCTTGCAAAAAGCATCTATTACAGTTGCATAAATGACTATGTCAGGGCCCAGTCGTTGCTGCCGCATTTTGTTAAATATATGAATTGCCTTATCCACCATTTCATATTTTCCATATGCACATATCAATATGTTGAAGATATGATGATTAAGTGTAATACCATTCTGTGCCATCAAATCTAGGAGAGCATGCATATCCACAAGCGCACCTTCAGTATCGTACCCATGAAGCAGAATGCCGTAGGTAGTAACATTAGCTTCCGGGTCCTTTTCGACCATAGAGTCAAAAATCTTTCTTGCTACTGCGCATATTCCGTTATTGCAAAGATAGTCCATCAGCAAGTTATAAGTAACAACATTTGGTTCAGGACCATCTTTGGACATTTTCTTGAAAATTCTAACCACCTCTGCCAATTGTCCCGAAAAACAATACCCATGCACACCATTGTCGTTCGCATAGTAGGTTCCATTTGCTACACCATTAGCATGCTTCTTAGCATGCCCATTCAGGTGTACTAGGGGTTTCAAGGAACCATTGCTGAGCGGATGTTGTGCCGCAATAGTGTGACCATTACAGTTGTCTTGCAGCACATGGTCCAGTTGCCCAGACAACGCAGCAATTAGTCTGACAAATGGTGCATAAGGTTTCGAAGGTCTTGACTTAAACTCTGGATGGAATTGGACACCGACAAAAAATCGATGATCAGGTATTTCAATGATCTCCATTCTCCTTCCAGATTCATCTTTGCCAACAAATTGAAGTCCGGCATTTTCGAATATTGGCACCATATCAGGATTTACCTCATATCTGTGTCGATGCCTCTCATCCACATAGTTGACATTACCATAGAGCTTGGCAGATTTGCAATCAGTAACCTTGAAAAATGTCCTCCTTGATCCAAGACGCATGGTCCCACCCATATGTGTTTTGGAACCCTCTGGCATAAAAATAACACATGGGGTCTTCGTGTTGGGATCAAATTCCATGTTGTTCGCATCAGGGAAGTTCACAACATGACGCGCAAACTCTACAACAGCAAGCTGCATGCCAAAGCAAATGCCAAGATAGGAGACATTGTTTTCACGGGCATACTTAGCAGCCCGTTTTTGCCCTTAACACCTCTGTGTCCAAAGCCACCAGGTACTAAAATGCCATCAGCACCCCTCAATAAACTCCATGTTGTGTTGTAATCATCAGGTGCCTCAGTGGCAGTTGAATCCTCAAGATCGGTGGAAGCAACCCAATCAACAACAAGTTTTCTGTGGCAAGCAACAGAAGCGTGCAAAAGAGCCTTCAACACAGAAAGGTACGAATCAGATAGACCGGTGTACTTTCCAACCATGGCAATTCTGACTGTATCTTGTAGAGTGTCATATAAAGTAGCCCTTGCCACCCATTCCTCCGAATTTGGCTCCCATGCAATGCTTTCAAGACTCAGATCTTTAAGAATAGCAACATGTGCCTTTTGGTCCCATAACAACAAAGGAATACGCCAAATGTTAGAAACATCATATAGAGTAAAAATATTAGCTGCCGGCACATGGCAGAACTGAGAGAGTTTTTCTTTCCCATTTTCCTCCAGCTCCTTAGTACTGTGACAGGCTAAAATATTTGGTGTGAGACCAAGTCCTCTTAAACCACGTACACTGTGTTGAGTTGGCTTAGTTTTCTGCTCACCGACAACATTCAAAACCGAAACAAGACTGACAGGTACCAAGCAGAAATTAGCAGCACCAACACGATAGGAGAATTGACCTAAAGCTTCAACAAAGTTCATGGATTCAATATCCCCTATAGTGCCACCCAGTTCAATTACACAGACATCGGCAGGTCCCACCTTGCCATCAACAGGAACCATTGCAACATGCTCAATCCAGTCTTGTATTGCATTTGTAATGTGTGGGACAACTTGAACAGTCTTTCCCAGGTATTCTCCCTTTCTCTCTTTCTCATGAACAGACTGGTAGATCTTTCCGGTGGTTATGTTATTGTCACGAGTCAGTTTAATATCAAGAAACCTCTCGTAGTTCCCAAAATCCAAATCCACCTCACCACCATCATCTAACACAAACACTTCACCGTGTTCGAAAGGAGACATAGTTCCAACATCAATGTTAAGGTAAGGATCTTCGGGTGTGCCAATCAAGTGAACCCCTTGAGTGTTGTTGAGATTTACTTGCCCAGGTCTTCAATCCTCCTTGTCACTTCCATCTCAAGTTTCCCCGATTGAGCCCGATCTTGCCTATTTCTCAGTTCAACTACTCTGGCTTGAGGATTTGCTAACCCTTGCAACAATGCTTCCATTCTGTTCATCTGATCTTGAACGCCCGCCACTTGTTTTTGCAAGTCACCCATCTGGCGCTGAACGACATCGACCTTGTAGCTGGCCTTCATCACCTCTTGCCTTGCCGCCGTCAGCTCGGACGTCATGGATTTCGTCGTCAGCTTCTGGATCGAGACAAGGATTAGGCATTTTACCCGGATTAGGAGCCCGGAACCTTTCCAAGCACCGATTCGGATTGAAAGCGATTGGGGATTTTACAGGCCGAAGACCCCAACCCAACCACTCTTTGCCGAGGAAGATGAAGCTCTGATACCAATTTGTCATATCCCGGGGTGGAAATCCGAATGGGAAGTGGAAGAACACAGAAATCTGGAACAGCAAAGGGGAAAATCGCTAGAGCAGCTAAAGCTAAGTAAAACTAGGGCTACAATAGAGATAAGCTTTGACGGCGAATGCCTTTCCTTTTCTTCCAGCAAAGCTTATATATGAGAGTACATAATCCAGGATTAAGCCTAAGAAGTCATTACTGTAATTACATCCATATTAACTAAGCTTCAAACATTAAACACAGTGAGATCATTAAATCACTAAACAAGCTTTTGCCAAAAGTAATAAAAGCCGTTGATCTCCCACCATTGGAGCCAGATCACATCTCAGCCATCCATCCTATTTGGTCTGAAACGCTACGAATCGTCTTTCTTCAGACTTTCAGTGTCTTCTTCCTTCTTCAGCTATTACAGGTTCTGACACTCTCGACGGAGCTCCACCGCCCTCCGACCGTCGGCGCCCCTCAGGCTCAAATCATCTCGTATGGTTGGAGGAAAACTCCTCCCAAATGGCTTTCTCAGAAGGTGCTGTCTACTTATCTTTCAGCTTCAATTAACCAGTTAAAGTTATAGGGGAGTGAGTGTCTGCACTGAAAGTATTTATAAAAAAAAGAACTTAAAACAAATACTACAAAATCTATTACATCGTTAAGATTTCAGGGCCTACGATGCTACCTGGCTACTAAATAAACAGCAATCTTCAGTGAGATGTATTCTGGCAACAACAGATGGATAGCTCCGTATGCTAATTCAGAATATAAGTTCAAGTTCAATTGAGTTCACACATGGATCATTAACTTGAAAATGCAGCATCTTCGCCCACCATCACCATCGCCGACATTGATTGTAGATGATGTGGTCTGTACTGGTTAGTGATTGCTTGGAAAGTATTATATGTTATCTGGATTTTTTTTTACATAGAGTTTTGTTTTCTATTACAACGTATTAGCATAGGACCAGTATTTCTTAAAAGTGCTATTTTGTGATAGTTTTGGAAAAACCAACTTGAGTGTGCATCATAATTTCCCAACATTATTCATTCTTCACGAAATTTTCTCACAACTAATGCAAAAAAGAATGACTGTTGGATAATTGATAAATTGATTGAATATGGTCCGATTCTCAAGAAAAAGAAGAACAGAAGATGGTATCATCTGACGCTAATGCAGTTGATCCAGTAGAAAATGATCACTGTCCATTCCTACCGTTTGGTAGGTAATGTTGATAAAGTACTTGTCATTCTGTAGTATATATCTGTCGTTTTGACTACTTTATTTGTTAACAAAGATTTGTTATTTTATGTTTCAAATATTTATTATTCTATGTTTCATGATGTATAATTTTCTATTTTATCCTTACGACTACCCTTGGTGCGTCCAATCAAGTGCACTAGGGCCATATTAGATTTTTTATAAAAAAAACTTAAGTAAGTGTGCCACGGTTAGGAGTGACTTGTACTTCATTCCTGAACCGAGGGACTGCTATGATATATTAATAATTATTTAGGCCCAGCACACCAGAGGGTGTAGAAGATTGGCATTCTAGTCTGTGAGCTACAGTGTTATATAGTGAATAATTTTAATCTGGATTCCGGATCATTGTCCCAGTTGCTTGAGGCTCAGCTCCACCCCTGTTCATATGGACGGTTAGTTCTAAGCTTGGAACTTTATCTGGATGACAAAATTCGCTAACAAATGAATAAATTCCTTCCAGTCTGAAGAGTTGTGGGCCAACTGGGCCTGGGTACATCACAGCTAATTAAAATGTGGCCTGGACATCGTGCCCATGAGGCTGTTTGTAAGCACAGAGGGATAGAGGTACCTGGCTACCAGCTCTTAGTTCCTTCCCCGTCCAAGAGAAGCTACATGTAAGCCAGTGCAGAATATATCTGATTAGAGCTGCGTTTGGGTGTATCAAACTGACTTGTGAGAAACCGCTCAGGTCAACACCGTATGGACCTTCATGAATGGTACCAACACCGTAGTACACTTTTAATCTTATGAGCTCAGACATAACTGATTTCTCATTGTAAATATTACAATTTATCAACATATATTCACTAAATACGTATTAAACCAATAAGTAGCGACACATTGCGTACATTCGGATGAGAACAAGAACGGATGAGACTATTACCTTCACGCGAAGACCTTCTCTCTTTCTCAACAAGTTTCTTTCGTCTTTCTCTCTTACCTCACGAGCTACTGTCCTTTTTTTTCTCTCCCTCTCCTAAGCTCCTCTTCTCTTCTTCACTCCCTTTCCCGAGCTCCTCTGCTTCTCCTCTCGTGACCTTCTCCCCCTCTTCACTTCCCCTCTCCTCTCTCTCCCTCTTTTTTTCTCCTCTCTTAAGCTCCTCTCGTTTTCTTCTGAGACAAATGGTGAGAGAGACCATGAGGAGGTTGGATTAAAGAGAAATGGACGAGCTGGCAGCAAATAGTCGCTCCACCATTGAGCGACTAGTACTAGTCGCCTAATGGTTGGGCAACTAGAGGATAAATCACTCAACGATTGAGCGACTTAGGCTGGTCGCTCAACGGTCGAGCAGCTTGGGCATATGTCGCTCGACCGTTGGGCGATGAGCCCAAGTCGCTCAACGGTAGAGCAACAGATGGCTATTACTAAAAAATAAAAACACACATATATTACTATAATTCAGAATAAAAATTAGTTTTTTCAAAAAATTCTATTGAGTCTAGTGTCCAATGTCATCCCTTTAAGAAACATATATACAGCTATATTATTTTAAAAGAATTAGGCATCATAGGAAATTTTCTTGATTTTTATAGAAATTGGACCGTCCCACGTGAAATTTCTGCACGACTGTTGCAAAATTTATATATTCCAAACAAAGCCTTAGACTTTTACAGTAGATGTGAGCATTTCAATAAGAGGTCTCAAGAAAAGAGAAAAGCTAAGCTCAAAATAGGCCTATGCCCAACCGACCAAACTCAGGTGGAATTGAGGCCAAAAACAAGATTTGAATAAGACGAATGCACGAAATGAGCCAAAATTGCCGGAATGTAAGCTGGAATTGATGCCAAGACGGAACACCTGTTCCCCGGACGTCTCCCATCCCATGATGGGGTTTGGAGTATGCGAAACGGTCGACGTCCAGCGGGAGCCACAGGTCCCCCAGCTCTTCGTCGCCCTCCTGACCTAACCTCCCATGGGGGATCGATGATGAATGACTTAATGGCTGGCTGTCCTCTTCTCTCTCTTCCCAGATATTTTCCGAGGCGCGTAGCCTAACCGAACATGGCCATTGCCCAGGAATCTTTTTCTCATGCATAACGGGACCACACAAGCCAACCACGCAACACATGCCCTCAACTAACGGCCCGTTCAAAACGGTATTGGGCTTACAGCTTTCAGAAATCACGAGAAACTTTGAACGTGTTATTTTTAACGTGGTATTTTTTCTTTCGTATAGTCTGTAAAGATGTAATAGTTTTTTATTTTCTCTTTTTTATTTTCTTTAATTAAAGTCTTAACAAAAACTAACCACTGCTATAGTGCCCATTTCAAAAGAAACCAATTTTCATAATTAAAAGTTATTAGAAAAGTCATTTTGAACGAGGCCGACGTCATCTGCTGCATTGGCAAGTTCACTGCCAGGAATTATATACTGCAAAGAAACATATATGTTTTATCCACGGGGCAACATATTTAGTGCAAACCATATCTTAGATCCAAATATGCAAATCACTTTGATTCGAGCACCAAATTAATATGAAAAAAATTAGTTTAGCTTGGAACTTAGGAAATTCGGAGGATTAAACGGTTCATTTCCTGTAGGATTCAGGAAAAAGAATCCTACATTTCAAACGGGGCTTTTTTCCTATGAATGGGGCATAAATTTTTGTATACCATTGTATTTGAAAATTCAAACTATAACTGTATTAAGAGAAAAAAAAGAGAGAAATCCTTGACATACTATAGGGCAAAAGATGGGAAATACGAAAGGATAAAAGCGATTATTTGTGACAAATTTTCCTTTTCATTTCTTCCCATTCTTTTTTAATTTAAAGTTTAACTTTTTAAGAGCGAAGTTGTTATAAAATGCATAGCAAAAATATATGATCGAAAGAACATGAGACATAGATTTAACTTGAAAAACTCTTGCAGGAAAAACCACGAATGCATGAAAGCGGAATTCACTGTATAAGAAGAATTACAAGCATGGAAAACTTTAATGTATCTCATCCATATGACAATAGGGACACACACACACACACACACACACACACACACACACACACACACGAGATCAGAGTCCCTAATGAAGAAAAGAATAGAGTCTAGTCGGCAGTGAAACGGAGACCTACTCGAAAACTAAAATAGTAATCTTCTCGAAGACGAGAACAACACCTCGCTCGGAGAGTCTTATAAGATAACGGTGTAGGGTTATAGTCGGAAGTGTCTTAGTAGCCATGTTTGACTTTAGTCGATGCAGAGTCCATCGGGGACATGAAGATATCCCAATCATAACTTCCGACCAATCTCATTACTTTGAGCGAATACTTATCAGACTCTTCAAACGGTCGGAAAGACTAGTAGTGATCGAACCTGACTAGAGTGGTCAGACCTGATCAAATTTGGATTATGCAATATCTTCTCAAATTCTGAGAAAGACATTTTTTTGTTCATTTTGTTTACACGACTGCACCTTGACGAGGATAGACTATTCCTCAAATTATTACATCATTATATTCTCTAAATATACCCCCTTATTGATAAGAAAGAAGTTTATAGAGTAATCATAAGTTCTTTCCACGACCATCCCTAGTCGTAAGTCTTTCTATGACCACATGGTCATAAATCTTTCTACGACCATTCCCTAGTCGTAAGTTCTTTTTACGATCACATAGTCGTAAACTCTCTTATGACCACATAGTTGTAAGTCATTCTATGACCATTTTCTAGTCGTAAGTTCTTTCTACGACCACATAGTCATAAGCTCTCTTGCGACCACATAGTTGTAAGTTGTTCTATGACCATCTCGTGGTCGTGGACCTTTTTGTGATTACCCTATCTCCAATCGACTTGTCTAACGATATCCTGTAAGGCCTGAACCAGTATAAAAATCATGTGTCTCTACTCTGCATGATCATAGCCTAGGTCTTCAAGAGTTTTCCCCCATACCAAGAAATTATATGTAAGATCGGTATTAAAACACCAACATATCTAAACCTAACATGGTGTTTTCCGCTAGATATGTGTCCCCTTGTAAGTGGCCTGTTCAAAACCCTCCAATAGTGGAACATGGCTGTCACTGTGATGATGAATGAGTTGAGTGCATATATTTCCTTTGTATGAGTGGCAGTTGTATTTTCATGTCTATCACGATAGGTTACACACACACACACATACATACATACATACATACATACATACATACACACACACATTACTAGCTGAACGCCCGTGCATTACTACAGATAAAAAAGGTTTGCTATAGCACACCCGATTGTTTTCTACCTTAAATAACTCGATTTTAAGATGTTGGATCAAAATCCAATGACTGCCTTTCTCCCTCATAACGCTACTTCTTGCCCAACATCGAATCGATCCCCTCACTTGATTCATTCTCCCATCAAACCCTACTGCTGCCGCCTCCTCGCCACATGCGTCACCACCTCAGTACCAATGTAGGTGAGGCCCACCGAAGTTCCACTGTGTCATATTTGTCCTCCTTGACACTTCCACCTCCCCCTCCATCACCCCTCCTTCCTACGCGCTGTCGCCTCGCCAGAGTCCTCCCCGCTGCATCCTCATCTTCCCTACACATTGTCGCCTCATCGAAGTCATCCCTATCTTGTCCTTCTCTTCCTTGCCATCCTCTCCAACGATCGGACATGGCACCTCTAGCATATAACATTAATGTAAGGAAAAGAATGGGGCAAGTAGTGGAAGTGCCCACTCGTTGGAGGGGTCATGCAGTGTGGGGTCATTTGGAGGGGTGGCGGCATGAGCCGACTTAGTCGACGGTAACGATTGCGCTCACCCTTGTGCTCGGCTTCACTGCCCGCGGTGGCGGCGCTTGCGCATGGGCTTGACCTTGCTAGAGCTGGAGGTGGGGGCTACATGAATCTAGGAGTTAATCCAAAGATGACAAATTTGAGTGATTTCACAAAAAATAGTCAACATATGTATATCAGATATGTAAAAAAAATCATATTACAATCTCTAAAACCCTATAACAATTTTTTTCCAGTTTTCCAAATCCTAGCTTGGATTCATATGTTTGACTTGACAAATAAAAAAATGGATTCAAGGATATGTCAAGTATACATTAATTTATATCTTAAAAAATTTATATGGGCATGGAGAAGCTTGTTTACCCTTAGGCCCAGTGAACATCTTGGATAGCCCATGCATCTTTGTGGGCCAACAAATGCTCTAATGTTGTTAGGCTGCATTAGTCAATTGGCCCAACAAACTTTTGATTGGCCCAAAGAAAGGAGACATGATGTGAGCAACAGAATTGCAAAAGGCATGCTCCCAACCCTGTCACTTAATCTCTCCATCTCGCACCATTGACTCTGCCACCACTGATCACCAGTTGCCCTCTAGTTGTTTGTTGTTGATCCAATGGAAGCCTAAGTTCCCAATCTCCACACCACCCTAGCTCCCTTACCCACCGGTCGTAGCCTCTTCTTCCCCCACCGGCCACCGCCTTCCCTTCCTCCACTGACTGTCATCTTCACCTCTCTTTGCCGCTGGGATCTTGATGTGTGCGTGGCCTAATATGTGTTGACCCATGGCTTCAGAGCACTAAGATGCAAGGATCCGATGGGAGCAGCAACAGCTAGGGAATTCGATATGTGATTTGCATTGTTTTGTTGATTGAGAACAATTTGCCTGGTGCTTTTCTAGACTTGTTTGGCCTTTTCTTTGTAAGATCTTGTTGTATCCTTAATCTTGGCAATATATTTTCATCTACTGCTTTGGCTTGATTTCTTTATTATTTGTGCTCATGGAATTTGAGTAAGTATGGTAGTTTATATCATCTTGATGCACTACTAAAGAAAGGATCATCACAAATGGTTAAAAACCGTCATTACAAACAGTTTTTCGAACCGTCTGAAGTTATGTGTCTGTGATAACAGGTGGTTATCATAGATAGCTTTTAAACCATCTGTGATAAGTTACAACACAAATAGTTTTTCAATAAAACCATCTGTGATATATTAGATATCATAGACGGTTCTTAAACATAGCCATCTATGATATCTAACATATCACATACGGCTAATACTAAAAATCATCTGTGATATATCAGATATCACAGACGGTTCTTAAATATAACAATGTGTGATATCTGACATATCACAGATGGCTATGTTTAAGAATCCTCTGTGATATCTTACCACAGATGATTTTATTGAAAAACTGTCTATGTTGTAATTTATCACAGACGGTTTGAAAGGCATCTATGATAGCTATTTTAATAGCTATATTATTTTTTGTTTTTTGGCTAGCCTCAGGAAATGCTAGCCATACCATCTGAAAACAGGCAAACATATCACATATATAGCACATGACAATCATTACACAGATCTCACAAATGAATTAAACAACTGAACGAAGCACAATTGAATGAATTGTTTAGTTAAGTACAATTGCGTGTGTTGTAGGGGTGGCCCCCACCTAAGCCCAGCAGGCCTGTTAGGAGATTATAAGGCCCAAATGGGACAAGTATAATGACGAAAGTGCCCCCCAAAGGGGATGTACAGATGTAAGGGTATTACTGTAAAAACACTCCCCATGTGGATATATATATATATACGGCACAAACCACAGGGGAAACCCTAAGCCATTGCTCACCTAACTCTCCACTACCATACTCTCTCTCTGTTTGGTCTGTAACCACAACAGTTGGCGCCGTCCGTGGGGAGGACAAGAGCAAGCCTCCAGATCTAAAGAAGGATGGCACCAAAGAAAGCTTCATCGTCGGCGGCGAAGAAGAAGAAGGCGGGAGCGGCGGAATCTCGCGTCAATACCAGGGCTTCGGCATTGGTAGCTGCGGGCGTGGGTGGCGACGCGGGTGGGATGGTCGCAAACACCGGTGTTCACGTTGCGACGCCCGACCCCGCCACCACCGCCGCGACGCTCAACCCCGCCATCACCAACGCGACGATCGACCCCGCCACCACCGCCGCGACGCTCGACCCCGCCACCACCGCCGCTGCGACAGTCGAAACCGCCCCACCCATGTCAGGTAACCCCACTGCAGGTACCGCGACAGTCACCAACAGCATCGCTCGGGTGGTCGGAGGTAGCGATGCCGGCGCCCACGTTGGCACGGCGTCCGCTCTCTCGCCAGGTGTAGGAATGGTGAGCGGTTCTGACCGCAGCGCGGACATAGTCCCCAGCTCCAGGGTCCTTCACGCCGGCGCAACGGGCAGTCCGGGAGCGCAGGCCGTGGTTGCCGCCGCTCCGGTCGCGCCTCCAGGTGCGCCGACGGCCGCAACCACGTCCACGGTGGAGAACGCCCTGTTGGTGGCCCTCAGCGCGTTTCAGCGGGAGCTAACGGATCTCCGCGAAGCCGCGCGGGACATACAAGAGGCCCGGAGCCAACAGGCCCCTCCGGTGGTCGCATCGGAGCCCACACCGGAGAGGCGGATAGCCGCGACGCCCCCACGTCCAGCCGCGTCCCGCTACGACGTGTGGACCCGGAGTCCCCGCTCTCAGCGGGCCTGCAGCAGGCGGCATGGCCGGAGGACTTCAAGTTCCCGAGTGTCATCGAGGCATACAAAGGTGACATGGACCCACGGGAATTCGTGCGCGTGTATGAGACCGCCATCGAAGCCGCTGGTGGGGATGACACCACGAAGGCAAAGGGACTCCCCCTCGTGTTGCAGGGGGTGGCGCTCTCTTGGTTCTTCACCATCGAGCCGCATTCCATTTACGCGTGGGAGCAGATCCGCGATCGACTCTACAACAACTTCCAGGGAAACTACGTCGAGCGCGTCGATGCAGACCAGCTCTTCGTAGTCAAACAAAAATCTTCGGAAAAGCTTCGGGATTACTTCAAGCGCTTCGCGAAGGTACGCTGCCAGGTCAAGGACGTCAATGAGACAACCGTCATCAATGCAGCGATACAAGGCCTCCGCCCGGGACCGATGGCCGAATACAACGCACGGAAACCAATCAAGACGGTGGCGAAGCTCTTCGACAAGATGGAAGAGTATGCCAGAGCGGAAGAGGATGCACGGCGGCGACATGGCAACGACTCCGACACCAATTAGGCGGAGGGCTCAGCAAAAACGATGACTCGCCAAAGGAGGGCTTCTCGAAGGGCAAGCGCAAGCAGGAGCCATCGAAGGATGCCTCCGAGCGCAAGGATACGCAGCAGAAAGACTCGCCAGGCGACAGGCCCAAACATGACCAGCGCAAATCTTGGAAACCTCGTTACGTCTTTGACATCGAGGGGGCTCCGAAGATAACGCCCCTGCTGATCGCGGTGGCCGAGGGCACCGTGGCCGGGGACAGGGACGCGGGCGAGGTCGTAACGACAAAGCCCGCGAAGAGTACAACGACCAGCACCACAGGCAGCGGTGCGAAGTCCACGGTCGGGGTAGCCATGACACGCATGCGTGCGCCACCATCGCAGCACTCCGGCAGAGCGTCGCCAGAGACAGAAACCCCGAGACGCGCGCGCCTGTTGTGGCCCACATCCAACACCCCCAGGACCAAGGAATGCAACCCCAGGAAGGCCTCCTGCGGATTCAGGCCCACGTGCAGCAACCTCGAGAGGGCCTCCTGCAGTTGCAAGCCCCGGAAGGAGCCCAGCGCAGGGTCATAAACGTCATTTCCGGGGGCTCCTCAATGGAGTTCGCCTCGGCGTGACAGCGGAAGGCCTATGCGAGGAGGCTGCACCACGTCGCGGCATACCCAGCGCAAGCGCCATCGGAATGGGCACAACATGACATCACCTTCACGCCCGCCGACGTTGAATGCGTGGAATTCCCCCACCAAGATCCCCTGGTCATCCAGGTCGTCATCGCAGGATGCGAGGTCAGGCGCGTCCTAGTCAGCGGAGGAAGCTCTGTGAACATCTTGTTCGCAGCGGCCTTCGATCAGATGGGGATCCCCCGAAGTCGTTTGGGCCCTTCAGGCATCCCATTGCAGGGCTTCGGAGGGCAACCCCTGTGGGCATTGGGTCAGATATGCCTCCAAGTCTCCTTCGGCCGAGGCGACAATGTGAGGAGCGAGGACACCACCTTCGATGTCGTCGACATCTCGTACCCCTACAACGCTATATTGGGGCGGCCAACCTTAAACTCTCTCGGGGCAGTCCCGCACCACGGTTTCCTATGTATGAAGCTCCCCAGACCGTGGGCCATCATCACCGTCCATGGCGACCAGGATATGGCTCGGCGCATAGAGCTCGGCACCAAAGGCTCGCATTACGAGGCTCGACGAAACACCTAGGCCGGGTGTGCAAGTACGAAGATCCTTGGCGGCTCCAGAAAGCACCCCGCCGGGCCCCCCCCGCGCGGGTTACCCCAGCACCAGAGGCTCACACCGTGCCCTGCCTCATCACCGGGCGACGACAGCTGCGGCCGTTCCCGTCCTTAAAGCGGTCAGTGGTCAATATCACACTTTTTGTAATCGCTCACCCGCGCAAACGGGAATTCAATAAAGTTCACCGTTTGCACAAATTTTCTTGTTCCCTGCATAAAGCGAGGGAAGGATTACCTTCGCGCGCACTCTTCATGAGTATAAACAAAGACACGCGTTCGCGCGCGCACTCTCCGTGAAAAACACGGGCATGCGTATAAACTAGTAGAGTGCCCGTGCTAACGCTACGGTGGCATTTGAGGGATGCACATGAAAACAACCAAATGACGATATTTTTTCCTTGCCCGTGCTAACGCTACGGTAAAAAACAAAAAGACTATGTTTCTTAAAAATGAAGTAAATAGTGAGATAGATTAAGACTCATGCCAAAAGAGATTCATGATGAGTTATCATATTGTTGAGTCCATAGCAATTATGCTTAAAGAGCAACATTGCAAATAAATAACATCACAGCTATTACATCTTTTGAAGCCACCTAAATCCTCACACGCCTAATAAGTTCTTGTATATCTTCAGGAATGTTGTCTTTAGATTCGTTGTCCTTGTACTTCAACATCTCTACCAAGAATTTGGTCCTCGGTGCATTCCCATCCTGTACAAATTATTACACTTGACTGTCATAAAATAACAATTAATTGTAGAATGTTTTTACCAAGTACACAAAAGATTATTTACTCACAATTGAAAACAACGGTAATCTAATACCATTCCACAAGCGCATAAAGTTGATAACAAAAAAGCCTGTCAGCTTCCTGTAGAAGGACAATTTTTAGGTCCATGTTGAACGAGCGTAGTTTGGGTAAAAAAATTTACTTACCAATTTTTACCAGTCCAGGACATCTTTGTACACAATATTTCTGGTGCTTTTCCCTGTTGGATCTAATTCCTTATTTGGTTTGGCCAGAATTCTTGTTGTTTGCCTTGACACACCCCTCGACAAAGCAACATAGAGCTGTCCATGGGAGAACACAGGCTCTGGAAGGTAGATCCCAACATTTGGGATGGTTTGGCCCTGCGCTTTGTTTATGGTCATTGCAAAACTCAGGCGAATGGGGAACTGTTTTCTCTTGAACTTAAAAGGAAGTGAAATATCATCCGACGGAGACATTGGGATCCTAGGTATGAACACCCTTTTCCTGCATGCGGCCACCAACAATTTCAGCATCAATTGCATTATCTCGAATGCTCTTACCATTAGTCTTGTTCCATTGCACAAGCCATTGTTAGGATCAAGATTGCGGAGAAGGATCACAGGACAATTAATTTTAATTTTTAGCACATGTGGGGGCAGGCCATTCGGAGTGATCGAATTCAGGAAGTCAATAGGATAGTTATTTATGGAATCCTCATCGACAGAGTCAAAGCTATGATAAACCTTTTCCTCGCCCGGGAACCTATCAATCATCTTTGTGTTTAGCTGATCAACATGCTCATTTTTGGTAGAAAGAATGGCACGTGTACTCATATAAGCCGTTGATCTTGCATTTTCCTCAAGTGACGGGAAGACATCTTGAATGAGTTTGGTTATAGAATCTTCGGTGTCATTATAACTAATCACAATATTCTCTGGCAGGCTAACATAATCATCCCCGATAGTCTTTTCAGTTCCATTCCCAATCCTAAGGAGGTAATCTGAAAACCATGGGTCAGATTGAGCCCTCATGTTTTGTGACAATCGTATCTTCCTTATACTTTCCCATAGGTAAGATCTCTCGCAATGTAGCATCGCTTATCGTGCTCTTGTCCCACGTGTTATGACTGGAAGTACCTGTCTGAAATCTCCACCAAATACCACTACCTTTCCCCCAAAGGGCAAAGATGAACTCATAATATCTTGCAGGGACCTATCAAGACACTCAACTGCTTGACGCTTTGTCATGGCAACTTCGTCCCAAATAATCAAGCATGCCCTACGGAGTAACTCTGCGGTGCCACTTTGCTTGGTGAAGTTGCACATGCTATGTCAGCAAGCTTAATTGGAATTTTGAACCTTGTGTGTGCTGTGCGTCCTCCCGCAAAATTGACGCCGCAATCCCGAAGTTGCGCTTGCAATGGCTATTAATCCTCGATCGCACTCTAGCAAGGAGTGCCTTGTATAGGAACGTCTTGCCAGTTCCTCCTGGACCATCCACGAAGAACACATGGCTTTTGTTTGCAAGCACATGTTGTATGATTTCATCAAATCCTGCACGCTGCTCCCTGTTAAGAGATGAGTGTATATCCAAATGTTCTTGGTCTATGGCCACAGAAAGTTCTTCTCTAACCTCCCTCATGATGTCATTCAAAAATTCACCTGATTAGCACAAAGGAATTAATTTATCATCCACATAATTGGTCAATAGAAAAAAAAACAAATATGTGTACAGTATGTAAGTGAATCAAATGTTTAGGCACTGGATTGGGACAAATTTACCTGAATCATTCACCTCCGGAAGATCATAATTTCTGATATCCTTCCCCATCGAGTGAATCAAATCCCGAATGTCTCTAAGCACCATTTGTTCTGCTGCTGTTGTGTTAGAATTGTCTCGACTGTAATCTTCGGACATTGAGTCCTTGTGCTTGTCCCACAGTCCACGAATGTTGGTGGCCTCGCAAAATACAAGAATTGTCGCAAATAATCTTCACAGTGCGGGCGGCATCTGGTAAGCTGCAAACTCACACAAGCAGTCATCAAGTGACCTGTCCGTCTCAATAAGGCCTCTCTTCTCACATGCTTCTCTGAAAGTAGAGTATGTGATTCCAATACTTGTTCTTAAATCTTCATATGAGGTTGCACCTCTAACATGGCTCAAAAGCACTCTCAACAAATATCTCTCCCTTCAGCAGGTGTGCATAAACAACCCGCCCAATTTGTCCTCTCTCGCTTTCTTCTTTGCCACACTTTTCTACCAGTGATCCACCGTAGTATTCTGGAAGTCTCAGACAACAATGTCCTCGCAAAACTATCCACTATATTCTTCTTGAAGTACTCTGTGAGTGTGGTCATGGATGAAGATGGTCAATGACAACATCCTCAAGACTTTTACTCTCATCAATAATTACTGCATCGCATGTTGGGCGGATGAAGTTGGAGCTGCAAAACAGATGGGTAGACACCAAAGAGTGGGAAACCAAAAATCCGTGTACAGACTTCCGGTGGTGATATGTATCTAGCATCCCTATATTGACGAATCTCATTGATTACTCCATCTTCCTTATGTGACGGGTTTATCGAGAATGATGCACAACATGACCTTTGTATACGTATTTAAACAGTACTTAATAGCTTTGATGCCGGAGCAAGCTTCAACATTGATGTGGCGCTTATATCTCATAAGCACCCAGGGTTGTATGGAACCACCCACCTATTGTCCAATTCCGCTCCTCTTATCTTTACACGCGGCCATCATCTCTCCTCCTATACAAAGGGTAGGAATCTTTTCCTTGTTGTGTTGCTGCACAAACCGACGAGGAAACCGAAGCGACACTCTCCATCGACCATACAAGCACACTTCCTATTTAGCACTCCACATGGTCCATGCAAGATATGCTTGACGACAATATTATGCAAAGACATGGTATTTGTCTTTGTCTCGGTATCTCTGCGAAATGACTTTATCATAACCATCCGGCTTGTTAACTTATCGCTCGACTTCATGATCAAGAGGATGTGTTCATGTGGCAAGCCCTCTTTTGAAATTCGTGACATGCACATAAGCAGCAAGCTCGCTCAAAATAACTCCTCTTGATCAACAAATCCTTGATGTCTCGTAACTTAGCCTCGTACACTCTTGAAACCAGTGTCCGCCTATCTTGTGGTGTTTGTCCAGGCTCAAGATTGGACGTAATCTCCTCCCAGTAAGGATTGCATGTCATTGTGATGAAATAATCTGGTTTACCGAAACGCTGGACAATAGCCATAGCATTTAGAAACCTTTTTTGCATATCGCGATCACCACCCGGAAAACTACGAGGCAGCACAACTCTCTTTCCAACCTCTGAAGCTCTTGTCTCTCCAGCAGAGATTACATCAACCAAACCCTGTGATAGAAATAATGTCATGAACCTGCTGTTACCTGGTACAAATACTAAAAAATATAATGACAGGTATAAATTTAAAATACTAAAAATATAAATTTTCTGCTAATTACCTGGTACAGCTCAGCCCGTATGAGTTTCTGGTTCTCAGGGTTAGAGTACCAATCAAGCCTCATAGACTCTATCTTGATATACATGTCAACAGCCCATTGCTGGAAAAGCCGGCCTCCGAACAACAAGATGTTAAAAAGGCCCTTTCTAACTTGCATCAAGAAACAATAGTATTCCCTTGCCGTCACAAACCGTTTTGATTGGGTGTCATCTACCAGTGTACTGATGTAATCTCCTTCTTGTATGTCATCATCACTTTGTTGACCATGATCTGCATAAAAAAAACAATGGATGAATACAATTAACTAAAGCGCTGCTGACAAGGCAAATTAAAGACAGAATTATATTTGGAGTTAGTGACGGTACCAGTAGGCTCGACGGGAGTGGGTTCTTCCATGGACTGTACATTTAACGAAGTAGGGGTCTCCATGTGTACAGTAGGCATTTCATTGCCATGTACTGTAGGCATATCATTGTACGGCATAAAGCGGTTCCATCCGGTTTCACCCCTAGGGAGAAATAAAGGATACGACAATGGGTCATAACAACCATGGTACGCTTTGATATAGCGCGGGCGATCCTCCGCATATACAAGTACACTTCTATCAAAACTTCTAGTGGATCATTCCTTCCGACCAAATTGCAGCAACTTGTGAAGCCGTGGGCGCATTGTACCTTTGTTGGACAGAAGTATACACATTAAAAAAACCATTGATAAATTCAGAAATATGTAATGTATGTATTGAATCATTGCACTAAAATATCGTACCTTCGCTGGTCAGGTGTGACATTTGTATTGAGTTCAATCACGTAGTCATCTAGGTTAGGAATAGCACCAACTCTATTTAATGTATGCACATAAGGATTATCCTGTAATATTCTCAGAACAGTTCTAATGAGATTGATATCAAGATCAGGAGATCTCCGTACTCGGTGGGATAGTGTATCATCTTCTGTATCGTAAAAGTATAGTTGCAAATGACGGGGGCCCTTAGATCCTGGCACCAAATGGTCGAGACGATGGTACAAGGCACCATGGACACGAAATGTATACACACCAGTCCCGGCTGCTGTAGCAACTCGTCGGTCCAACGTAACCCCAAGGCTTGTGAAAGAGAAATGAGAGTTGAAATACCGTATGTGCT
The DNA here is from genome assembly GCA_036346575.1 of Dendrocalamus sinicus. Lineage (NCBI taxonomy): Eukaryota > Viridiplantae > Streptophyta > Magnoliopsida > Poales > Poaceae > Dendrocalamus > Dendrocalamus sinicus. The sequence continues at coordinate 16,845,672 of CM070664.1, forward strand.
TTCTGAAATATTTTGCATCATCATGGATCTGACTTGTAAACAACCTTTTCAACTCTGTAGGAACATCTGGAATATGCACTTTTATCTTTCCTTTTCTGCAACAAAAACCGGGTGTCTCATATTGGAACCGCATGGCACAACAATATTGACAGTTAGGAACTTTTTTCAAAACATGGTGCCTGTCCGGCAAGTTTTGGTAGACGTAGTCGTATGGATCTAAAGAGCCGTGGTCATGAACACCATTAACAGGCACGCGATAGGACTCAAATGCATCACCTGTCAGTAAAAGCAAGGTATGGTTGTAAGCACCTGACCATAAGACCCAGCAATAGATGATATACAAGTAGTTATTACCTTGACCCAGAAATTGCCTGGTTTCCTCATCATCAATAGGATCGTCAATATGATCTGCAATATCAGAGTCACATGGTTCCTCGATATCATCTGGCGCATGATATCAGGTGGCACGTAAGGCTAATGTTAAATATCATTATGTAATTAAGAATTAAGTATATATCAATGTAATCCACCTTCTTCGCGAGCACCAGTGTGGGTAGGCTCAAACAACAAGCTATCATATTCTTTATCTGTTTGTTCTGTCCGTGGGATAGGAGTAACCGGCATGGTGTGATCATGAGTAAGAACACCTGGATTCACTTTACAATCGAGCAACCAGTGAGTAGAATATGAGAAGTTTTTAAATTATATTGAGTTTACATATAAGGTTATACACAGTCACCTCGGTCTGAAGTTGGTGGATCATTGGTGCGTTGGCAGCGTCGGACATAATTAGCATTTCTATGCAACCAATCACTGGGATCATCTGGATCGATATTTTCCTTGTCGTTTATGATTGATGCTTGCAAAACTATCGAACGCCCCGTACCTGCAGGTGATTGTTGACCTACAGCACATCATGTTATTATGGCCATCACATGTGAAGAAACAGGATCAAATGAGTACACAGAAATGTCTTCCAAATGTACCTCCACTGGATGGTGTTGAGTGTTGTCCCAATATCGACGGTGTTGAAACACTAAAGTTTGGACGGTGTCCATAATAGGATACATGATGTCCACTTTGGAATGTTGCTGCACAGAACCATAGTCAATTACAATGAGAATTATTGGACAGAGCTTGCAGGTGATTGTTGACCTACAGCACATCATGTTATTGTGGCCATCACATGTGAAGAAACAAGATCAAATGAGTACACATAAATGTCTTCCAAATGTACCTCCACTGGATGGGTTGAGTGTTGTCCCAATATCGATGGTGTTGAGACACTAAAGTTTGGACGGTGTCCATAATAGGCTACATGATGTCCACTTTGGAATGTTGCTGCACAGAACCATAGTCAGTTACAATGACAAATATTGGACAGCGCGGTCGAGCGGTAGTACCGCTGAGCGGTAGTACCGCTTGGTCGAGCGGTAGTACCGCTGAGCGGTAGTACCGCTGGTCAGCGCGGTAGTACCTTTGAGCGGTAGTACCGCTCCCCGAGCGGTAGTACCTCTCGAGAAAAACAGCAAACATGAATTTTAGAAAAAAGAGAGATTCGCACCGATTCTTGGATTCTTGGCCTGGGAAACTTTGAGGATAGCTAGGGAACACTCCCAGAAGACTAAGCCAAAAGTCAATAACAAGAAATCCACTCCAAGAATCAAGAATTTCAGATTTGGGTAAAAATCTGAAATCTTGCAAGAACCGAGCCAAAAACCAAATAACTCCCCAACCGTTGATCCTTTGGCTATGAAATTTTGAGGGAAGCTAATTAATAGCCTCTGGACTCTTCATACCAAATTTCAAGCCATCTTAACAAGGGAATAAAAAACCGGACCAAAACCTAGAAACGAAGAACAAGAACAGAGGAGGCCAAAACTGAAAAACTGAGAATCAAACTCGGTTTGCTCTTGGGATTAAATAGCCAAATGGCTCTTGAGCATCACCCATGTCATAGCAACCCATTTTGGCACTCTCCAGCAAGCAAGAACTCGAGACAACGAAAATCAAGAAATCTTGCAAAAAGGAAAAACGATGAACAAAGGCTACGAACAGAGAAGGCAAACTTCAGTTTTTCATTTCTTGAATCGCAGGGAATACAGAGGAGTCCCGATACCCCGACTTGATACAAAAGGAAAGATTACAAGCTCTCAACTCAATCCCTCTCCTCTCAATCCTCAAGAACACCAAGAATCACACATCTTGGGAGGAAGAACACACAAGAGAGGAGTCTCACATAGAAAGCATCGATGAAGCTACAGAGGGAGCACTACTCTGCCTCCACCAACTCACACCAACTAAAGAGCTAAAGGAAACAACCTTCCTAAAGCCTCTTTTGACTCTAAAACCCTAATCCTCACACAAATGCTCAAGGAGGGCATGCAGCCCCTCCTCTCCTTTTATAGCGCCTGGCTAACGGGTCTCCGCCCCGTTACGCCCGCTACGTCCAACGGAACCCGCTCCCGCTTGTGCAGCCTTGCGAATTTCCGATTCGCCCATACGCACCTTCCGAAGCTTCCGCTCCTTGCCTCGCACGCCTGCAACCACCTCGAGTCCACGTCGTCTTGACACATCCCGACCATTCTAACCTCGGCGCCACTGCGCCTAGTCCGTCCACCGTGTCTCGCCACGACTCCAACTCGACGTCCTGCAGTCACACAGACAAGAAACACGTCAAATAGCACCGCTCGACACATGGAAGCGTAAAATACCATTACACTTACCACGCTTGAAGTCAAAACTGTCAAAATATTAGAATATGCATCCTAAACCCAAATGACCAGATTTGACCAAAGTCCGACCGAGCCGATTAGCCACACAACGACTCGACTCAACCACTCAAACCAAACTCGATCGACCTAAACCTTTGTCAATTACTCATCACTCTCATGGAGCACGACCACATGGTCTCTCAATCTCCCTTGATGAGTCTATTGACAAACGCAGAAAAGCATTAAGAAGAGTTTGATTTTGAAGAATCCAACATGGTCCAAAGAATGAAATGAAGCTAATGACCATGTCGATGTAAGGAACACTAGAGCAACTCTTGAAAGAGCAAATTGATCTCCAAAGCTCTAAACTGTTCCCAACAGACTTTTTCTTCTCTATTCTCCCCCTTTTGGCAATAAACGCATCAAGATGCAATAGAGAGAATATGAGAGTCCATGTGGAGGTGACCACATGTTTGTGATGAGTAATTGACTCTTGTTTTAGAAAGTTTGAGTTTGGGTTGGGCACTTCCTGCCAAGTCATAGCCTTAGAAGTGATCGGAATCGCCTTCTGTGCAAAGTCGTAGCTTCTGACTGTGGTCGTAGGCTCTTACGACCACATTGGTTGTGGTCGGAAGCCTGTCGGGCAGGTTATGAACTTATTGTCGTCAATCGGGAGCCACCGGGTTGTTTACGACCACTCTATCGCAATCAAGCCGGAAAACAATGTTTTACTCTTTCTGGCCATGGTCGGAAGGCTGTACGACCACATGGCGTTTACGACCACTCTGACCTTGGTCGTAGGTCACCAGGGAAGTCTACGACTGGTTTTGCCGTGGTCGAAAATCTATTCGACCACGTTGGCCGTGGTCGAAGCCTAGTACGACCACGCTTGGTCGTGGTCGGCGATTCGACCACACCGACGGAGAACGCGGTCATAAGGCGTAGTCGGTGGTCGGCGATCATACGACCACGTTGTCGCAGACTTCACTTCCTAAGAACGAAGCGGGTTTCACCACGTTATGGCGAACATGGTCGTAGCTCGGTCGGATGCGGTCGACGAGCTTGGGCGTGGTCGCAAGTGGGCGCTCGCGATCGGAAGTGTTCAAGCGTTGTTGGAAGGGCTTCACCACAATGAACCAAGTCGTGCGTGATCGAGAAGGGTTTCACCACGGTGGAAAGCGATGAACGTGGTCGGAAAGTGGTTCGACCACGATGGAATCTCTGGTTTTGGTCGTAGTCTCGGGAACCGGTCGTATGGACTTACGAGATAGTCGTATCATCTTGAGATGTGGTCGTAGGACTTAAGAAAGTCTTGATCTATGGTTTCACCAATCATAAGTTGGTACAACTTGGTGGGTAAGTTGGAACCGAAACTTGTGATGGTCGTAGCAAGCTTCAAGGCGGTCGTAAGGACCACCGGGGTGGTCGTATGGTCTATGGTAACGATCGTAGGTCTTGAGAATTAATGTTTAAGTATTTTTGACCGATCGTAGTGAATGTACGACCTTGTGAAGCATGTTTTGAGTTCCTTTTATGCGATGTCCGTACACGCAGTGTGTTGTGCGATGCTATGTAATGGTTTGCTTGTCTGTGATGTTTGCAGGACCTTGAGACTAGTCGTGGCGAGGCATGGAGGGCCGAGACTAGGCACGGGTGGTGCTGAGGTCAAGAGCGGCCAGAAGTGCTGAAGACGACGAGGTCCGTGAGGTGGTTGCAAGCCGAGGAGATGAGGAACCGGGCCGGAGCTGCCAGAGGACCTTGGAGACAAGTCTTGATGAGGCTTGGAGTGGTCGGGACTAGACATGGGGATGTCGAGGTCCGAACGACCGAGGAAGCCGAAGGAGACCTAGTCTTGCGAGGTGGTTGCAAGCTTGGACGACAAGGCAGGAGGAAGCTTCCGGGAAGGCAGTGGAGTGGCATTTTGGAGAAATGCGGAAAGCTGCAAAGGGAAGCTGTGTCTCTGCCAATGCACAGGAGTTGTTGGCGCTAACGGGCAAAGCAGTGGAGCCGTTGGATGTAACGGGTAAAGCACTGGAGCTCGTTCTCGCTAGTGGGTAAAGTGAGTTGAAAACCCGGTGTTAGGTGGGGGTTTGCGGGTTCCCCCTCTTTGGTGTGTGAGTGTGTGGCTATAAATAGAGAGGGTAGAGCTCGGGTACTTGCGAGATTCTGATCCCCGAGTTGCTCTGTTCTTCCTTTGTTATTTGTGAGTGTGTGGGTTCTCGGGATGGAGCAAGTGTGCTCATGTATCTCCCAGTTGGAGTGGCTGTAGAAACCTCCATTATCAATCATTCATCTCTCTTCCTCTATTTGTTTTCTGTCGTCTTGAGATGTTGTGATTGACTTGTTTGCGATCTGTTTTGAGAGCTTGGACTTCTTGCTATCCTTTTCTCTCCTCTCTTCTTCGTGAGTCTGCTTTCGTCTTTGTGTGCTTTGATTAGCTCAGAATTGGGAATCTGTCTCAAGGCCACTTGGCCAGTTCATTCCCGAGAGCAGGAGTCGAATTAGAGAAGTTCACTTTACCGGATGATTGTGCGCCTCGAGTCCTTCTGCTTCTTGGTTCATCCTCTCGATTATCACCGCTTGATTTCTTTTGTCGGCTCAGCAAGTGTTCGACCACGTGGTGTTCGACCATCAGTTGGCTTACGACCACGTGTGTTCGATCGAAGAAGCTAGTTCTTTCGCCCGATTTGTCGTGTGAGTACTTGGGGAGTTTTTAGAAGGCACCATTCACCCCCCCTCTGTTGCCATTTCGGTCCTACAGAATATGACATGTCAATGGATGAATATGGCTGAAGTTTGTTTATTTAAGCATTTAGAGCCATGAGAATTATCCATATTGACCATAATGTAATACACCAAGCCATAACTAAAAAAACGCTATCTAGATCATGACAACATATATATAAACCAGCTAGAGCACAAAGATGACAATCTGAAATGTAATGCATTTTGTGAGCAAGTCAAGTCATCAATGAGTAAAGTCTAGCTAGAGACATCCAAGGATGATGCAGGCCATGTCAATAAGCTAAGCGGAACAAAGAAGCTAACATTGAGTCCAAATAGAGTGCTATAAGCTCAAGATTGAAACATTGGTTAAGGTACTTGGTTCTGATTGTAGATTAAGCAAATTGAGCACATTAAACATTGTCTTTTGAAAGCATATGGTTGTTTTCAACCCAATTTTTGTTTATGTGCTAGATCTCAAGCCTTATGCGACTACTCCAAGCATCCAAAACTCCCCCTGAGTTCATGCCTAGTGCAATGGCAAGCTGTCTCATGAGAAAGAATTGGTGAAATCTATTTTTTCGCACAAATATGGTGGTTGTCAACCAACATTTTGTTTTATCATGTGCTAGATCTCAAGCCTTATGCGACTACTGCAAGCAAGAAGCTTAAGAAGATAGTCTAGGTCATCCAAAACTCCCCCTAAGTTCATGCCAAGTGCGATAGCAAGCCGTCTCATAGGAAAGAATTGGTGAGATCAGTTTTTTCGCACAAAAGAGATCTTTTTGCTTTTTAACACATTGTACTAACTCATGTTTCATCAGGAGACTAAAACAGCTCAAACTAAGGCTCAATATAGATTCAACGCTCTACTCAGCCTATTTGACATGGCATGAATCATAAAAGGATAGCTCAAGAAAGACTAAACTCAAATGCTAGCATGACAAGTTTAATTTAAGTTGATCAATTTTACTTAACTTATCATGGCAAACGCTAGTCTACACATATGAAGTCATGATAAATTTAGCAAGCTAAGCACAAGTCATGGCAAGGTGTAAAGCACTGAAGCATGTCATAACAGGATAATAATCAAGGCTCAATGCAGATTGATTATAATGCTAGAATGCTGAAAATGCAAGAAAGTCCAGCTCCCCCTCAACATTAGATGCAACTTTTAGTTCAAGTTGAGTTATGACAAAATTAAGCTTCAGAAGCTCCCAAATGAACTCCCCCTGAACCAAAGCAATAAAATCAAGAAGTGGCAAAGAAAACCAAACAGCAGTTCTTAAAGCATAGAAAAGATATAGAAGCAACTATGGCTTAAATCGACTCTCATCTACCCCAAATGACTCCAGGACTAACAAATGATCGCGAACACACACTAGAGAGCAAACACGTACCATGTCTACCCGAGGTGGCCCAACCTCGCTAGAACCTACAAGAAGTGAGTGAGCTCAACCTAGTGAGATAAGAAATAGCTAGTCCCGGAAGCACAAGATAAGAGTAAGAAGTCTAAGCAACTCAACACAAGAAACACTCTAACCTATGCTAGAAGGACTTAACCCAATGCACCCGCAAATGCAATGCAATGAAATGAGACGAAGCATAATTAATATAATAAAGCAGAAAGCCCAAGCTCCCCTCACTACAATCCATAAGGACAAACCACTCCAAGCTCTCCCAGAGTGAAAACCTCGAATCGTCCAAAGGCTTGGTGAAGATATCACCAATCGGTGGTCACTCTCCACAAACTGGAGCATTATGTCACCCTTCTCTACATGGTCTCTAAGGAAGTGGAAGCGAATATCAATATGCTTGGTCCGAGAGTGCTTTGCCTGGGTTCTTAGCAATGTTGATAGCGGGCGTGTTATCACAAAAGAGTGGAACAACGTCTGCTAACCCAAAGTCCCGCAGGTCGAAACCATCCAAGTACTGGCCGCAAAGAATCGCGGCAGACAACGTGCTCGGCCTCTGCGATGGGGATGTAACACCGGATCGCTTCCTCGAAGACCGAAACGAGAAGTGCCAATGAACCGGCAGTGCCGGAAGTGCTCTTCCTATCTATCCTCTGACCAATAAGTCGCATCCGAAAAGGCTCTCGGGGAAAGACAGATGAGGAAGAGTACCGATACCATAGTCAATGGTAGCTCGAAGGTACCGAAGATGCGCTTCACCGCCGACGGTGAGATACGCGAGAGAAGCTCGAACGAGCACACGCATACACGGAGAAGTGTATGTCCGGTCTCGAGGCGATGAGGTAAAGAAGGAGCCGATCATACTTCGAACTCTTTACGATCAACCGGTTCGCCATCCTCATCCGGGTCAAGATAGGTCGCCGAAGCCATGGGAGTTGACACCGCTTACCATCACTCATATCGAGCGCTTGAGGTCACGAGTGTACTTTCCTGATGAAGAAATGTACCCTCCCGAGTCCGCTTAATTTGGAAGCCAAGGAAGAAGGTCAACTCACCCATCATACTCATTTCAAACTCGGTGCTCATGACATCCGAGAACCGGGAAACCAGTATGGGAAGAGCCGCCAAAGATAATGTCATCGACATAGATCTAGACGAGCGAAGGTCGGCGCCAAGCCGGCGGATGAACAAGGTCTTATCAACTTTACCCATTTCAAACCCATGACTCAACAAGTAGGACTTAAGCCTCTCATACCAAGCCACGGGGCTGCTTAAGTCCATACAACGCTTTGGAAAGCTTGAAGACATGGTTTGGGTATTTGGGGTTTTCAAACCAGAGGTCAGGACGTAGACCTCTTTCTCAATAAGGCCATTGAGAAAGGCACTCTTGACGTCCATCCGTAAAGCTTGAAACCCTTAGAAGCTGCAAAGGCAAGCGAGTTCGAATGGCTTCAAGTCTAGCTACAGGCAAAGGTCTCCTCAAATCTAGACCTTCAACCAGGAGAACCCCGAGCAACCAGCCTAGCCTTGTTTGAATAACCACTCCATCCTCGCTCTGCTTGTTCTTGAACACCCACTTAGTCCCAATAATATTGTGACCTCGCGGGGCTCGACAAGCGACTGCACCTTGTTCCTCTCGAAATTTTCTAGCTCCTCATGCATGGCATTGACCCAAGACTCATCGGATAAAGCATGAGAGACATCTTTGGGCTCAAAGGAGGCAATGAAAGCGAATGAAGACAGAATTGAGATAAGCGATTTTGAGCGGGTAACACGCTCGAAAAGGTCTCCAATGATCTACTCAAGGATGAGCTTTACGGATATGTCTAGGAGGTCCAGGATGAGATGAAGAAGTGGCCTCTACCTCGTGAGTCGACGAGGTAGGAACAGAGCCACCACTCCGAAGAAATGAAGGCATGGGTGATCACCTCGAGGTGCGGTGGAAGACGGCACCTCAAGGGGTGGATGAGGGACGGATCGGTAGACAACCGTCGTCTCCATCATCCTCATCATCCACAAAGATGGTCTCGCATCGCTCTAAAGAACTCGAGATATCGGGCCTAGTCCCGGGTGGCCTCGTCAAAGGTCACCTCACATGTCTCTACCATTTTACTAGACTCGCAGCCTGCCCTATAAGCCCGCTGAAGAAGGCGAGTAACCTAGAAAGATTCCATCACAAGAACGTGACTCGAACTTGTCTAGGTTCCCTGACTTCAAAACAAAGCACTTGCAACCAAACACACGAAAATGAGAGACGCTAGGCTTTCACCCATATCTCACTCATAAGAAGTGCGATGCAAGTGTGCCCAAGAAAACTCGATTTGAGACATGGCACGCGGTGGCTATAGCCTCACCCAAAACTTCCGCGGTGTAGAGTACTCATCAAGCATCGTCCGGCCATCTCGACCAAGGTGCGGTTCTTCCTCTCCACAACGCCATTCTGGCGAGGGACGATGGAGAAGAGAACTGGTGCTCTACACTGTCTCACCACAGAAACTCTCAAAGTAGGAATTCTTGAACTCCGTGCCATTGTCACTACGGATCGCTCGTAAGGCACCTGGGAGCTCTACAGAAAGCCTACTGAAAAGACCTCGGAAATGCGAAAACGTCTCATCCTTCGAGGCTAAGAAAAACACCCAAGAATACCTTGAGAAGTCATCGACCACAACAAGAACATACCACTTCCCTCCTGCTGACTGCACTCGAGCTGGTCCAACTGTGTCCATGTGGAGCAGCTGTCCCGGTGCATCGGTCATAGTAACTTTGACCGGAGGATGAGAAGCGGCAACCATCTTGCCGTGCCGGCATGGAGAGCAAACAAGGTCTTTGACCATCTTGAGTTTCGGCAGACGCGGGACTCAAAAGCAACTAAACACCTGAGAGGATCACCAGAAGACTCAGAAAAATCCGCACGAAAGATCCTCCCATAACGAGAAATCCCGCAAACCAGACTACCCGAAGAATCAAGAATTTTACAAGCATTTTTCTTAAAGCTTACCTCAAACCGTCATCAGTGGTCGAGAGACTGAAAGTAAATTGTACCGCAGCTTACTAACCAAGGCTACATCTTTGAATGAAAGAATCATTAATGCGCACGAGTACCTTTGGCGATGACGCGCCCGGATGAAGCATCTCGAAGGTGATCGTCTCATCACCGAGCACGGGCAAGGAAGAAAACCAACGGAATCTCGGTCATGTGTCATGAACACCCGAGTCTACGAGCCAAACCTTTCCCTTCCTCGCCGGCGAACTGAGTCAAGCAGAGTAAAGTCTCGATCGGGTAAATCAAGAGAGATTTTGGCACCCAATATGAACAACACGCCGAGCGGATGAAGTAGTCAAGCACGATCGACCTCTATCTACCCTACGCTCTGTCACTCAAGCGTAAGTCCGTGAGCGGACACGAAGGCGCTGCGGGTCCGATCGCTATGGGAGAGCAAGTTGGAACACCGCAACATGTTGATCACGCCGCGGTAGCTATCTCGATGGAGAAAACGAGATCTACCTCGGGACGGCGGAAGTCACGAACAGAGCAGCATGAGGACAAAAACAGAAGACTCGGAAAAACCAAGTCCTCGATGCTGCCCAAACCAATCAACGGTAGAAACCTAGACCTCGTCTTGGTCCTAGGTGCACTCAGGATCTGGGGCTGACCCTGAATACGCCTAAGAGACTCAACATGGTCTCTACGCGCGATCTTGGCGCGCCTGAAGCATCGATCAACCGTGTGTCCATCCTTCTGACAGAAGGTGCAGTGATACTTCATCCTCTGAGAGGTAGAAGTAGCACGGTCAGGCTTCGTCTTCTGAGAGGCCGAAGCAGCAGGTGCAATCACCTTGCTGTCAGAAATCCCCTGGACATAGCCCGCTGACTTAAATTGGACTTTCTCGGTCCTGGGTTCGGTCTTGATCACACCTGGTGCTATGGGTCTGAGCACAGCAGGTGGATGCTTTCTCATATCCTCATAATAGTCATATCCTAGACCCTGATTAAATCTGTAAATCTTGGACTGGTCTAGAATAAGATTAAGTTTCTTCTTGCCACCTACAAATCTCTCGAGAGTGTTCATAAGGTACTGACACTCCCGAAAGAGAGAGGTGCAAGAAGAGCAGGGGGAAGAGGGAACAGCAGGAGGTAAGGGAGCAGATGAAGAACCAACAGTAGAGGGAAGAATGGCTTGTGCACGCACAGCCGACTCTGAATGGACAGTCCTCGCTAGTCGGTTGGTTCACGTTCTAGGCGTCTCCACCTTACCCAGGGCTTCTCCCCTTCTCAAAGCCACATACATACAAGCAGAAGGTTGCTTCTCTAGTAGGTCCTTAGTCAGCTTCACACATTTCTCATCCAATGCAATTAAGTCAATTTTTAGTTTATCACAATTTTTGCATGGTGAGCTAACAGGATCCTTAGAAGCATACTGAGCCAACTTCCTATTATGATCAATCATATCTTGAAACTGTTTGGAGACAGCTTCAAGTTCAGCAGTTAATTTAGGACAGTTTAAGCATGAATCAATCGGCTCAAGTAAAGAAGCTTGTAGTTCAGCAATTTTATGATCTGCCTGTTTTAAATTCATCTTCAAGTTATAGCAAGTTTCACAAGACTCGGGCAGATCAAGGAGCATGGCATAAGGTCCTCTAGCAGCAATGTCCTTATCCTCACATGAGGTGGGAGAAGTAGTCTCATCAGTAGTAAGTAGGGTAACAGCCATCCTACTCAACTCTAAATCAGCAAGCAGACTAACATTCTCCACCTTAACAATATCAAGCTCGGAGGACACACTATCATGCGAGGTCCTTAATTTCTCCATATCAGCCAGCACAGCAGTGCATGTATCACAGTCGTCACGGGAGGGAGCAGATATAAGAGAAGTAAGCTCCCGTGACAGTCTATCTACTTCCTTCTCCAACTCGCTACACTTAGCCCTAGCTCTAGCATGAAAGCCACCTAGCTTAAGGAAAGCATGATTAAACTGGTCGTAAGTGGGGCATACCTCATCCAAGTCGGAGTACAGCTCGCTGTCGCTGAGTTCACCCTCGAGGGCCATGAAGAACATGCCGGAGAAGTCGTCGCCGCTCTTGGGATCTTGGTCACCCGTCCCGTCGTCGTCGCTCCACCCCTCCACCTCACTGAGGTCGAGGTCGTCGAAAGCGGTGAGGACACGGTGAAACAGCTTCTTGGACTTCCCGAAGTCGCGGAACTTCTTCTTTCCCGGTGTCTGAGCTGGAGGCTTCTTGTTGCGGTTCTTGTTGGTGTAGTCGATCTTGCCCGAACCGCCGTAGTCGTTCTTGCCCTTCTCCGGCTTTGGGGCGGTTGCCGAATGTGGTTGGGGCCACCACACTCGAAGCAAATCACAGTCCTCCTCTCTTCTCGTCCCTCCTCCCTTGTAAGCATGGGAGAATCTTCGAGCAAGGAGGGCCACCGATCATCCGCAGTCGCTCTAACGATCATCGCTTATGTCACGAGAGCAAAGGAGAAACCGCAAGAAGAATCAGAAGAGGGACTAGAAGCCGAGCTGGGATCTGTGACTAGAGCCATCGACTGTGACTTCGACTTGCGAGAGACAATGTCAATCTCGTGAGTCTTGAGACGCGAGTACAGCGCATCAAGAGTCAAAGTCGAGAGGTCCGTAGTGTCCTTGATGGTAGTCACCTTCATCTCCCAAACACGAAGGTCGAGTGCAGCGAGCATTTGTCGAGCGTTATCCGAGTCGGGTATGTGAGACCGACCGCTCGGAGGTTGCTCGAATCTTGTGAAAGCGCAAAACACTCATCAAGGGACTCGCCAACAGCATTTCAAAGTTGTTGTAATCTCGCTGAATCTGGTCTGTCTCACCGTCTTTATCGGGTGGTGCCCTCATGGTAAGCATCGAGGGTCTCCCAAATATCGGCGGACGAAAGATGAGATATGCGGTCAAACTCGCTACGACTCAAGCCCGGATTATGATGTTCCTTGCCTTAGCGTTTGCCTCAACATCATGCATATTTCCAGCATTAATGTTCTCATCGGCAGGAACAACAAATCGACATTCACCTTCCGCCAAATGGCATACCCACGAGCTGTATGTATGTTTCCATTCGGCTCTTCCAGAAGGGGTAATCCAGGCCATCAAAGACGGGAGGCTTGGTCGAGTACTTGTCCGTCTCCATGGCTCTTGAGACCGGTTAAGATCTATTGAAAAGAGCTAATCGGCTCTGATACCAATTGTTGGACCGAAATGGCGACAGAGGGGGGGTGAATGTCGATCTTTAAAAATCGCCCCCAACAAATATCTTCTTCTCCAGTAGCTATGGGAGCTATGAAGGAGAAAATAAGCCCTCACTGGAGATCACAGAGACACTGAAAAGCTAGACCCAGAAGGAAGTAATCAAGAAAAACAAATTCAGCGCAAATCTGACCTCAAGCGGTAGTACCGCTTGGTCGAGCGGTAGTACCGCTGAGCGGTAGTACCGCTGGTCAGAGCGGTAGTACCTTTGAGCGGAGTACCGCTCCCCGAGCGGTAGTACCTCTCGAGAAAAACAGCAAACAGGAATTTCAGAAAAAAGAGAGATTCGCACCGATTCTTGGATTCTTGGCTTGGGAAACTTTGAGGATAGCTAGGGAACACTCCCAGAAGACTAAGCCAAAAGTCAATAACAAGAAATCCACTCCAAGAATCAAGAATTTCAGATTTGGGTAAAAATCTGAAATCTTGCAAGAACCGAGCCAAAAACCAAATAACTCCCCAACCGTTGATCCTTTGGCTATGAAATTTTGAGGGAAGCTAATTAATAGCCTCTGGACTCTTCATACCAAATTTCAAGCCATCTTAACAAGGGAATAAAAAACCGGACCAAAACTTGATTCTTGAACAAGAACAGAGGAGGCCAAAACTGAAAAACTGAGAATCAAACTCGGTTTGCTCTTGGGATTAAATAGCCAAATGGCTCTTGAGCATCACCCATGTCATAGCAACCCATTTTGGCACTCTCCAGCAAGCAAGAACTCGAGACAACGAAAATCAAGAAATCTTGCAAAAAGGAAAAACGATGAACAAAGGCTACGAACAGAGAAGGCAAACTTCAGTTTTTCATTTCTTGAATCACGAGGAATCTGAGAGGAGTCCCGATACCCGACTTGATACAAAAGGAAAGATTACAAGCTCTCAACTCAATCCCTCTCCTCTCAATCCTCAAGAACACCAAGAATCACACATCTTGGGAGGAAGAACACACAAGAGAGGAGTCTCACATAGAAAGCATCGATGAAGCTACGAGAGGAGCACTACTCGCCTCCACCAACTCACACCAACTAAAGAGCTAAAGGAAACAACCTTCCTAAAGCCTCTTTTGACTCTAAAACCCTAATCCTCACACAAATGCTCAAGGAGGGCATGCAGCCCTCCTCTCCTTTTATAGCGCTCGCTAACGGGTCTCGCCCGCTACGCCCGCTCGCCCAACGGAGCCCGCTCCGCTTATGCGACCTTGCGAATTTCCCGACCGCCTTCTTCGCACCTTCCGAAGCTTCGCGCTCCTTGCCTCGCACGCCGCAACCACCTCGAGTCCACGTCGTCTTGACACATCCCGACCGTTCTAACCTCAGCGCCACCTGCGCCTAGTCCGGTCCACCGTGTCTCGCCACGACTCCAACTCGACGTCCTGCAGTCACACAGACAAGAAACACGTCAAATAGCACCGCTCGACACATGGAAGCGTAAAATACCATTACACTTACCACAGTTGAAGTCAAAACCTGTCAAAACATTAGAATATGCATCCTAAACCCAAATGACCAGATTTGACCAAAGTCCGACCGAGCCCGATTGCGCCACACAACGACTCGACTCCGAACCACTCAAACCAAACTCGACTGACCTAAACCTTTGTCAATTACTCATCACTCTCATGGAGCACGACCACATGGTCTCTCAATCTCCCCCTTGATGAGTCTATTGACAAACGCAGAAAAAGCATTAAGAAGAGTTTGATTTTGAAGAATCCAACATGGTCCAAAGAATGAAATGAAGCTAATGACCATGTCGATAAGAGAACACTAGAGCAACTACTGAAAGAGCAAATTGATCTCCAAAGCTCTAAACTGCTCCCAACAGACTTTTCTTCTCTATTCTCCCCTTTTGGCAATAAACGCATCAAGATGCAATAGAGAGAATATGACATGTCAATGGATGAATATGGTGAAGTTTGTTTATTTAAGCATTTAGAGCCATGAGAATTATCCATATTGACCATAATGTAATACACCAAGCCATAACTAAAAAACGCTATCTAGATCATGACAACATATATATAAACCAGCTAGAGCACAAAGATGACAATCTGAAATGTAATGCATTTTGTGAGCAAGTCAAGTCATCAATGAGTAAAGTCTAGCTAGAGACATCCAAGGATGATGCAGGCCATGTCAATAAGCTAAGCGGAACAAAGAAGCTAACATTGAGTCCAAATAGAGTGCTATAAGCTCAAGATTGAAACATTGGTTAAGATACTTGGTTCTGATTGTAGATTAAGCAAATTGAGCACATTAAACATTGTCTTTTGAAAGCATATGGTTGTTTTCAACCCAATTTTTGTTTATGTGCTAGATCTCAAGCCTTATGCGACTACTCCAAGCAATAAGCTTAAGAATATAGTCTAGGTCATCCAAAACTCCCCCTGAGTTCATGCCTAGTGCAATGGCAAGCTGTCTCATGAGAAAGAATCGGTGAAATCTGTTTTTCGCACAAATATGGTGGTTGTCAACCAACATTTTGTTTTATCATGTGCTAGATCTCAAGCCTTATGCGACTACTCCAAGCAAGAAGCTTAAGAAGATAGTCTAGGTCATCCAAAACTCCCCCTAAGTTCATGGCAAGTGCGATGGCAAGCCGTCTCATAGGAAAGAATTGGTGAGATCAGTTTTTTCGCACAAAAGAGATCTTTTGCTTTTAACACATTGTACTAACTCATGTTTCATCAGAGACTAAAACAGCTCAAACTAAGGCTCAATATAGATTCAACGCTCTACTCAAATATTTGACATGGCATGAATCATAAAAGGATAGCTCAAGAAAGACTAAACTCAAATGCTAGCATGACAAGTTTAATTTAAGTTGATCAATTTTACTTAACTTATCATGGCAAACGCTAGTCTACACATATGAAGTCATGATAAATTTAGCAAGCTAAGCACAAGTCATGGCAAGGTGTAAAGCACTGAAGCATGTCATAACAGGATAATAATCAAGGCTCAATGCAGATTGATTATAATGCTAGAATGCTGAAAATGCAAGAAAGTCCAGCTCCCCCTCAACATTAGATGCAACTTTTAGTTCAAGTTGAGTTATGACAAAATTAAGCTTCAGAAGCTCCCAAATGAACTCCCCCTGAACCAAAGCAATAAAATCAAGAAGCTGGCAAAGAAAACCAAACAGGCAGTTCTTAAAGCATAGAAAAGATATAGAAGCAACTATGGCTTAAACTGACTCTCATCTACCCCAAATGACTCCAGGACTAACAAATGATCGCGAACACACACTAGAGAGCAAACACGCACTGCCTGTCCGAGGGTGGCCCAACCTCGCTAGAACCTACAAGAAGTGAGTGAGCTCAACCTAGTGAGATAAGAAATAGCTAGTCCTGGAAGCACAAGATAAGAGTAAGAAGTCTAAGCAACTCAACACAAGAAACACTCTAACCTATGCTAGAAGGACTTAACCCAATGCACCCGCAAATGCAATGCAACAGAAATGAGACAGAAGCATAATTAATATAATAAAGCAGTAAAGGCTACGAACAGAGAAGGCAAACTTCAGTTTTTCATTTCTTGAATCACAGGGAATACAGAGGAGTCCCGATACCCCGACTTGATACAAAAGGAACGATTACAAGCTCTCAACTCAATCCCTCTCCTCTCAATCCTCAAGAACACCAAGAATCACACATCTTGGGAGGAAGAACACACAAGAGAGGAGTCTCACATAGAAAGCATCGATGAAGCTACAGAGGGAGCACTACTCTGCCTCCACCAACTCACACCAACTCACACCAACTAAAGAGCTAAAGGAAACAACCTTCCTAAAGCCTCTTTTGACTCTAAAACCCTAATCCTCACACAAATGCTCAAGGAGGGCATGCAGCCCCTCCTCTCCTTTTATAGCGCCTGGCTAACGGGTCTCCGCCTGCTACGCCCGCTACGCCCAACGGAGCCGCTCCGCTTGTGCGACCTTGCGAATTTCCCGATTCGCCTTCTTCGCACCTTCCGAAGCTTCGCGCTCCTTGCCTCGCACGCCTCGCAACCACCTCGAGTCCACGCCGTCTTCGACACATCCCGACCGTTCTAACCTCGGCGCCACCGCGCCTAGTCCGTCCACCGTGTCTCGCCACGACTCCAACTCGACGCCCCGATCCACACGCACAAGAAACACGTCAAATAGTGCCGCTCGACACATGAAAGCGTAAAATACCATTACACTTACCACAGATGAAGTCAAAACCTGTCAAAACATTAGAATATGCATCCTAAACCCAAATGACCAGATTTGACCAAAGTCCGACCGAGCCCGATTGCGCCACACAACGACTCGACTCCGAACCACTCAAACCAAACTCGACTGACCTAAACCTTTGTCAATTACTCATCACTCTCATGGAGCACGACCACATGGTCTCTCAGGATACATGATGTCCACTTTGGAATGTTGCTGCACAGAACCATAGTCAATTACAATGAGAATTATTGGACAGAGCCTGCAGGTGATTGTTGACCTACAGCACATCATGTTATTGTGGCCATCACATGTGAAGAAACAAGATCAAATGAGTACACATAAATGTCTTCCAAATGTACCTCCACTGGATGGGTTGAGTGTTGTCCCAATATCGATGGTGTTGAGACACTAAAGTTTGGACGGTGTCCATAATAGGCTACATGATGTCCACTTTGGAAATGTTGTTTGCACGAACCATAGTCGCCACAATGACAAATATTGACAGAGCCATATTATGACACGAGTAACATTACCGGTATAGGTGTTAATGAATTAGCCTTTTGTCTTGCTCGGTAATCACGCTGTTTCCTATTCCTCTCTTCTCTCTGCTCATCTGTCTCTTCATCCTTCTTGCGTGCACGGTATTCACGTTTCTTCTGTTTCTCTCCTCCCGCTTACGATCTGCGTCGCTTATGTGCTGGCCATTATGTAGAATGGCGAGATTAGTTGTGACAACAACGACAATAATTATTGGTACGGCTAGAAAAATCAGCTCTACCTGTGTTGATGATGTTTGTTACATCTCCGAACGCAGAGGCCTTCTTCTCGAGTCCCCAAATCAGTTCTACCTGTGTTGATGATGTTTGTTACGTCTCTTAACGCAGAGGGGCCTTCTTGTGGAGTTCCCATTAGTGAGCAAGTAAACGTCCACTACACCAAATGCAAACACTGATTAGTGCTATAACTATAACCAAGAGCTTGGTTTACGTTTTTGTCCAAGTTTACATCCGTAGATATAAACGCATATTTCCAACAGTAATCACACAAGGACGATGATTGGTGAGAAGGATTACAGACCTAACGCATAAGCAGGTACTTATGGAATCAAACAACTAGATATCTGCATACATGTGAATCAAAAGAACGGTGAGTCGGATCATGTATTCTGAATAAAAGGCATTATCTAAACGCATATTTCCAACAGTAATCACACAAGGACGATGATTGGTGAGAAGGATTACAGACCTAACGCATAAGCAGGTACTTATGGAATCAAACAACCAGATATCTGCATACATGTGAATCAAAAGAACGGTGAGTCGGATCATGTATTCTGAATAAAAGGCATTCAGTTTGCAATTGGGAATCCAACAAGGATAGATTACCTGGAAGCTTGTTGCTCCCTTAGCCAAGACAAAAGTGAAAGAATTTCTTCTCCTAAAAAAGAATTTCTTCTCCTAAAAGAAAAACCATTGAATTGAACACCAAATCATTTGATTATGAGCAGAACCACCAATTGCATCTATTTACATGGGTTTAACTACGATTTCGTTTGTAGATCACGCAGCATAGATTCACAAATTTCAATAACAAAATGATAAGGCGAGAAAAGAAACCGAGATGCCAAGAGGAGCCGCGCTGTCCAGGCCACCGAAGCTTACTGTGTCTGATCCGCTCGAAGAGGAGCCACGCTGTAGCCACCGACGCCCGGCGACCGTGTGTTGCTCGGCCGACGGCAATTGCGGCTTCGTGTTCGTGGCGGCGCGGCGTCCCCAGGAAACGCCCGACGTCCGCGTGTTGCTCGGCCGACGGGAACGACGGCTTCGTGGTCGTGGCGGCGCGGCGTCCCCAGGAGTCGCGCGAGGCCGGCGGCTTCGTGTTCGTGGCGGTGGCGACGCTGGACGGCGGCCGTGGTCGTGGCGCGCGGCGCCCCGTGAGTCGCGCGAGGCCGGCGGCCGTGCGTACGTGGCGGCGGCGACGCTGGGACGGCGGCGACGCTGGGGGGGGCCGTGGGCGGCCGTGACCGGCAACGCCCGGGACGGCGGCCGTGGTCGTGGCGCGCGGCGTCCTAGGAGTCCCGTGAGGGTTCGCGGTCGAGAGGCGTCGCTGACGGCGATCGTGACCCGATCGCGCGCGTGGGTTCGCTCGGGATCGCGAGTCGCGCGGGGGAGGTGGACGTCACCGTTGAATTTGGATCGTTGGATATGAGTGGGTAAGGAGAGAGAAAGGTGGGATTGATCCTTGATTTCACTGGTTGGTTTCAATTGGTGTGGACGTAGGAAAACTCATGACTGCTGGGGGCACAATTTGGGGTGGTCGTAGGAAAGAACTGAACTGGTGGATTTTAGGGGTGTAGACAAAGACACGCGTTCGCGCGCGCACTCTCCATGAAAAACACGGGCATAAGTTTAAACAAAGACACGCGTTCGCACGCGTACTTTCCGTGAAAAACACGGGCATGAGTATAAACAAAGGCGCGTGGAAGGACGCCTCCGCGCGCGCACTCTACGGAGTATAAATAAGACGTCGCGTCGAGGTCCGCCTCTGCACGCAACTTCACCGCCCGCAACGCACGGAGGCTTGCCTCCGCGCGCAGTCCACGGACTCTAAATAAGACGGAGCGTCGAGGTCCACCTCCGCACACACTCTACGGAGTATAAATAAGACATCGCGTCGAGGTCCGCCTCCGCACGCAACTTCACCGCCCGCAACGCGCGGAAACTTGCCTCCGCGCGCAGTCCACGGACTCTAAATAAGATGTAGCGCCGAGGTCCGCCTCCGCACGCACTCTACGGAGTATAAATAAGACGTCGCGTCGAGGTCAGCCTCCGCACGCAACTTCACCGCCCGCAACACGCGAAGGTTCGCCTCCGCGCGCAGTCTACGGACTCTAAATAAGACGTAGCGTTGAGGTCCGCCTCCGCACGGACTCTACGGAGTATAAATAAGACGCGGATGCTGTCCCTGCGCACTCTACTGAGTATAAATAAGATGCGGATGCTCCCGCGCACGCATAGGTATAATCTCTATGCATACTCTCCGGAGTACAAATAACGCGTGGTTGACAGTCCCACACACTCTACTGAGTATAAACAAGACACGGATGCTCCCGCGCACGCATAGGTATAATCTCTATGCGTACTCTCCGGAGTATAAATAACACGTGGTTGACAGTCCCACGCACTCTGCAGAGTATAAACAAGACGCGGACGCTCCCGCGCACGCATAGGTAGTCTATATGTGTACTCCCCGGAGTATAAACAGCGCGCGATCGATGACCCCTGCATCATGAGTCTTGACAAGACGCACTAGAGGCTGGCTTCTGCGGGTACCTCGCAGCAATCACGCAAAGGGCAGCCAAGGCTCGCCTCCGCAGGCGCCTTGTAAAGACGGCGTGAGACGTGGCGACAGCTTACACTCACGAGCATCACGCGGAGCGCCGACAAACCTTAATAGGGGCTAGCTGTGAGGCGGCCTCACGGGGACCAGATTAACTACGCCGCGCCAGCTTCGCTGACACCACCTCGAAGGGTAGGGGACGGAGCGCTCGCGTGTCTACCTCGACTAAGGCGCCAGCTCCGCTGCCACCACCTCGAAGGGTAGGGGACGGAGCACTCGCGCGTCTATCTCGACTAAGGCGCCAGCTCCGCTGCCACCACCTTAAAGGGCAGGGGACGGAGCGCTCGCGCGTCTACCTCGACTAAGACGCCAGCTCCGCTGCCACCAACTCGAAGGGTAGGCGACGGAGCGCTCGCGCATCTACCTCGACTAAGGCGCCAGCTCCGCTGCCACCAACTCGAGGGGTAGGGGACGGAGCGCCGCGCGTCTACCTCGACTAAGGCGCCAGCCACACGCCACCAACTCGACGGGTAGGGGCGGAGCGCCGCGCATCTACCTCGACTAAGGCGCCAGCTCCGCTGCCACCAACTCGAAGGGTAGGGGACGGAGCGCTCGCGCGTCTACCTCGACTAAGGCGCCAGCTCTGCTGCCACCACGCGCTCGCGCGTCTACCTCGACTAAGGCGCCAGCTCCGCTGCCACCACCCCGAAGGGTAGGGGACGGAGCGCTCGCGCTTCTACCTCGGCTAAGGCGCCAGCTCCGCTGCCACCACCTCGAAGGGTAGGGGACGAAGTGCTCGCGCGTCTACATCAACTAAGGCGCTAGCTCCGCTGACACCACCTCGAGGGGTAGGAGACGGAGCGCTCGCGCGTACACCTTGACGTCGTATACAAGGATGGAGACATGGGCGAGATTTTTCAACTAAACCCCTTTCCCCTGTTATATTCATCCGAGGATGTTTACAAGGCATGCAATACAAATGTACAAACAGTCTTGGGGGCTCGAAGCCGTTACTCGGCCGGCTCCTCCTTAATGCGCGTTCGCGCCAAATTCTCGCGCGAAGAAGCCCAGCTTGCCCAGAAGTCCAGCGACTCCTCGGCCCTCTACCACCGCCGAAGGCGCCGTTGGATCACACGGTCAGAAACTAGTAGCCGGCCCGGGTCGGGTAGCTGCTCAAGACATGCGGGCACACAAGTCAGAACACTGGTGAGGCGACTCGCACTTTATTCATAAGATGAAGGGCTTGTTTTTACAACGCACACCAACGCGCGGAGACCGTGGCGTCACACCTGAGGGTTTGTGTCGCCCCCCGAATTCGCGGGGCCGCCCTCGTCGCGGCGCGGGACTTCATTCAGCCACAGGCTGAGGTTCCCCTCGTTGTACAGGCTGTTCCGCAACTCGGCCCTCGCCGCAGCCTCCCCGATGTACTCCCAGATCCTCTCATGGAAAAATCGCACGGGGCGGCAAATAGCGTGCACGGCATCAGACATCACCCCGGCCCCGGTCGGCAACTCCAAACGGGAATCAGCCAGCTCGCTGACGTGCTGGCAGCCCCGGTGTCGCAGGAGCGCGCATACCAGGCACGAGGTCACGTAGGAGCAGTGGTCGCCGAAGGTCGTCGCAGAGCTGTGGGCAATGTTGGCCGCGTCCCCGATCCGCCGAAGCGTCCGCGACAGATCCTCAGGCCCGAAGGAGCGGGGCGGTACTTCGGCGATGAGACCTTCAAGGGTGACTTCCAGGGCCAGCATGGCATCCCACGCAGCCACCGAAGTGTCACCCAGAGTCCGGTCCCGCTCCGCTAGAGATTTAGCAAGCTCGTCCCTCTCCTTCTCTAGCGCAGCGATTTGCTGGAGTAAGCCATCTCACTCCTCTCCGACCTCTCGTCACGCCGCCTCTGTGGCTGATAACCACGCTGCCGCCACGAGCGCCTCGGCGTACGACTTCGTCTCCGTGCACTCTACTTCTAAGTCACGGATACGATCATCCTTGACGGAGTGCGTCCCCTTGGCTACGTGCAAGGCCTCCTCGGTGACCCGCAATCGGTCTTCTAGCGCCCCCTTTTCGCGGGCGTGAGCCGCTTGCAACGCTTGGGCCAAGACGAGGGTCTGCGCAACAAAGGAGTCAGCGAGCTGCTACACGACCGCGTATCGTCACAGGATCAGATACTTACTTGCACTCCCGATACCTCCAGCGCGTCCCCAAGGCGCCCCGTCCTGTAGGTTGACAGCGCCTGCCAGTCAACGCTGGCGGCCGCGTCATCTACAATCCCGCGCCACGCCCCCAATGCTTTTGGGGGACGAATGAAGTCCGCTAAGCTCGGGGGCGCGGGGTTCGCGTCGGCAGAATCGGGTGCGCCGGACACCCTTCTCAAAGGAACGCCCCCGCGCCCTGGGGACCGCCCGTCCTCGAGGATGAGTTCCGCTGCAAGCGGATGTGCCAGTCAGTCCTACGAGAACACTGCAAAGCTATGCCAAGCTGCGGTAGGGTAACATACCTTCAGTGGCTGACGGTGGACTTCGCCGAGATGTCCCCCCAGCCGCGGGTGGGTTAACAAGAGGACCAGCCCCCCCAGGCGGAGTTGGCCCTGGGAGCCGGGAGTCTCCGTATCGGGGCCTAGCGTCGGCAGCCCCCGCCCCCTGGCTGCAGCGGCCCGCGAGGGGGCCGAAGGGACGCCGCATACAGGAGCTTCGGCGTTGGAGTCGGAGTCCCACAAGCTCCCCACACGGCTCGCCACGGCAAACCCTGTCGAAGTCCGATGCAGGGGGGATTGCAGGCGCGGCCGCTTCACCCTGGGAAGAGAAGGTGAGGGCCCCGCCTCGGTAACCGCCGCAGAAGGCTCCACGGCAGCAACACTCACGGGCGGGGGCCCCACCCTAATAACCTCCGCGGGAGGCACCTCCGTCTCGGGCGCCATGGTTGGCGGAGACCTCGTTCCACCAGCCTCTGCGAGGGGCAGCTCCGACACTGTCGCCGTCGCAGGAGGCGACTTCACCCCGGTGCCGCCAGCAGACGGGGGCCCCACCTCCCCAACCGTCACGGGCGACGAGGCCTCCCCCTCCTGGACGCCCATGGCGTAACCTCGGTCCCCGCCACCACCCGAAGACCTTTCGCCCCCGTCATCTGCGCCTATCTCCAGGTCCAAATCAGCGTACTTCGTCGAATCAGACTCAGCGCCGGCCGCAACGGTGGGGGCAACAGCAGCCGCCGCGCAGGGCGCGGTTGAGGTAGCCCGAGTTCTCCCGCGAGACGGCGCTTTCTTTCCTTGGGCGCCGTCATCTTGCTATCGCGACTGGCTCGGGGCCGGAGGGGCGCCGTCCGGCACACGAACGCTTAGGGCCTCGCACACACGGTTTATCCGCCCTAGCCCCGCCTCCGTGGTCGCAACCGTGCACTGCTCATGCTCCCTGACTGTATATGGCCCGAGGAACATGTTCGCCGCGCGTTCCGCGTCCCCCAAGCGCGTTCTTAGGTGAAACAAGCATGGTTAAACACGATGCAGCGAGCACGAGTGGAAAGGAGGACATGGCCAAAGCTTACGAAGTCCGGAGGGCGCCGGTAGCGAGCAAACAGAGGGGCGAACGTTGTCGTCCCGGAGTTTCCCAGCGGGGAGGCGCCACTCATAGGCGAGCTACGCCATGCCGTACATAATGTACTCCTCGGCGAGGTCGCGCATGTTGAAGCGAGCGGTGACCCCCACGAGTCTTCGTGCCCTTCGCCTGTCCTCGAGGTTGAGCGTTATGCTGGGCGTGGTGTTGAACGCCATCGGCTGGCCCGTACATTCGAGGCCGCTACCGCCCTCCACACGGTGATAGAACCACCGCCTTGTCCAGTTAGGCTCCCACTTCGCTGGAGTGGAGTTCGCGGAGAACAGCTTCCCGCACGGTGACCGCAGTATGAAGTTGACGCTGCCGAAGTTCGACAGCGTCCCGTCCTTCCGCTCCTTCGGCTGGCACCGTGCATCGTGTAGATAGGCGAACATCGAGGTGCTGGGCCAACACGCCTCCGAGCGCAAGGCCCAGCTGTACACAGCGAGGCGAGCCAGCGCGTTCGGGATCAGTTGCGCCAGCTCCAGCCTGAAGGTTCGCAGCACGTCGCCAATGACCATTGCTGCTGGGATGCGAAGCCCGGCTTCAAAGTAGGCGACGAAAATAATCGCCTCCGACTCCTCAGGCTGCGGCTCCGTCTCGTCAATGGCGGGTAGCCGCACCGCTTGGCGGTCCGACAGCTTCCCTTCACGCAGCAGTGTGCGGATTGTCTCCTCCGTCACGAGCGTCGGACCCAAGACGCTGGAATAGGGGCCCTCCTTCCTCTCCATCGCGACCCACCACTTGTCGGCCGCCGCCGCGTCGCGCCCCTCGAGCGTGTACTCCACCTCAAGTGGCGAGGACCGCCGGCGGATGGTGCATTTCCCGACCGTCCGAGCATGCTCATCGCCAGGCGCCATCGTTATCCGGGAGCAAGACGAGGACGGAAAGGAAGTACGATGGCAAGAAAAGCAAAGTAGTAGAAAGTGGAACAGGTGATCAGAAAGTGCGTGGACGAGGCGCAGACGCAGCACCGCGGGGGTATTTAAAGACCCCCTGTCTCCCGCGCCGCTGGTAAGTGTAACCAGCGCACGACGAACCGCTCGCCTCCCTACGACCGGAGCCGAACCGTCGCGACCGAAGCCGAAGCATCGCGACTGCCCACGCGTGTCGGTCATGACTGTGGTTGTACAAAGATCTGTCCGCGCACGACGTGCCAATAGAGCCCCGTCGTGTGTCGGCTCCCGCCGGGAATAAATACAGGCTGTACGACGCAGCGCAACCCCGGCACGTGTCGGCGCGGTTCCCGAGACCAATCAACCGCAACAAGTCCGGTGGAGCGTTCGCCCCAACAGCGACGCCCTGGCTTCGACTTCGGCTCCATCCCCGCAAAGGGACACTTCGCTGGGACGCCATGAAAATGTCGCAAGTCACTGCGACTCTAAGACGCAATCGTTAAAACAAAGACGAACGAAGGTCGACGAAAAGCACAACCGCTAGCAACTGGGGGCACGCGCTGGTAGGCGGGCAACCGGCGCACGCCGCGCCCATAGCACCGCGTCACGTGTCCCGCCCTCCTAGGGAAGGGGCGAACGGCCACGGTCGTGCGACTGCTAACAGCCCACGACGCGCTAACCGTGGCCCGCTGCGTGTACGCCCCGAGTGGAAAAGCGTGTATGGCTGCAGCAGCCTGCTCCTGCCAGCCCAGGGGTCGGCGTGATTCCAGGAGCCATTAAAGCGCACCACCAGACTGCAGAGCCACAACCACCCCGCGCCTAGGGGAATTTGGGGCGCGAGGCCGGCCTCCACCGAAGTCGCTTCGACTTCGGCAGCCTAAGACGAGCGAGTCTCCATTCTAGCGGGGAAACCCTGTCCTCTACCTCGGCCCGGTCCCATGTCCCGGCCTTGCGCTGGGACATAACGGCAAGCCACCACGGGTCAAGCAACCTCAACGACAGCCTCGACGGGGGCTCCGCTCCGTCAATAAGACTCTGGCGTCGCTCCCGGCCCCACCTTCGCAGGGAAGTACCTTGCTTCGACACCGCAGGTCTGCGCGACAAGGCCGAGAGCTCACCCCGCCCCGAGTACTTTCGCACGATGCGTCTTGCTTCCCCTCGGCAGGACGACCCGGGCACAGCAGAAGATGTAGGCGGGCGAACGCAGGTCTACCCGCAATGCACCCAACCGCCACCCTCGCGTCGTCGGGTACAGCCCGGCTTTTCGACCCCTAACCCGCACGAATCGGCGTCCACGCGACAACGTCACAACCCAAGTCGGCGGAGCTCCAGCCGCCTGGGCTTCCAGTAGTTCGGGAGCGCGAAGGCTGATTTACGGCAGGTTCTGACTTGTTCTCATAGACAGATAAGTTTCAGTGCATCAACATACCCTGATGGTAGTGCCGGTTGGCACTATCAGGAGGAGCAAGATGAACTCAAGCATATCTGTCTACAAGAGCAGGTCAAACCTTGCCATTCCCGTATGTAATTACACCCGGGTGTAAAAGATACTCCAATATATACTCCTTTATCACCTTAAGTATACTCGTATACTAATTATAAGATACTCCAATGTGAACCACACGAAAAAATTGCAAGGGAGACCATAGTTTTAAGCATATTTTGTAAACACCTTCATATACACACATAAAAAGGAGTATGCCTAAAAAAATGTACATACCACCTCTGAAAAATTATTCATACCACCTAGATGATCTTAAATACTCGTATACTACACGTACATACCCTGTATTATGCGAGATACTCCCTACGTTGTGAGATACGGTATAGGGTGTAATTACACCCGGGAGTAGAAAAGAGGCTTCCTATATTATTTATATATATATATATATATATATATATATATATATATATATATATAAATTCATAATCACGAAATATTTATTGGCATGATGACAAATCACTGGATCATTCGTGTTAGCGTCCATGATTTCCTACATATGGTGGCAAACGTAGAATCCACATACGTTACCTTGTAGCTGTTGGTGGCACTGCAAAAATAGAATTACATATATATGTATTATCAGTTCTAGAGGTATTATTATGAAGTGTGATATAGTATGATTGTTATGTTGTAGCGGGTACCAAAAATCTTGTCATGTGTCGCAGTGTACCATACATACATACATACATACATACATACATACATACATACATACATACATACATACATACATACATACATACATACATACATACATACATACATACATACATACATATGGCACCCAAACAGCGTGGCCAATCGCTTCTTACAAAAGATAACAAAAAAGTAGAAGCTTAACTGCTTCGAAGTTTTTTCTACTAGCGGAGGTAGCATGCAATCTCCATCTTCAAAACTTCGTAGGCGACGTGGTCAGCATCAGACGGTTTGGGATCATCAGTGAACAAAGCCCAAAATGTGTCCACCAGATGACGCGCTCGTTGGAGTGTCTCTCGAACACTCTTCGATCGAACAATCAAGTCGAATTGAGCCTATAGACTATCTTCCCTTTCTTGAGGGGTCTCGGCAAGGTTAACTCGATCGCCTGCTGCTTCGACTAAGCACTCCAAGCGACAACAAGCCTCCTGGAGATATGCAACGTCGTTGTGGAGGATCATGTTGATGGCGAGGTTAGCTCACCAGAAGCGAGAGACCAACTGGAAGACGCAGCGGAGGAGGATGTCAAGACGGTAGAAGGTGGCCATCAACTACTTTGGTAAATCCTCGAACATAGGAGGGAGGATATTGTTGGCATAGTGTCCTTCCATAGCATCCGCCAGTGTACGGCCGGCGAGGTGCTTGTCTAGGATAGTCAGGTTGGCCATCAATATCGGTGACAAGGAAGAGTAGGGAGCCATTTATTTGTGCTTGAGAGACAAGGTAAATAAGGAAGATAGCTGACTGGCGAGGTGCTTGCACAGGATATATCAACGATGTGGGGATTAATCTCCGGTGGCGAACGATCATTTTTATGCAACAAAGAATACATCCGGTGCGTGAGACAAAGA
Organism: Dendrocalamus sinicus; assembly: GCA_036346575.1. NCBI lineage: Eukaryota > Viridiplantae > Streptophyta > Magnoliopsida > Poales > Poaceae > Dendrocalamus > Dendrocalamus sinicus. The sequence continues at coordinate 16,873,860 of CM070664.1, forward strand.
GACGTATCGTGGGGTAGAAACGATCGAAAGACACACATCGGGGAGACAAAGCACGTGCTATTCATGCGTAGAAATACATTTCACAGATGGTTCCAACCACAAGCCGTCTATGATAGCAACTACCACAGACGGTTCATATTAATGACAGTCTGTGAACTACAACATATGGTTGTAATTAAAAATTGTCAGTGATATCTACAGCTATCACAGACGGTTCATATTAATAACCGTATGTGAACTATCATAGACGATTATTAATAAGAACCATCTATAATAGTAGCGTATCATAAATGGCACATGGTCGCGTTTGTAAAACCGTTTGTGATAATTACAGCACAGATGGTTACCCATGAATCGTCTGTGATGAGGTGTCTAGAATAACTTATTTTGTTGTAGCGATGACCTGTGTGAATTTGTTAAACACATCTTTGTTGCGTATGTCCTATTGTTTAAAATGAGATTAGGCTGGCAAACGAGCATGCATGGCGATAGTGGCTTGTAATTGAGTGAGGGAGGGGGTGGAGCTGCACCCGAGTGAATTGGTTGCAGTTACGAATGTTGGGTCAACCTATCAAATTTGGTTGCACGTGGGTAGAGAGAGCAGTAGGACGACGGATAAACCACCACCTTTAACTCTCTCTTTTAAGTAGTACGGATAATATAGTCTACAATAATGGACCAACAAAGCATGCTTATCATCATACCAAACAAATGGGTTTATATATTCAACTTGGATAACGTTATTGCAGCGGCGGTGAGCATACTTGTCGCATGTGTAGCTTGACAGACACGAAAGGATTACACGCTTCTGTGACTCATCTTTGGACGGCTTCCTTGATCCCATCCATGCATCCTAGCTCCTGGAGCAACATACTGAGCCGAATGTTGTCACACACGCAATTTGCACCTAGTTCTCGGTAGGTACGGCAAGTTGTTTTTTCTACCAAATTTTGTTTCTAGCCCCTGTTCAATAATACGGAAGTTCCTACTCGAAAACAATACAAAATTTCAGTTGCACGGGAAAAAAATTAGGCTATGCTGTTCCAAATAGTGAATTATATAAATATTAAAATAGTAATTAATGGCAGATTAAGACTATTTATAACTTGGTTGATGCTTTAAGATTTGTACATATATATCGAAGTAAAGAGTATGGAAGCACTGGTCACTTTTAAAATTTACAGTGAAAATACTTGTGTCGATGAATTATTCAATTCTTACCGAGACCCGCACCCAAAAAAAAAAGTATTTGGGCGGTCAGCAACCTGCATGTAAACTATTTATGGACATGTCAGAATGAAGAAACAAGTTGGCATCGATCAGATTCATGCCTTGCATCAAATTGGACTTGGACAAAGGTTTGATTTTTCTTTTTTGCTGCCGGCAGCGTCTGACATTCTCATTGGCTCGGAGAAAACGGCAGGAGAGAGAGAGAGAGAACAAGGAGCAAGAGAGAGAAGGAGAGGGAGAGCAACCTTATCCGATCCACTGCTACTCACACGCGTCACCGAATCCACTCTCCTAGCCGTCGTTTAGCACCGAGCACACTCTCTCTCTCTCTTCCCGCTCGTCACTCCCCTGTAACTGACGGCAGACCATCCGTCATGGGCGACCTCTCTTAGGACAAAACGACGAAAATGCCCTCGCGTGTTTCGCTGCGTCCTTTCGCGGGGGTAGTTACGTCTTTTTGTCCGGTGATTGAGCACGCGTGCAGGTGATGGCGTTAAGAGGCCTTCTAGAAGCTGACGGCGCTTTGACGGATTTGCCCTCTGGGCTTGGGTTGGGTGCCATGGCTCGTTTTTGTTTGGCTTTTAGGAGAGATCATTTAGGTTTTTTTTGGCTTATGGTTGAAAAACACTGTAGCTGACAGAGGCTTATTTAGTATAATTAAATTTAAAAATTTAAAAATATGTTAGCCTATTACATATAATACAAACAAATACGGGAAAAAAGAACCGGCAAAAAACTCAACAAAAAGCCAAAAGTTCAGAAAAAGACAAAATTTTATGAATAGTGAAAAATAAACTAGAAGCTAAAAGCTGAAACCAAAACGATCACAGCTAATTTGGCCGCCTTCTTTTGGCCGTGTACTTTGGATGGCAAAATATCTGCGGTTACATGCAATTCATTCTCCATACAAGGATTTGGAAGCAAGTTTCAGGGCTGTTTGTATCGGCTATGGTATATGATTTTTAGTTGTGATTAATAGTTTTTAGTTAAAAATAAATAATAGTAACTAAAATAAGTGTTTTTAGAAGGAATGAGTGAATAGTAGAAAGACAATGACTCATCATGTGATAAGAACATTAGTATTAAACACGCAAGCTAGAGTTGAACTTCCGTACTTTTCTGGCATAATGTCCCTTCTTAGTGCATGATTAGTAGGTGGTTGCAACAAAAGAGATGAGACACGTGAACCCCCGTTTGGATCCATCCACATGTGCATAGGTAACCGAGCAACTAAGGTTTGGTGCATGGTAACTGCACCTCTGTGACTAGGATTCACATGCACCTACATTGGGAGTTTGTGTTACGCAAGTATTTGTCAATGTGGCACAGAACCACAATAGTACTCCTGTAAAATTTATGCTGTACATATCCTAAAGCAATATGGTAGTAGTAGCGTAGTTGGTAGTAGCTACAATGGGCTTTAGGCCTCGCTCGGTTGGACTGAAAAACTATGGTTTATGGCTGAAATTGTACTGTAATGGTTAAAATTTCACTGTAACTGAAGGTGACTTATTTGGCGTAATTAAATTTAAAAAAATTTTAAATAAAAAATATGCTAGATCATTACGGACAACGCAAATGAATACAGGAAAAAAGAATCGGCAAAAAAGCTTAAAAAACCAAAAATTTAGGAAAAGAAAATTTATGAATAGTAAAAAATAAGTAAAAAAATCAAAAGCTGAAGCTAAAATGACAGAGCCTTAAAATTCGTGTTTTTCTTTCTGAAAGAGCTAGTTTCATTTTTCGTATGACAGTGGTGAGAAGTACAAGCCGCAACATCATGCCATAAGCGTATAATATTGTCACTTTCCAGTCTGCAGACGCCATATTTGAGCCGAGCCGTGGGCGATGACGACGAGCTAGAGAGCGAAAACCCAGCCGAGGAACGGAGGGAGAGGGGCAAAAGAGTAAATTGGGCGAGACACCATTGCTCGCCCACCGTTTCATGTTCTGCTCCCTTCCAGATAAAGCGAAAACTAAGCCCCACCCCTTTCTATTCCATTTTTCCACCCAAACAAAAATATATACTTTGGTCACACCTCTCTCTCTCTCTCTCTAAAGTTGCGCTCGTGCTCGATTCAAGGAACGGCCATTGCTGGTGGTGAGGTGGTCTCCCATCTCCTCCCGATTCTAGCTTTGTTTTGACGTTGTTGATCGCTGCGATTCTTTTGATCTTTTTTGTGAGTTATTTCCGGTTTCTTAGATACTTTTTTTTTGCGTTTTCTTGGGAGTCGGTTGTTGTTACTCTTCGTACATGCTGGGGGATTTTTGTTTCTTCGGGTGAGAGGTTATGTTTGGTTTGAGCTTCGATTTGGGCGAGTTCTTGCTTGGTTTCTTGGTATCTGCTCGCGCTATATGGTGCGGTGCGGTTAACTGAAGTGGAGTTTGATGTGATATTTGTTTTTGGATTAGTGCAGTTTTTTTGTGAGTCGATGTAGCGCAAATTTGACTTGTACAATCGATTTTTTACCTGACGATTAGTGCAATCGATTGGACAATTTCATTTTATTTAACATCGGCGATGAAATTGCAGCAATATCTTCTAAGATGATCTTGGTAAGTAGTGCGTCCTAATGTGTGATTATGCGATTTAAAGGATAATTAACTAATCGAGGTGTAGAATTGTGGCGCGCTTTAATTAACATGGGATGCTGTGGTAATGAGAAATATTTACTGACATCTGAAGCTGTGGTGATGAGAAATATTTAGGATGAGGCTAAATAACCGACACTACGTTGTGGGGGAAAGGAGTAATAGGTCGTAATGTACTTATTCCAATTGTAATGTTCATGAGAAGATAGCAAGATGCTGCTGTAGCTGTTCTGCTGTTGTAGGAGTTGTCCTAGGTTCAGAAATGGATTATGGATTAGACATTTTAGAGCACAACTGACCTTATTTCTGATCCAAATTGTAGGTTAATATGTTAGGAGCAGCAAATGGAAAATTGATCCAGATTTGCTTACTGGCTTTTCACTTCTATCCTGTAGCATGTCTTAGTTGTTGTCAATTAGTTTTTTGGCAGTGCAGGCTAGATGTAGAAATAATTATGCATTGGATTTGCCACTTGTCTCTTCCAGACATTGTCCAGACGTTGTGATGAAATTTCGTTATTTAATGTTTTCATGTTTATCATGTAGGCAGATTGATGGCGATGGAGGGACCGATTCTATGTCGTCCTGTAATGCAAGCAAAGCTACCTGCTGCACTGATCAGCAACTCACCGACCAAATCTGGCCAGCTTGGAACTGCATTCTTGGGTGCTGTGTCTAAATACAGGAACATTACTAGACTCCTTTCTCCAATTTCCCACCCTTCTGCAAAGAACTTTGGTCCTATTTGCTGTAGCTTCAGCTCATCTTCTGATGGTAATGGATACACGGCTGGAAACTTCAATGAGAATGATGAAGATTATGTTAATTCTAGTGTGCTAGAAGCAGGTGATCTCTTCATAGCATGTTTGTTTGTTTTCTTTTTGTACCATATACATTCAAGTTTCACATAATCTTTATTCAGTTATCACTTTGAACTTTATTTTCTTGTTGAGATGAATTATACGGTTTTAAGTTCTCTGTTGCGTCACTAGAGCATTACCAGCAAGAGGAAGTGTCTGAATATTTTGCTTTTCATATTTCATTCTGTTTGGAGTCATATCTAATTTTGACTACCAGGAGAATCCACAATTTATAGACATATATAGATGTGGTAGAAATGTGTTAAGATGGAACTGGGGGTAAAGAACAGGACATGGATGGGATCATGGGAGAGTTATCCACCTGAGCTGGGTGGTGTGCTGGGTTCAGGGATGGATTCGCTGGTAATGATCTGAAGTAGAGGATTGTACCCTATCCCCGTCGTCAACCCTGTAGGCCTGTAATATTTATGACTGTCTTATTAATGAAAATGTCTGGGACCTACCAACTAGGATACACTCAAGTTCCTTTGGGTGATGATCTTATGTGTGGCATGTGTTCTACATGCTATAACACAGATATGACATGCATTGGAGGGTAGTCTTGGACTATTTTACTATCTAAATAACTTGAGAAAATGGTACCAACATGTGGTTCAAAAAGTAAATCATGACTTATCTGAAGTGCTTAAATCATGACTTATCTGAAGTGCCACTTTGCTCTTTTTTCCTTGCTAACTCAGTCGTATTGTAGAACTACATGGAATCAGAAAGAGAGCGATAGAATAGTCAATAGTGTCAAGCTTTTTTGTTGGCTGTCATTTTTCTTATCACTTGATGTAACTCTGCTGGTATTGTTGTACTGTCATACTATCATGTCATATCGTATCAAGCCAGTATCATGTATTAGTGTGGATAGAACATACAAGTTTCTGGGTTTAGAATATCTTTGAAACAAAATCATTATCAAATCTGACTCAAATTGAATTCCATTTATAACATAATGAACAAATAGGTGATTGTCCATTAATTAATTTTTTAACAGTAGTATTCTGGATGTGCCTGTCCCTTGGTAACTGTTTTGAAGGTAACCTTGTTTTTTGTGTTCGCTATTCCAGTTGAGGTGAGAAGTGGGTCAGAGGGATATGTAATCAAGATGCGAGATGGGAAAAACTTGCGATGTGTGCATAATAATTCTCAAGGGCGAAATGTTCCGGAGAGTGCACCACAACCTGCTATTGTTTTAAGGATTGAAGATGGAAGTGAAACTTTACTTCCAATCATTGTTTGTATGCACAACTCTTAATTTGATCTGGAAGTTTGAAGTTAAAACTTTTCATTTATTTTAACATGTATGTACTTTTTCCCAGTGGAGATGCCAAGCGTACTTCTGATGGCTGCTATTCGCAATGTCCACATTGTAATACCTTATTTTATTGTTACTGTTTACTCCTGTTTATTTTGATTTATACAGTTAGTAACGCATGTTTGTTATAGGCAAGGCCTACCATATATCAAGTTGTGAAGGAGATGATTGATAAAATGGGTTATGAGGTAAGCTTATTTGCAAGCATTTATAGTTGTTACATTGAGTTGGTTCCAGGGAAGTTTACAGAATATCATTTTCATTCATTTATTCCTTCTGTCTTAATGTGTGTTTTGGACCTTTTGGTTCCAGGTAAAACTTGTTCGGATAAACAAAAGAATTCAAGAAGCGTACTGTGCTGAACTGTATCTAACAAAGGTACTGAAGTAGTTGAGTAATTCTTTTTTAAGGAATTTGATTCATGTTCAATGGGTACAATACTATCAATTATTGTTCTAAACTAGAAAACACCTGTACTGCAGATTGGAGATCATACAGAGAGTGTCACCTTTGATCTTCGACCTTCAGATGCTATCAACATTGCTGTTCGCTGCAAGGTATGCATGTGAAGGTTCATATTGCTGGCTTTTATGCCTGACACACCAAAAGATGAAAATTCATCAACTAGTTCTCTGATTTTCTCTGTATCTGCCCCTTCTTTTTGTTTCTAATACGGTTCTCCTTTCAGCTTCCATCAATTAGCTTACTTTTTTTCTGAATGTGGTTGATTACTTTTTTTTTTCTGAATGTGGTTTATTTACATTTTTGTAATAATGACCATGGAGTTGCATGCTCACAAATGCCAGTGCATAAGACAGTGAGTGGTGTCAAGAAACATGCGATACTTAAAGTTGATAATATTTGCTACAGTTTTATAACCCTTAATCAAAGGCAATCATGTCATGTTCTTCTGAGTTCGCATATAGAATGTGAGCAAATATTGTGGTTATTTGAAATGTATGTCTTAGACAATCTTTTGCATTTAACATGATTTTAACTCCATCTAGGCATCTAACCTCAACTATAGAAAGAACTGCATCCATATTTATTTCATTGTCCTGACGCGAACAGGTTCCTATACAAGTCCATAGAAGTCTTGCATACAGTGATGGCATAAGATCGGTCGAGCCAGCAAGAATGGCGGTCGCAGCTGGCGTGTCAGACGGATTGTTGTTTACAGAACTTGACAGGTATTTTGTTTTGGGAATCTAATTATGTTTGCCATTGAATGCATGAAATCAATAGTGATGCAGCAGTTGTGGACTCGTTGGTTCATGTATTTGCACACAAACTTGTTTGGTTCTCCTGAACAAAAAATGCACTTGAATTGTAATGTGAGTTGCGCAGTCACAGATCTTTGAGACAAGTGGTTTAACAGAGTTACCTGTAAGGGCAAAGAGTCACTGATGAACTGATACTTTTCTTGTAGCCAATGCTATGGTTCTGTAAGGAGAATTTGTATTATTTTACTATAAAGATCCAGAAAGCTCATCCATCAACGTGTACATTTATTTCTCTTACAATTGGCTTTTTGTCAGACCTGACGGACAGTCCTGTGTTGAGGCTCAAGAGTTCGGATTGGTGCGGAACATGCTCATTGCAGCTGTTGAAGAGAGATACAAAGATGCTGGTAATGATACTGTTTCTTATGGGCTTATTCCGATACATCAACACACTCAACAATGCATGCTATCTGATTCTCACAAGGACCTCATGTAGTGTTGTCTTCTCGGGATCATTTGAAATGCTAAACAAACATCATTTTGTACTCCACAAAGGAACAAATCAAATAAAAATCTCACTTAATGGGGCATCAAGTAGCTCAGCAAACGAAAAAGTGATCTATTAGTATTGGAAAAAAATAATGGAATTTAGTTGAAATCTGAGCAGAGTTATTTATATTGTAGGTTGATTGATTTATCTCTTTGTTTCTGCAGCAACATGGAGGGACAAACTGATGCAGCTGAGGTCTAAGCGGAAGAACTGGGCTTGAAAGGTTCTCAACCCGTGCTGTTTCTTTTCGTCCAATCATTCCCCTTTGCAGAATTGTGATTGTTTTTTTCCCTGTTAACAGTGTGGCTCGCTTGGATGGTGTAAATAAAGACCATGTCCTGCTGAATTCCAGTATGCATTCCAGACGACTGATGCTGGTTGTGGTTCTATGTAACTAGATGTATGTATTATATGGCCCTAAGAACTGGCTTCTGTAAATTCAGACTAAATTTCAGAGTAAGAACTAATCCATGGAAAAAAAATCTGTGTGTCGTGCTTGTGGCCGCGTCGGGCATTTCATCCAGTTCCGTTCCCGAAAATCATATAATTAGCGAGAAGTTGCCTGGCTCATCAATTCCAGCGATCTAGTTTTTACAGGCTGCTTGTAATCAAGTGAAGTTTGGTGGCCCAGATGAGGTTGGGCAGCATGAACATCTTCTAGAGCTGAGCTTGGAGCAGAACTCCTATTCCTGGAAATATTGCATTGTTGCATTTTCCGACAAAACATGCTGCTGCTGGATGTAGTGGGAGGATTGCAGAGGGCTCGGGGTGCTGCTGTTCATGCGTGTGTGAGCTCAGTGTGATTCTTCTTCATATTGTTTGCGTCGTACATTCTCTTGTGTTATCGCAGCAATCTACCGGCCCTACGAAGGCATTCATGCATGCGCGCCTGTCGTCACTTATTCACCTACCAGTGTTCAGATTCAGCACATATAGCGTGGGGGGCATCCAGGGGCAGACCTAGGGCTTGGGCTAGGGGCAGTAACCTGTCTCCTGGCCAGCTAAATCAATGCGTTTTTAATTCACGTGGCCCAAATAGTACCTGACTTAGCCCAATAGCCCCCCTGGCGTAGTGGTAGGCTGAAAACGAAAACGGTAATTCTCGGTTGCCGAAAATCGTTTTCGAAAAATTACCGATTTTTTCCCCTAAACGGAAACGGTGACGGTAACCGATAAAACGGAAACGAGAACGGTAAAAATATCCGATAATGAAAACGAAAACGATTTAGCTCTCTTCCGATCGTTTTCAAAAAATACCGTATTTAATCGGTAATTACCGTCGGTAATTACCGATCTCCACGCCGAGCCCCATCTCTACTTCACTACTCCTCCCGACCTCCCCCATCTCCTTCTCTCGGCTCCCTCGTCTCTCACTCTCCGCGCCGCCTCGGCTCTCCCAGCCGCGCCGCCGCGCGCCTACTCGCCCCGACCTCCGCGCTCCCCTACCGGCTCTTTCTCTCTCTCCTAAGTGCCGCCTCCCCCTCGCCGACCCGTATGCCCAGTCGCTCCTCGGCTTCCTCCGCCGGTAGAAGCGGCAAGGTGATGGTGGCGCGGTGGCGCGGTAGAACGAGAGAGCAAGGCGGCGGCGCGGCGAGCTGCGGGTGGATTTGGGCGGCGCGGATGGAGAAGCGGCTGTCGGCATCGATCTGGACCGGGAAGGAAGAGGCGGCGGAGGGCGTGGCGGAGAAGAGAGGCAGCCCGGCGGTGGGCGAGGTGAAGGTGGCACGGAGAAGGGAGGCGCAGAGGAGAAGGGGCTGCGGCGGTGGAGCAGTGGTGGAAGGGAAGGAGGCGCGATAGAGGGGGCGGCCGAGGTAGGAGAGGAAGGGGCGGCGCAGGAGTAAGAGAAGAAGGGGGAAGGGGAAGACAGCGCACTGGTGGGGGGATGGCGAGAGGAGGAGGAAGGGTGAGGTAGGGAGGCGGAAGAGGGCGGCGGGCGCACCGGATGGAGGGATGTGCGGAGAGGTAGGGGCGGCGGTAGAGATAGGCGGAGAAGATGAGGGAGAGGCGGCGGGGTGTACGGAGTGGAGGTGATGGTGGCGACGAGGTGGCCGCCGGATGAGGTAAGGCCCGGCCTCGCCGCGCCGTGGCTGGAGAAGAGGGGAGGAAGCGAAGGGGCTAAGGATGCATGAAAACCGGCTTAGGATTTCCCACAGGCGGCGCCGGCTTTGAGGGATGGGGAATTTTTGGCATTTTTGCAGATTAGCCCTCGAAGATTCTAGGGTTTACAAGGATGTCCTTTCCCAATTTGATTTCTTGTGTTTTGGACCTCGGGAACTCCGATTTCATCGCGGTTTGATCCTACGCATCCGTGACGACGCGAACATCTGTACGGAGCAGTCCAAATTTATCGCTTATGCGCCTAGATCGTGCCGACCTGCGGAAAATATAGAAAAGTGTAAAATAGCCTATTTCAAGCAATTAAATATAGAAAAGCGTGTAAATAATGATAAATGGTCTTAAAATGCGAAAAATAATGGGGTAAAATGACGGATAATTATATATAAAAATGACGTATGTCATACCCCCAAGCTTAAAACGTTTACTTGTCCTCAAGTAAATGGCATGATATTATCGAACCCGAACAACACGAGGACTATAAGTGACGGTCTCGGATTGGTGGTCCATCCTCCTTCTCTTCCCAGGGCTGACGGTCTCGGATTGGTGGTCCATCCTCCGCCGCTAATGTCATTGTCATTGTGCTCCCGGTCGGCTTGCCCGGCCTTCGTCGCCGTTGTGGGCTTGTGGCTTTGTGTCGTGTCTTTTTATTGCTATATAATATATGTGTCTTGCCTCTTGTGCCATGGATCATTACTACAGTATTATTTTTCATGTGACCTAGGTCAATATATACAGCTATTGTCATGCTGTGCAGATTGGTGTGTTTATTGTATTTTAGATATCGCTTTTATGATTTTCGATCGTTATCGATGCACTTTTGATCGAATAGTTTCGTTTCCAAATTTACCGGAATATGATGTCATTCTCGTTTCCGACAATATCGTATCGATTTCGTTTTCGAGAAAATAATGTGAAACTGAAAGTGATTTGACCTCCTACCGATCGTTTCCGACCGTTTTCACCCCTACGTAGTGGTAATGCCCTCTGGCGCATACTCGCATCGTCACTGGTTATTGTCATCAACCCTAGCCGCCTTGCTCGATTCCACCACTAGCGTCGCGCCCATGTATTGCCCCTAGCTACCAGCTCCGGCCATGTACATAGGATTCAGAGTAGTCCAAAAAGAAAATCAAGATGTGTTCATGTAAGGGTCTGTTTGGGAGAGCTCCACCAGCTCCAGATCCACGAAAAACAGCTCCATTCCACGAAATTTTACCCAAACGCTCCAGCTCCGCGAAATCTGGATCCACCAAAATCCTGGATCTGAGGGCCAGATTCATGGATTTCATGGAGCTCCTCAAGGGGTGCTCCACCGTGGAGTTGGGTGGTAATTACCCACCAATACCACTGGTTACACACCCCATCCCACCAAAAGTGGCAATTCCCACCAAAACCTCAATTTCGTGGATCTGGAGCTGTTGTACAAGCCAAACACTCCATGGTGGGATCCCAGATCCACGGTGGAGCTGCTGCTCCAGATCCACGTTTTCAGTGGTGGAGCTCTCCCAAACAGGCCCTAAGACTCTCAGTGTGAGATGCCGCGTTGGATACGGAGTTTTGTATATTGCTTCTTTATATAAAAAGATGAAAAGGACGTAGGCATATCGCGTCGCCAAAGATTTATCTATGTTTACTCTTGTTCGTATGCGTGATCTCAAAGTTCAAGTTCATCGTTCATCTAGACCCCTGTGCAAATTCCCCAATAATTGGTATCAGAGCCTAAGGGGACGAAGCGATAGCCAGCAACATTGGTGATTTGTCGAAGTCTAGAGCGCTCGTCAAGACCACGGGCAACGAGCTCGACCCATCGAAGCCAGGCATGTTCGTCAAGCCGACGACAAGAAGCACCTCAATCATGATTCAATACCCAATATTGAGCGAAATGAATTACAGTATATAGACCGTCAAGATGAAGTTAATCTTGTGTTCGCTAGGGGTATGGTTGGCGGTCAAGATGGAGACGACGACGACAACAAGGGTCAAGGTGCGATGGTGGCCATCTCACAAGCGGTGCTAGACGATGTGATGATGTTAATCGCCAAGAAGGAGATGGTGAAAGAAGCCTAGACCGCACTCAAGGAGATGCGAGTAGGTGAAGATCGTGTCAAGAAGACATAAGCTCAAGTGTTGAAATGGCAACTAAGCAAGTTGTAGATGGGGGACTCAAAAACAATCACTGAGTACTCCATGAAACTCATAATGCTGGTGGGAGAGATCCATTCACTCGGCACGAAGCTGGAAGAGAGCGAAGTCAAAAAACTGTTCCTCCAGATTATCGAAACGATCGAATAGTTCAGCGATGTCGCAGCTATGTTGCTCTCGGAGGTGATTGGTCGCCTTAGAAACTATGAGGAAGGACTCAAGGGTTGACGGCACTCAAAGAACGGGAGTGATAAACATCTCTTTATATAGAATGAGTGGGAAGAGAGGAGCTCAAAGACAAACAAGCATGAGGGCACTTTTAGCGCCAAGAGAGGAGGTCATAACGAAAGAGCTCAGGGATATGGCCATGGACAAGGCGGAGGCTGAGGTGATGGCAATCGCATCGTCTATGAACGAGTGCTACCAAAAACCGATAAGATCAAGGTCAAGTGCTTCAATTGCAACGAGTATGGGCATTTTGCGAAAGAGTGTCCAAAGTCAAACTGAAGAAAAAGGGCCAATCTTGTAGCAAAGTAGAACGATGAAGATCCACAATTACTGATGGTCGAAGCATGTGAACTCATTCATGTAGTCCCAGCGCTTGAAGAGAAGGTATTCCTGCAAGAAGATAAGGTGATGCCGAAGCTTAGCGGTACCCAAAACAAGGCTCAGTATCTTGATACCGGCGTAAGTAACCATATGACCGGCTGCAAGGAGAAGTTTGCTGAGATTGACACAACTGTAAAAGGCTCTGTTAAATTTGGAGATGGTTCGGCCGTGGAGATACAAGAAAGGGGCTCGGTGCTGTTGGAGTGCCCTACGGGTGAACATCATATCCTCATGAATGTTTACTACATCCTGAAGTTGAGAACCAATATAAGCAGCCTCGGTCAGCTGGACGAGAACGACTACTAGGGGTGGAAACGGATCGGATACGGTCGAATAGTCTCAAATACGAATACGAATCCATATTTTTAAAACGAATACGAATACGAATTCGAATATTTTCAAATACGGATACGAATATTTTCGAATACGGATACAGATATTTTCGAATACGGATTTTCTCGGATACGAATATCGGATAAAACGGATTCCTAACGGTTTTGCCGATTTTTCATCGGTTTTTGACCGGTTACCGGTTTTAAACCGCCTAAATTCAAGTTTTGAATCACAAAATTTGTACGGATTTTTCATGGATTCTAAAAACGGATCGAATACGAATCGAATAGTCTCGAATACGGATATGGATACGAATATTCTCGAATACGAATGCGAATACGAATACTCTCAAATACGGATACGAATATTCTCGAATACGAATACGAATATTTTTGAATACGGATTTTGCTTACCATATTCGGATTTCTCTCGGATACGAATATCGGATAAAACGAATTATCCGTTACCGTTTTCCACCCCTACAATATTGTGGTGAAAGGAGGAGTGATGTCGATCTTAGACAGAACTCGTAGGTTAATGGCTAAAGTGAGCAGATGAAGAACCGGATGTATGTGTTGCACATCAATTCAGCTCTCCCGAAGTGTCTTCTGGCAAGAAATACTAAAGAGGTGTGGCAATGGCACGCTAGATACGGGCATTTGAACTTTCATGCTCTGAAGAATCTGGCTCACAAGAAGATAGTGCATGGGATGCCCATGATCGAGCACGTGGATTGCATCTACGATGGTTGTCTGATTGGCAAGAAACAACAGAACTCATTTCTGACCACATCTCTATACCAAGTAGATATGCCCTCGAATTGTGGCATAGCGACATCTGTGGGCTAATCACTATGACCATGAATGAAGGAAATCGTTACTTCCTGCTGTTGGTGGATGACTGCACAAGGTTTATGTGGCTGGCTTTACTCCAAAGCAAAGATGAAGCATTCGAGGCGTTTAAGAGGATCAAGACTGTAGTTGAGATGGAAACAAATCTAAGGTTGAAAGCTCTGCGCACTGACTACCGTGGCGAGTTTACCTCAAACGACTTTCACGGAGTACTGTGAGCTATTGGGAATTAGGCGTTATTTGACAATGCCTTATTCTTCCCAACAGAACAGTGTGGTCGAAAGGAGAAACCAGACGGTGGTTGGTATGGCGAGGAGTCTATTGAAGAGCATGGGATTCCTAGACGAATTTTGGGGAGAAGCAGTATCGACTGCCATTTATCTCCTAAATCAGGCACCAACAAAGAGCGTCATCAGTAAAACTCCTTATGAAGCCTACTACAACTGCTAGCCAAGTGTTGGTCGCCTCCGCACTTTCAGGTCCATTGCACATGTGAAGACGACCACACCACACCTCTCCAAGCTAGCAGATCGAAGCAAGCCATTGGGTATGATCTAGGGACAAAAGGTTATCGGATGTTTGATCTGGAGACATGACGAGTTGTGGTGATACGTGATGCAGTGTTTGAGGAGGAGAGGAAGTGGGAGTGGAGCAGAGATCCCTCGGCAGAGGTACAACCGATTGAAGACATCTTCATGGTACATTACTCTCCTAACACTAATGCAGGTCCTGACGATCATGTAGGGGCAACTGACATGCCGACCATGGAGGGCATAGTCGGGGGACCCAACCATGACACGGTCGTAGGTCCTGATGACCACATGATGGCTTCTGACACTTCGACCACGAAGGATGTAGTTGAAGGACATGACCATAAAATGGCAATTCCAAGCATGACCACGACCAATATGAGCATGGGATCTGGGATGCCTGGTTCACTACACCATGCACTCCTGCAATAATGTTGGGAGTGCCGGTCTCACCTGGAGCTCCGTTAAGGATGGAGCTCGACGAGAGCTCAACTAAAAGACCACGATGGGAGTATGACATCAAAAGTCTCTATGATGCCACATCTCCGATAGAGCTAAAAGATTCAGAGTTCTGCTTACTTGAAGAGGAGGAGCCTGTGAACTTTGAAGAAGCCAAGGCAAAGTCAAAGTGGAGAAGAGCTCGAGGAAGAGATGTCCTCTATCCAAGAGAATAGAACATGGCAGTTTGTTCCATTGCCAGGTAGCCACCGACCGATCAGATTGAAGTGGGTGTATAAATTAAAGAAAGACACTCAAGATATGATCGTAAAGCACAAGGCGAGGCTAGTTGCAAAATGGTATGTTCAACGATAAGGCATTGATTTTGACAAAGTCTTTGCCCCTGTTATGAGGATAGAGATAGTGTGCCTGTTCATTGCGATCACGACACATGAAGGATTGGAGGTTCGTCATATGGATGTGAAATCAGCCTACCTCAATGGTGGCTTAGAAGAAGTCTATGTTGTGCAACCTCTGAGATTTGAAAAGGAAGGAGAAGAGCACAAGGTGTTAAAATTACACAAAGCTATATATGGTCTGCATCAAACCCCAAGAGCTTCGAATTCGAAGCTAGATAAGTATCTGGTGGCATTTGGTTTTGAAAGATGCCCATTATAGTATGCAGTGTACAAATGAAGCCAAGAAAAAAGAGTTAGTTGGTTGGAGTTTATGTGGATGATTTGATCATCACTAGAGAGTATCGAGAAAATCAATATCTTCAAGAGCCAGATGAAGAAATTATTTAGCATGAGCGACCTCGAGTTACTCAGCTACTACTTGGGCATTAAGTACGTCAGAGCTCTAGGAAGATTACTTTTAGCTAGTCCACATATGCAACAAAGGTGTTGGACAAATGTGGCATGAAGGATTGCTATCCAACACAAATTTCGATGGAACCCTGTCAGAAGTTGAGCAAGGACAACACAAACCCTCCTTTGGATAAGACCCTGTACCGAAGTATAGTCGGAAGCTTGAGATACTTGTTACAAACACACCCAAACTTAGTGTTCTCGGTTAGCATGGTGAGCAGGTACATGGAGAAGCCGACTACGGACCATATGGGCGCTGTAAAGCACATACTGAGATTTGTGAGAGAACTTTGAGTTACGGGTGTGACTATGAGAAGAGGGAAGAAGGTTTGGGGCTGATCGGTTACTCGAATAGTCACCTAGCCGGTGATAATAATGACCAAAAAGTACTTCGGGCATGGCATTTTTCTTAGATCGAACCCAATCAATTGGTGTTCATAGCAATAGAAGGTAGTCGCGTTATCCTTGTGTGAAGCGGAGTACATTGCAGCTTGTGCGATAGCATGTCAAGTGATATGGCCGGGACGATTGTTGACTGACATGTTTAGAGACAAAGGTTAAGAAAGTAACCTCGAAGAGCGATAATTAGTCTGCAATTGTGTTGTGCAAGAACCCAGTCTATCATTAGAGAAGCAAACATATCGATACCCATTTTTATTACATTAGAGAATGTATGAAATTAGGGAAGATAGAAGTACAGCATGTTTGCACAAAAAACCAGCTCGCTGATATCCTGATCAAGTCACTTGGAAGACTGAAGTTCATAAAAATGAGGGAGAAAATTGGTGTGCGGAACATCAACGGAAGACAACAAGTTTAAGAAGGAGATTGATAGAGTTAATCTAGTTGTCTTCAGGTCTGGTCAAGCCCACGACCAGTCCTACGGCCACGACAGTCTTTATTACCAGTGTGTATGTTCGAGTACTATAGCAGTTGTAAGTCAAATAGCAGTTAGAGAAGGGTACTATAGTAGTTGTAGTCGTAAAGATACTATAGCAGTCGTAGTCGTAAAAGGTCAGGATTCAGAGTCCGCATAGGATTCAGACTAGTTGAAAAGGAAATTCAAGGTGTGTCCATACAGGACTCTAGCGTGGGATGCCGTGTTAGATACAAAGTTTTGTATGTTGCTTCTCTATATAAGAAAGACAAAAAGGACGCAAGTGTATCGCGTCGCCAAAGATTTATCTGTATTTACTCATGTTTGTGTGCGTGATCCCAAAGTTCAAGTTCATCTCCTGTCTAGGCCCTAAGCAAATTCCCCAACACCTGTGGCTCCAGTGAGTCCACTGGTCTCTTTGTTGGTTTGTTCAATTTATAGCCTTTTCCTCCATAAATGCAGTCTAGGGTAATGACGTATGTGTTATAATTAGTTGATATGTTTTGGTGAAATTAGCAGTTTTTTTGGGTGCCATTTCACCAGTGGATTGGATTAGAAGTGTGAGGTTGCTTCATTTGTGTTGTCTATTAGTGTAATCGATGTAATCCTTTTTTTTTTGGCTTACCTAGCAATGCCTGCTTGGTCCTTGCACTGCAGTGAGCAAAGTTATCAAGCAGTACTCGGACAATTCTTATGTATCTACTAATTCTGTTTATTTGAACAGAAAAGGAGAACCTGTGCTTATGGGTACCCTAATGAAACATGGGAAGTGACCTTGCCAGCTGAGGAAGTTCCCCGGAGATTCCTGAACCAGCATTAGGAATCAACGTTGCTAGGGATGGCATGAACGATAAGGATTGGTTGGCACTAGTTGCTGTTCACAGTGATTCCTGGTTGCTTGCTGTTGTGTTCTACTTTGCAGCACGGTTTGGGTTTGACAAAGAGGCCAGGTAATGATTCCATGATCATCAAACTTTTCAGTTTGCTTAAACAACAATATAGTATGTACCTATAACTTCATGTCCTTTATTGGCCATATGTGCATGGATTTCATCTACAATTTGGTTAGTCCTTGATCAAGAGATATGCAAGAATTGCTAAACAAATTTCCCTTTGCTAGCTTCTGATTATTTTCTTAAGATATTGTGATACTCCTGTGTTAAATGTTTTATTTGTTACTTTGTTTAGCTGACCTCTCTAAATTACGTCTCTGGTATACTAAATATGTGTCACAAGTGCAGCAAAACACTAGTTACAGTTCACGTTTCCTACCTGGAAATTATAGTATTGAACTTCTAGTGCAGCAAAACACTATAAGTGCATGGCTTATGTTCTAGAATATAATGTTGCCTAATACGTGGTGTTAATGCTCATTTCCTTTATTTACTGTAGGTTGTCAAAAGTGAAACATCTAAAACTTTGAATTTGCTCTGCTAACTATCCTCAGAAGTGTTGAGAATTCAGTGAACTATTTTGCTAATGTATCTCACTCGTGCTGCCCTTATAAAGGAAATATGCAAACATCGTTGTTTGATTGCAAGAGTCGGTTTTTTGTGTTGATAGTGGTGCTTTTGTGTACAATTTGAACCATAGTATCTCAACCATCTTTGATATGATAATGCTGCTATCGGAATACGCTATTAGCTCTTATTCGTATAGTAGTCCCTGATATTTTGCTAAGGTCTCTACTTTTTTTGGTTTGGTACTTATTCTATCCATATTTTTATTCTGTTATAAATTAACACCTCTTATGTCATTTCTGGGTCCGCCACTGGGGGCATCTAAATCTAAATAAAGCATGAGACCAACCAGTCTTCAGATTCAGCACCATAAATTGTGCATTTTGCAGATTTAGGAAATGTTTCATGTCATAATTAGTTACCAACTTAAGTAGGATTTGGACTTCTATTGACTCACACTTATATTTAGAGAACTAAATGTGCAGTTCCCAGGTTAAGGATCCAAAGTGAGACACCCCGTGCAAGTTTAGGGTCTGCAATGCACTTCACACACTGCAAATTTAGCTATCTTTTTTTTTTGCTTGATCACGTTAGCAATTGAGAGTGAGTTCGGTTGCTAATCTCCATTCAATCTCTCTTTTTTTTTTCTAGAGACATAGTGTTTTATACCTTCCAACGCTTTCCCTGTAAAGCCTTTGAAAGATTGTACGATCAAGAGAATTTTAATTCCTCTTTTTTTTTTTATCGTGTTGTTTGTCCTGTAAACGTCTTACTCACTAAAAGCATGCTATTTTTCTCCAGTGACCATGCCCATATACTCGGGGACACTCAGCTCCAAATCCGTTTGTTTGATTGGCCGCCCTGGTCACGAAACGAAGGTGAAGAGTAGCTTTGAATGAAAGAAAGGAAGAAAAGTGGTGCCACTCATCGTCTAATATCCCCACAAAAAGTGCCTTTCTTCCAACGTTCTTTCCTCGTAGTCGCCTAGATTGGTGCCACTCACATCTAATATCCCCACAAAAAAGTGCCTTTGTTCTAACATTCTTTCCTTGTAGTTGCCTAGATTCTATATATCCATCTCTGCACGCTTTATCCTTTGTGTTGTATTCATGATTACTAGAAAACAAGAGAGAACAATGCCATTCGAACAGAGGCTGTGTTCAATGTTCAGGAATCAAGGATCGATCTTAGAAGCTTTACATTTTGTAAGCATACCGATGTTTCTAAGCTCATTTACATTCCTTTGTTAGTGAGGAACACTCCTTCAGTCCGAATTCCTTTCTAAGCTCAGACGCCACATTCTGTCACTTCGTCCGAATTCCAAAAATGGAGAAATGATATCTCCGAATCTTGGATTAGAACTGCCTGAATCGAAAGATTGGATTGTCTGAATCCCATTTTCAACACAGCTAAAAAGAACCCATTCGATGTTGGATTATCCGGGTGAATGTCCCGCGCCAATCTGGATGGTTTGGCGGCCCTATTTTCAGTATATTCTACTCTTTTTCAAATATTTCCAAATTCAAACTTCAAACCACTTTTAACACCAATTCGAAATATACATCAGTGACACTCCAAAACTCCACATGGCTTTACACATATCCCCACAAAGAAGCATTCTTTTCTCGTTGTTGCTTAGATTCCAGCCATCTCTATCCACTTCATCCGTTTATTTGAGGGATATCCACTTCATCCCTTGTGATCATTATAATCTAGATAACAAGAGAGAAGAATGATATTGGACTAGAGGCTGTATTAATTGTTCAATGTTCATGAATCAAAGCATCTGAGAAGCTTTTTATTTAAGCACACCGATTTTCTTAAACCGCATGAACACCAAATTTTAGTAACCCTAAATCATATACATTCCTTTATCAGTGTCCAATTTTTCTATATTCTCTTTTGCACCAGTCAAAAGATGGTAGACAACGAAAGAGTTTTTTGTACGGATAATCCATTTTTTATTCGAAATTACAGAAATATACCCGCGAGAAATTTTTTTACAAAAATAGGCTCAAGTCGCCCAATGGGAGGGCGATCGAGCCTATCGCTAACAGAAGCGATTACATTCTGTCGCTCAATCATTGGGCGCGCATCCGTCGCCCTCCCATTGGGCGACTTTAATGCAGTCGCCCAACGGTTGAGCTAAAGGTATCAAACCTTCGCCAAAAATAGTGAAAATTGGTGGGGCTATTCTTCATACATCCAAAAGCCTTCAGAAAAAAATTTGAGCAATTTCGGCTACGGGATCAAAAGTTATAGCAGTTTCAATTGAGGCCGAAACGAATTTGAATCCGTTTCCGACACACCTTCAGTAAAACGGGCATAACTTTTGCATACGATGTCCATTTTTGACGTTCTTGTACTCGTTGGAAAGCTGACGACGAGCCCGATCCAAAGAAAATGACCAACTTGTGCCCGCGCCCTCCAAGACCCCTAAAATCGGCTATCTTTGGACCTAAACCTGCGTCGCAAGTTTTTGGTTTCTGTTTTTGCATTTTCTCTTGGTCTTCCTTTGGAATTTGGATTTTTTTTCAACTGAAAAGTTCTAAATCTCATTGAAACCTTTCATTTGAAACAAAATCCAAATTCCAAAGGAAGACCAAAAGAAAATGCAAAAACAGAAACCAAAAACTTGTGACGCAGGTTTAGGTCCAAAGATAGCCGATTTTCGGGGTCTTGGAGAGCGCGGACGCAAGTTGGTCATTTTCTTTGGATCGGGCTCATCGTCATCTTTCCAACGAGTACAAGAACGTCGAAAATGGACATCGTATGCAAAAGTTATGCCCGTTTTACTGAAGGTGTGTCGGAAACGGACTCAAATTCGTTTCGGCCTCGATTGAAACTGCTATAACTTTTGATCCCGTAGCCGAAATTGCTCAAATTTTTTTCTGAAGGCTTTTGGATGTATGAAGAATAGCCCCACCAATTTTCACTATTTTTGGCGAAGGTTTGATACCTTTAGCTCAACCGTTGGGCGACTGCATTAAAGTCGCCCAATGGGAGGGCGATGGATGCGATACCAATGATTGAGCGACAGAAAGAATCGCTTCTGTTAGCGATAGGCTCCAGTCGCCCTTCCATTGGGCGACTTGAGCCTATTTTTGTAAAAAAATTTCTCGCGGGTATATTTCTGTAATTTTGAATAAAAAATAGATTATCCGTACAAAAAATTCGACAACGAAAGATGCAAGCTTTTTTCATCTCAGTGCTTGACTCGACCGACCTCTAGGCTACCTAGCTAGCGTCCTTGGCAAAGTTGTGAAATGATATGACTTTCGATTAAGCTTTGTGCAAAGCAGCTGTGCTGAATCCTCTGAACTTATCGGGATCTGAGTGCAGAGGAGAGCAGAACAGTTATGCACGATGCTGCAATGTGTACGTATATTGTATGCTGGACCATAAACAGGAAGAGGAGAGACGGAATGGGAACTATTGATTTTGTGTGATTACCTACTGGGGAAACAGGGATGGGGCGGTGTTTTTTTAGATGTCCCGTCCTTTGATTTTGAAGTAAAATACATAGCCTTTTGGATTTGTTTTGGAGTGTCTTTGCAATATTGGATCTATTTGTGCTTCCAGTAGGACATCATGCAATAACTGTGTAACACCTCGGTCCCTCCCTGAGCCCAAAGTGCTACCACCTACTCTGTAATAATACCAACTCCAATTCTTACCGCTGGACTTGCGACGCAATTCTTTTATTTAAATATCAACCAAACGACAAAAGTCGATATGCTTGACACTAAGCGCAGCAAAGGTATAAATTTATTAAATACCAAAAAGGTACTAAGAATATCCAAAGCTAAATACGTCAACTATAGATGATATGTGAATTACTATTGCACGTGAACAAATGTGCTAATCCCGCCCATGCATGTCGCCTTCAACGGATTCCTAAAAAAACAACAAAGGTGAGTCCAAAGACTCAGCAAGTACAAAATAAAACAGTAGACAACATAGACACATAACAATTATTTCCCATCACGACACATTAACCACTTATTTTCTTCAACTATTCCTTATGCATTTCCAACCCTTCCTCGATCACAATGCAAATGTGTGTGCACATGCCCAACTCTTTCATGAATGTAATGCTCAAACTCCACGCCTTCTTTAGCATATACCGGTATAGCGGAGTGAGTACCCGTCGATGCTCAACCAAGTCCGCCCTCTTTCATGCGGGGACCTTAAACCCGTCCTTTTTCATACGGGGACCTCAACCTCCACTTCTGTGGAGTGCCTACCGAAATAGGTCTTTACCCACTCCCATGAGATGCCTACCGAAGTAGGTCTTTCTCCACTCCCATGGAGTGCCTACTGAAGTAGGTCTTTCTTCACTCCCGTGGAGCGTTTATACAAAGTGGACCAATGATACCACAACACTATCTCTTTTCATGACATGCATGCAATGCAAGTTCCCTATTTATGCATATCAACATGTCATGTCTCAACAAACATCATTCATCAATCCTCAACATGTATCCAGAAATTGTTAACTTTTCACAACATGGTAATCAATGCACCATTATTCATCTAACAACAATCATTACCCAAATTTACCGTTTTACCATGCACTTGCCTGTTAACCTGGCGAACGATACGCAGATGGCATCAAACTTGAACCGCCACCCTAGCTCCGAATAATTGGATCGAAGCTCCTCCTTCCTTGCCTTGGCTAGATCTGGCGGATCAAGCGCCGTATCAGCCTTCCCCTTTTCTCTCTCTCTTTTCTTCCTTCTTTCCTTCTATTTTTTTCTTTCCCTTTTTCCCGATTCTCCCATGGCCGGCTCTCCTCCTCTGTTCTTTTCTTCCTCTTCTTATTTCCTCTGTCGGCCACGTTCTTTTTTTCTCTCAACCAGCGCTCCTTCTCTTTTCTTTTCTTCGCCGTCGGCTCCTCCTTTTCTTCTCCCACTCCCCTTCCACACTCGACAGCCGACTGGTGCCGTCCTCTGTCTTCTTCTCCGTCGGCCCCTCTTCTTCTCTCCCTCTTCCCACCGGCCGGCCCCTCCTCTCTTCCCTCAGCTGGCCAGCCCTCCTCCTCCCCAGGCCGGCTCCTGGCTCTCCCTTGACTCCCTCTTGCGCGGTGTGTAGCTGGAAGGGTGGTAACGACGCGTGGCTGGGTGGAGAAGGGGTGCAACGGTGAGCCGCGAGGTGGAGCGACGGTGGCAGCAGGGGATGGGGAAAGCACGGCGGGCGAGGGGCAGCGACGCTAGGCGACAGCGATGCGCGCGAGCTGGAGACGGCAACGACGATGCAGCAAGGTGAAGCGGTGGCGACGGCGGCAGGTGCAAGGGGGAGGCGCGTAGAGCGGCGATGGCAGGAGCGAGGGGAAGAGCGGAGGCAGCACACAGGTAAGCACAGGGGAAGGGGAAGCCAAAATGGGTTTTTCCTCTCCCTCCACTTGGCTCTCTCTTTTATAGGTTTGGGGATGGGCCGGGCTAGGCCTCCTCCAGCCCAGGTATTACAAACTGTTAATTACAAGCAAATACGAAAACAATAAGGATCGATACTTGTTTAGGTATAATGTTTTGTTGTAAGTTACGCTTATTAACTTTGTCTTTTTCATAGGCACGATTATAGTAGTGTTATTTTCTTTTCTTTTCTGTTCCAACACGCAAGCTAATCGGGTGGATATGGGGGTAGTCTGGTTAGAATGATGTTTAGGTCTAGATCATAGTTTACCCAATTTTTTATACCACAGCAGTTATCACTTTGGTATGCATGTATATTTTGTCCCTTTTTTACTTGCACATTTGTTGTTCCAAGTGAATCAGTGTTTGCATAGCCGCCATCATGGAAATTCTATTTTGGAAGTAGTCAATGAAAATAGAATAAATCATTTTTATGTTATTTTTGTACTAATTTTACATCATATAATGTATGTAAAAATGTTTTGATATTGTATAAAAATGATTTCGTGTTCTGTAAAAAACTAATTAAGTTTTTCTATACCTGGAAAATTGATGTAGTGCTTGCCTGTAATTAGGGATGCAAACGGAGTGGATACGGACGGATATTGCTCATTCCGTATCCTTTTCCATATTTTTTGTCGGAGTCGGAGTCGGACACGGATAGTGCCGGATACGAATACGAATGCGGATATTCTTGGTCACGAATACGGAGCGAATACATGCCGCTCCCAATACAGTTAGTTTCGGTCACGGATATTTAATCGGATAATACGCGAAAGCAAATTTCACATGTTGACAGAGACAAATTAAGCAAACTGAGATCTCATACGAGTGTACCGACGTTGCAATAGCCACCAAAACAAGCAATCTTATATAAATAAATGATGCTACATTTCAAGAAGAGTCGAAGATCCCACCTGGCTGGCGGAGAGGCCAGATATCTGACTCCGTTTCCGTATCCGGTAATTATCCGAGTAACTATCCATTAACTATCCGGAAAAATATCGGGATAATTCCGTATCCGTCGGATAATGTTTGTTCCGAATCCGTTTTCGTATCTGACAAAAAATATCCGAATCCGTTCCGTATCCGACAAAACCTTCGGGTATCCGCAAATTTGCTCCAAATTGTATCCGAATTAAAACGGACGGATGGTCGGTCGGGAAATATCTGCTCCATTTGCACCCCTACCTGTAATCCACCAACATGCTGCAGTAGACTTGTGAATGAAGTGTGCCCTTGTAATGGTTTTATTATATAAAAAATGGCACTTTCACGAACAACACATGTACATCATTTTTTACCACACCAACAGGATTTGTACATCATGCTATCTTAAAGTTTCAGAAAATGCTCATGTACAAAGGCCGTTGTATATGATATCATCGCTTTCTTCTTCAGTCAGCATGTATTGTGTCGTTTGATTATTCAAAAACATCTGTTAGTTGAATGATAACGATATAATATGCAAGCAAGTCATTGCGCAGTCCATATACCTGATAATATCTTTTTGAAATATGAGAATGCTACTGTTATCGTGTCGACCACTTTTTTATGTCAATTATTGGTAATTTTTACTTATTTTACTTCACATAAATTATGTAATATATACCTGTATTTTTAAGGCTAGTAACATCTAATCATAGAAGCTTTGCAGTGTTCCTTTTGGTTTGGAAATATGTTTGATTCTGCTGCCCCATGCCCATGGCCATGGCGAAATATAGCATGCTTGAATGGTTAGAAGTTACAAAGGTTAGTATAACAAAAACTTACCAACTCTAGAATCACTCTACCCTACAGATTGTCCCCAACCCAACATGATCAGATCCGAGAACACAAAAAAAAAGAAACATCAAGAGATTAGTCCTCGAAACACACATGAAAAAGGTTTCTGTGGAATCCACCTCTTCCCACCCTAGATTACAGTAGTTCATCAACAATGTTGTGGCAATATTTTGTAATTTTACATAAATCTGTCGTGGCCATGTTCTGTAAATGGGACTTGTGCATGTTACTATCTACTGACTCTGGAAAATTTGACGCAAAATGTAGCAATTTCAGGTGATTTTGACACAGAAAAAAAGGGAAACCCACATTTTGGGATTTTATAAGCTGTTGTGCAATCTGCTCGATTCTTTAACGAAAAAATAGCAGTAGTGCTAAAAATTACATGAAAGAAGTGTAATACTAAAAAAAGGGTTGGAGATTGTTGCTGGTAGGTATGGCTATCACATAGCTTTTCTGGGAAAAAAAAGGGAAGATTATGGAGTAAATACCCTTTTCATTGTGCTTTTACATGTCCCTGAGTTTATGTAGTTGTAATTTTCCGTAGTGCTCTGTGCTCTGAAAAAAAAAATCAAATCCCAGTGAGCCGAGCTTCTACAGCTGGGTGGCCTGAGTGATCATTTCCATTAATGCGAGTGAGAAATGATTATTGCTGTAAACTATATGTTATCTGAAAATTTCCTTCTTGTCACTGTTTGCTATTGCTATGCTCTGAAATTTGCTGTTGCCATAAAAATCAGATGTTGTCTAGCTAATTTCACTAACTTTACTGGTTTGAGTGTTCAGTTCAATATTAATTTGCATTGAAGTCCATTGCAACTGGAGACATGTATACATTATAGTTGTAGTTCATGAGTTCTAGACTATGATTGTGCCTCATTGCAGATCCAGTTCGTACTTCGTCCAGCTCGAGAACTTGGAAAAGCACGAGGTCAAGTACAAGGTGAGGGAGGCTCGGGGTACAGAAAAATTAAAATGCTAAACTTGTTATTGTGATCTTGGTGGGGAGGGGTCCTGGTCGGCCATAAACATGGTTAGCTAGAGACGCTCATTTTGCCCTGAATATATGGTTTTTCGGATGCTCCTCTGAATGGTTATGCATGCTCTCTGAATTTTGTGTGATTTGTATGGTGGTTTGTTTGTGTGCTTATGACAACATAGATAACAAGAGAGAACCCACGCGATACATTAATACAAATAAACTTGCAGCATATATATTACTGCGAGTTTCCAATCGATACCTCTCTTTAACAACGTTGGGCCAATGTTTCTTTCTTCTATTGAGCGGCGGTCGAAAAGATTGGAGAAAAGATGCAGGCATGCATGCAGAACTTTAACTTTCCCTTAGTGCTTGACCGAACAGCTTTGCTTTTCTTTTGCAAACACTAGTACTACTAGTACTACCTCTGAACTGACCTTTGCTTTGTGTCAAGTACCTCTGCGCGTGAACCCCGTGAGCTTATCCAAACGTACGAACGGGATGCAAGAGCTTGCATTGTGCGAGCATAAATACCGGAACATGTACACAGAGCAGCAGGCCGGCGAGACACAGAGCAGCAGTGTGTATATATAGGTCGAGTGAGTAACAAGTGAACCGACTGCTTCAATCTGGACAAATGGAGCAAGAAGCAGGTAAGCAAGACAATCACTTCCCAGTTCAGTCTTCGGAAAAGATAGCTAAAAGGAGCAAGGTTAAGTCTCTCGGCTGGACGGATCTGTTGACTAATCACACGTTAATCGTTGACTAATCATCCACAGACGCAGCCGACCGCTCTTTGGCGCAAGAACTGACAGATGAGCTAGCCAGGATGAGGTCTTCGACGGCAATGCATGCATCCCCTCCGCCCCTCATCATCAGCAAGGTCGGTGAACCCACCCGCAACGTCGACCCGGAGGAGTACGACCCGCAGTACGTCTCCGTCGGCCCGTACCACCGGACCAGCGGCAACCGGTCCCTCGCAAGGTACGGCGACAAGATGAGAAGCCTCGACGCTGTCCTGTCGGCGGGATCACCCAGGCTGGTGGATGACTACATCAACCAGCTTGAGCGCCTCGAAAGCGATGCCAGGAGCTGCTACGCTCACCTGTTTGACGACATGACGGGCAGGGATTTCGTGCGCATGCTGCTACTCGACGGCTGCTACATACTGGTCCGCTTCGGCGACGTGACAGCCGGCGCTACCGCGGTGGATGGGTCACTTCAAAGCCACCCTGCTGCAACTGCAAATGCGACGTCGTCGGCGCCCAACGGCCACACGGAGGGGGAACATAGTGGCGTTGCGTCGTCGTCGATTGGTGCAAACGGCAGCAGCAACAAGCTGGTAGACGCCGCGGTAGCGCGCGACGTTTTGTACCTCTTCGAGAACCAGATACCGCTCTTCGTCATCAACAAGGTCTACGAGGTCATGACCAGTGGAAATCACATCTCCGCGGTGGCGATGATCGCCGAGTACGTCCAGAAAATCTTGCGAGACCAGGAGTACTCGATAGCAAGGCCGGTGATGGAGTCGCCAGGCAATCTTCTCCACATGCTGCACATGCATTTCAGGCCTGCCGACGGCAATAGTCAGCAGTCGTTGGCGCAGGGAGATAGTCCCTCCGGCGAAAAGGTCGGCCGGTGGCGCACTGCGACGGACTACTACACCGCTGGCGTGAAGTTCCAGAAGCGGGAACTACGCGACAATGAGGCGCGCTGCATCCTGGACGTGAAGCTCGACGGCGGCACGCTGGGGATTCCGCGCCTCAACGTCGACAGCGAGACGCTGTGCATCCTGCGCAACCTGATGGCGCTGGAGCAGCACAACCTGCCGGCGCTCGGGAGCCGCGTCACGGCGTACTGCGTCTTCCTGTCGCAGGTGGCGTGCACGCCGAAGGACGTGGCGCTGCTGTCGAAGAAAAGTATCCTCGTGCACCAGATGGGCAGCAACGACGAGGTCGCCAAGCACCTCGGCGACCTCTGCAAGGGCGCTGTGTTCGCGCCCGACGATCCAAGCTACAACTACCTGAGGTCTACGTGCCAAGCTCTGGAGCAGCATTTCCACAGCCGCTTGTGGAATTGGATGGCCTCGCTGCGCCACGACCATTTCAGCAACCCATGGGTGGCGATCGCCGTCATTGCCGCCGTCGTCCAGCTGGCATGCGCCGTGCTGCAAGCGGTCTATGCAGTTCGAAGTTACAAGAACACGCCGAAATTAACCTAGTTCACTGCTGCTACTAAGGGTCAAGGGAGTATGGCATCCTGCTCGGCTTGTTGAAAATAATCTTAATTTACCAAGTAATACGATTGTTGAAAAATAATCTACACTTGCCAAGTAATAGGGTATTAACATTCTGATACAATCGACATCGGATTAAAATTAGTAGTTTGTTTTCTTTGTTAGACTTTCCTCTGAGAGCGCGGAATATTTGGGGGCAAGCACGTCATGAATAGAATGAAGAATCATAGGTTATATATATAGATCATGCCAGGTAGGTGTGAAACCATACCAGGTAGGTGAGGGGGCAGGTGTGAAACCATGCCAGGCAGGTGAGGAGGCAGGTGTGAAACTATGCTATGCCTTAAGTATGGGCTAGTAACTGAGGTGTCTAACACCCCTACAGTTGGAGCGTCGGTGGAGCGGATGTTCAAACTGGACCGGAACTCAATGAAGAAGAAGGTCATGATTGATGGTGCTACAAAGATACTAAAGAATGCACTTTACGACAGCAAGGTGCGGCTCCTGGGGATCATGCATATGGAGATGTTGGCATCGACGATGGCAATGGTGACCACAGGTAGCAACACTGCAGCCTGAAGGGGCGATGCAGCAGCAACCTGTGCATGTTGATGGCATGACCACAAGTTTGGGCTCCAGATGGTGCGATGGCTTGTGCTCACGGACGACGAGCCAGCGATGATGATCCAGTGTGATGACGATGGTAGATAGGGCGCTCGGAAGGCCGTGGAGGATGGCTGTGTTGATGAGCGCGCCACATCACGCCACGACGTCATTGGAGGAGAAGAGGCGCCAGAGAGGTTGAAGCCAATGCGGTGAAGTCCGGAGCCGAGGAATGTTGACGGGTCAGTAGTGCGACACAAACTGATCTACGATAAAGAAGTAGAAAAAACCTGATCTGAAGATGACCAGGAAAACTCTAATTGGTAGCTGATCGAATGATCGGCGACATGACTTATACTATGGGTTGGCAGCCCCCGAGAGAGATCATAGGGACGAGATCATCTCCCAGGGGCAACGTGGCGGAGCAACGCCACTTTGATACCATGAGAGCGTGGAATATTTGGGGCAATCATGCAATGAATAGAATGAAAAACTACATGTTACATATATAGACCATGCCAGGCAGGTGATGGGGCAGGTGTGAAACCATGCCAGACAGATGAGGGAGCAAGTGTGAAACCATATCGGCAGGTGAGTAGGCAGGTGTGAAACAATGCCATGCCTTAAGTATGGGTTAGGAACAAGGCATCTAACATGTTAACCTAGGTGTCTAACATCTTTATTTAAGTTATTCCCACTGGACCAGATGGCAACAGAGGGGGGGGGGGGTGAATGGTGCCAACTCAAAATTTTCCCCCAAGTACTCAAAATTCTATTCTCAGACACATACAGAGGTGTAGAATATAGAATCATCAGCTAAAAATCAAACCAACTAGCTCAAGTCAATAACACTTGGAACCTAACCCTTTCCAACGGTCTGACCGGTCTCCAAATGGCGGTCTAATTGGCCCCGGTGGTTTGACCACTAGTATAAGGGTGATTTGACTATTGCTACAGCAAAATCAGGGCAATGAATAGTGTTTTTAGCCCGATTTCAAAAACCAAAATCGAGAGAAATTTTGATCCGTAGATCCAAAAGATATAAAATTTTGCAAGGATCTTCTCTAGAGAATTGTGAACCTATTCCAATAAACGATCATGAAAAACATGGTCAAAGTTGAGACCTTTTTAAGTTTCAAGGAGAGGTGCACCAAAACCAACTTAAAACCCCAAACGGTAAATACAACTTGCTCGTGGGAAGATGGTGGCCAAGAAGGGTCTAAATGTGTTTTCACACATCATAGCAAGTTACATCACTATAGAAACCAAGCCAAAAACCCTTAGATCAATAGATGGACCAAAGAGGCCAAAGTAAGCAAAACCGGGTTTTCTCGTGAATCTTGCTATCAAAGTGCCTAGATGGGTGGAGATGTATTCCCAAGGATTATTTCCATCTCTTACATGTCCCTGGCACAGCAAGATCACAAGGAGGAAAGAAGAGAGATCCAAACCAACCAAAAGTTGGTTGAGCTCACCATCTCACCTGGCATTCTCGATCGTTTTAGGCTTCAACTCCTCTATGAGCCTAGCCTCAATCTTTGCCGCTGACCATAGTTGACATGAAGTGACCCTGCACATCCAAAGACAATGAAATCTGTTCCATGCATAAGTTCTTCATAACTTGACCTACATTATATTAGCTAAGACATGCATCATGTAACCTTAATCCAATGACCTTGGTCAACCTAACTCAATCCATGATCCAATTTCCCTTAACCCTGTTTTTCTGTGAAGATCGGTAGTACCACACCTATAACACCGGTACTACCGCACCCTGCAAACCTGAACTGGATCTTTCTGGAAAAAACATATCACAGCTCAGACTAAAACTACCATTTTGCGGTTCTACCATAAAAACACCTGCAGTACTACCGCCCTATGGTACTATCGCATTTATACATGCGGTACTTTCCATATTCCTGACACTTCCAGAAAACAACCCAACCAAAATGCGATCTTTGCAAAAACACTTAACCACTCCATAAAATTTGCAATGGTTCATTACACCAATATGTTGGACCTTCTCATATGGTCTTTCAATCTCCCCCTGATACCCATTTGCAACTCTTCAAAAATGCAAATTGGAGGTGGTTTTAGAAGAGGAAGGAAGAATTTTGCAAAGAGAGCTCCAATGGTCAAAAGAGGGTTGCGAAGAGCTGAACATAACCATTTGAAATAGAGATGGATAGAAGCTACTAAAATGACAATTTTGCACAGAAACTTCATATCCATCACAAAGTGTCGGGAAATCTCACTCTAGGTCCAAAGAAAAGAACAATTGTTCAATTTGACTCTAATTATGGTGAGAAAAGATGAAAAGCTCCAAATTAGCAAAAATTTACACAAAATCTCCAAAACATGCTATAGATATGCATTTTGACCGATCTTTCTCCCCTTTTAATAATGGAATCATCAAGATGAATGGAAGAAAATAGAGCATGATTGAAATGAAGTGACTGCATTTTATTCATTTTGAGCAATAGGAGCCATGAGGATTAACCAAAGTGACTTTCCAAGTATTACACCAAACCATAAAAAATGAAAATGCCATCTAGATCATGATACACCATATATGACCAAGATAAAGCCAAATAAGCAATGATATAAAATTAAACCAATTTTGGCATGTCAAGGTGCTCAAGTTCACAAATTAGTCAAAGTGATCTAAAAATGAGCTAGGCCATGTCAATCTGCTAAATGGAACCAAGAAGTTACAATTGCGTCAATTTAGAGTGCTACAATTTCAAAAATAAAATATTTTGTTCAAGCACTTGATATTACTTGCAGTTGAGCCAATTTAGCACATTTGGCAAATTTTGAATTCATTTTTGGTTTTAGGTGAGCTTCAACCATTTTTCACAAACTTTAGTTTCTTTATCCATGTGCTAGATCTCAAGCCTTATACAACCATTCCAACCAAGAAACTTAAAGATGTGGTCTTGGTCATTCAAAACTCCCCTGAGTTTATGCCTAGTGTAATGGCAAGCCATCTCATAAGAAAGAATTGGTGAGATCAGCTTTTTTGCACAAAAGAGATTGTTTTTTCCATTTTCTCGACTTAGTTCAAGGGCAAAAGACAAACTAACTCATGCTTCCCTAATGAACTAGCATAACTCAATCTAAAGCTCAATGCAGATTCAAGACTCAACTTAGCTTATTTGACATGGCATGAATCATAGAAGGATTTAAAAGAGCAAGACATGATTTAATTCAAGTTTTTCACATTTAAAGAAGCTAGTATGGCAAGAGCTAAGGTACACATAGTAGGTCATGATAAATCTAGCAATCTAGCACAAGTCATGGTAAGATGTAAAGCAGTTTTATCATGTCACACAAGGATAATAATCATGGTAAGATAGTGTAATGGTAAGCTGTCTCATGGGAAAGAATTGGTGAGATCAGTTTTTCGTACAAAACAGATCATTTTGCATTTCCTTGACTTAGTTCAAGAACAAAGAGCTAATACTAACTCATGATTTAATAAAAACTAGTATAACTCAATCTAAAACTCGATTTAAGTTCAAGACTCAACTTTGCTTATTTGATATGGCATAAACATAAGAGGATCGCTAGAGCAAAACTAGTCATAAGATCCAACAAGATATAATTTAATTCAAGTTTTTCACATTTAATAGAGTTAGCATGGTAAGAGCTAAGCTATACATAGAACGATATGATAAATCTAGAAAACTAACACAAGATATGACAAGATATAAAACAAGATATCATGTCACACAAGGATAATAGTTAAATCTCAATGTATTTATAATACAATGCACATTGTTAAATTTACAATGCAACATGATGTAATAGAGATCCCAGCTCCTCCTCAGCAAATGAGTTAATTTTAGAAATATTTTGATTTAAGTTGAGTTATGTCAACATTAAGCTCAATAAAATCACAAATGAACTCCCCCTAAACCAAAGCAATAAGCAAGAGTGAAGAAGCTTGGGAAAATGAAAAAATGGCAGTTCTTAAAGCATAGACAAGATAGAGGGATCACTATGGCTCAGACTCGCTCTCATCTACCCTATATGACTCTAGGACTATTAGCTGGTTTTTTAAACACAAGGGAGTAAACACATTCCCTGTCTACCCAGGGGGCCTAAACCCTGTAGACCTAAAAGAACTGAGTGAACTCAACCTAGTGAGAAAAGCAACAAATAAGTAGCATCCTAAAGTCACAAGATAATAGGAAGAAATCTAAACAATATAGTATGATACCAACCCTAGTCTATGCTAGGAAGACTAACCCAAAAGCACTCAGAAGCAAAGTGCAGAAAGAAGTAAATGAATATATGTTATAGAAAGTACATGATGCTCCCCCTCAGATTATGCCATAGGGACAAACCACTCTGAGCTCTCCTTGCAAAGTCATGAACCTTGAGCTATCTAAAGGCTTGGTGAAAATATCAGATAACTGGTGGTCACTCTCTACAACCTGAAGCACTATGTCACCCTTCTCCACATGGTCTCTAAGAAAATGGTATCGAATATCTGTGTGCTTGGTTCTAGAGTGTTGTACTAGGTTTTTGGCAATGTTAATAGTAGAAGTGTTATTACAGAAAAGTGTAACACTATCTATAGCTAATCCAGAGTCCCATAGGGTCGAAACCATTCAAAGAATCTAATTACAGTAACTAGTGATTGTAACATATTCGGCCTCTGCGCTGGACTGTGTAGCACTAGACTGCTTCCTAGAAGACCATAAAACAAGAGAAGTACCAATGAATTGGCAAGTGCCAGAAGTACTCTTCCTATCTATCCTACAGCCAGCAAAGTCTACGTTGGAGTAGGCTCTAAGGGAATCAGTGAGATGAAAACATTGGTGGCTTAGTACTAGAGCAAATAAGAACAATTCTAGGAACCCAGTACTGAGTCACACAACGAGCAGAAAATCCAGTCATAGAAACAAAAACTGACCTCTAGCGACACTACCCACCTCACCCCTCACAGAAATAGGTGATTTAGAAGGAAAACTCAAACTCAAAACTCAAACCAGAAGAAGCCTGAAAATCAAGTTCTCCCAAACTTTGAGGTCCAGGGCAGAAACCATTTGGCGAGTGTTATCCGAGTCTGAGTATGTAAAACCAACAGCTCAGAGACTACTTAGAATCTTGTGAAATCTACCAAAGCATTCATCTAAGGATTCACCAACAAGCATCTCAAATTTATTGTACTTCCTCTTGTACTGATTCTGTCGGAAGTCTTAGTTTGGGTGGTGCCCTCATGGTATGCATCGCGGGTCACCCAAATATCGTATGCCGACGAAAGGTGACAGATGTAACAACCAAACTTTATTAATTAAAGAAGTACAACTTTATGGCCAAGGTTTACAATAAAATGGCTCATGGCCAAACAAAAAGGTAAATCAACAGAAGATAATAATAAAGGAGCAGCCCATCCTACTTGTCCACGGGCAAATGACTGTAAGACATGGTCTATTGATCGCAATCCTCATCATAGTTGTTGAAGTCATAACTAGCAACAGATTTACGTAAGGTATACTCCACAAGTTACACCAAGAGAATTAACAGATATGATGCATGCATAAGGATTGACAATGTAAGGCATAATATGGCTATTTGTGAGAAAAGCAATATTGAAGTAAATATCGTAAAGTAAGTGCAAAAGCTGAATTTAATATAATATGTAGAAACAACATTTTAATTGAAATATTATCATTAGGGTAGGCACTAACCTCATAACAACCTATCCACTGGTATCCCACCCGAACCATATTTCCAAAAGATTTCACAAGTTTCCATGAACCAGATTTGTAAAACAATAGTCTAATATGTGAAAAACTATACTCAGCATGTCCTTGACCATGGACACGACTATCCAACATAATTTGTTACTCTACGGAGGTATACGACTTTACCCACAAGACATGTCCTCTTGTTTTGCCATGCGATTAGCACACTGCCTTAGATGTACAGCTGAGAGTTCATGATAAGGTTGTTACAATGTTCCATTGCCAAATTAGTTATGCTGCCACTAAGGTTTCACCACAATATGAATCCATAAGTTGGGACCCCCTCTTGTGCCATGTGCGACTTCTTACGGCCTACACCATGCTCACATTCAGCCTATAGCGAAACTAAGTTAGAACTTCATAAATTACTTAGCTAAGTCTGTCCTATACCAGACTTGTGGTAGTATAGTGTGTTTGTAATAGTAGTTCACAGGCTGGTCCTTAATTTGACTTAGGCGCTATCTGTATACCCCTTGTGCCTGGTTTCATCATTGAGTCACCGAACAACAATGAGAACTAGCAATTACTCACCATCATACCAATGCCGAACTCTAAACTAGATTTTATAATTTTATTTTACAAATTTTCATAGACCTTCTTGACTCACTGAAGTCAAGAATAGATTTTAGAAACCATCATTTTATGTAAAACAAATATTCTCACCTAAATTATTATAAGTATGGCTAAGCGATGTTATAAAATTTCTAGTTAATACTAACGTACTAACTAGGTTTCTATCTAGGGTGACAGGGCATGTTGATGTTCAACGTTAAATTTGGCCATATACAAAGAAATTGGGTATAACTAGAATTTAAATCGAAGTTAAACTAGGTTTGAATAACAGTACGCATGCATAATAATTTTAAAACAACATAACTAATTTGAATTAGTGGGAGAAACATAATCAAAGGTGTAACTTGCCTTGCTCAAAGTCTTGGTGCTGCAAATTGTCAAAATCGTACTCTCCGGATTTGTCGTAGTCTTCACGCGAAGAACCAAAGCAAATAAATTCAAACAAAATCCAAATAAAATTCACATTTCAAAAAGAGACCAGAAATGGGTAGTTTAGGATTTTAGAAGAATTTAAAATTTTGAACGAATCCAATCGGAGTTAGGTGAAGAAATACGAGCTTCCGGAAGTTTAAAACTGAAAGAGAGAAAAAGGGAGATTTTTTTGAATTTTTGTACTAAAAAATTGGATTATGATGTTAGCATCAGATTTTTGGTTTTTGTCCAATTTATTTTTGTGAAGAAAAGACTTTGGAAATGCTGATGTGGCGGTATTCGGCTGACGAGGTGACCGAGCTTGGCGTGGCAAGCCATGTGGCTACCACATGGCAGCCACGTCGGCCCGAGTGACGTCATGGCCTAGCCAGTGGCTGATGCGAGGCTCGCCCACAGCACGGTGGGTGCGGTAATGGCGGACAAGGAGGGCACCAAAAGATAGAGGCGGGCACAGGGATTCATTTCCCACTTGGCGTGAGGCGCGGCGGTGAACGGAGGTGGCTAACGACGAGTAGGTAGTGGCAGCAGCGTTCGGCTCTGGTGGTGACAGTTTGCTCGGCGGAGGGGCGGCAGAGGTTCGCTCAGGTTTGGTGAAAGTGAAGGCGGTGAGGCGAGGGGTGAGGTGGTTTGAATCGGCGACAATTGTTTGTCTTGGAGGTTCATCGGCATCGAGAAAAAGGAAGAACGACACGGGGGGCACTTCAAAGCTCGGGTGGAGAAACGAGAGGCAGGGCAAGGTGTGGAGTAAGAAGGGGATGGAGGGGAAGGCTTTATAAGAGCTCAGGGTATGGGGTGTGCCAGCGGTTACTCGACGGAGTAAAGGCGACCATGAATGGTGCATAATGGAGAAATAGGGTCTTAAAGCAGAGGGGAAACGACAGAGGTTGATGGAGAGTGACGAGGGGCACTGAATGGCCTAATGCCAAGGAATAACAGACGGAGGGCAGAGCAATGAAGCTTGGGTGTGTGCGGTAATGGCGGCTTGGCGGGTGGAGAAGAATGGGAGGTAGAAGAAAGATATGACAGGCAGGTCCCACATGTTAGCAAGAGAGAGGAGAAGAGGGAAAAGACGGGCAGCTGGATGATCGCCAAGTGGTGTAGGGAGAAATCGAGGCCATCGGATGGAATTGAGGGGGGTTAAGTGAAACAGAACGGCCGAGATTAAATCAGTGGTGGTGGATGCGATCTGATCCCGACATGTGTTAGCCTGGGGTGAATTTAAGTTCAAAATTTCGTTTTAGATTTTCAAAAACTCTAGGAACATTCAAAAACTCTAGAAAATAACAAATAACTCCCAACAATTCTAGAAAAAAATCAAAAAATACTATAAATCTAGGGAAACTCAAGAAAAATAAAATAAACTAGTTTTGGTATTTGTAAAATAGATAATTAAGTTTTCTTACTGTAGGCTTTGGAATGAAATCTAGAAATATCCAAATAAATTTCAATAAAATGCAAATAAAATTTTGTGATGTTACAAACCTACCCCGCTTAAGAGAAATCTCGTCCTCGAGATTTAAACTAGCTAGCAAAGAGATGGGGATGGTTGGCTCTCAGGTCTTCTTCCCATTCCCAGGTTGCTTCGTCTTCTATATGATTACTCCACTAGACTCCACAAAATCTGATGGTCTTCCTCCTAGTTTGACGCTCTGTTGTCCCAAGAATCTTGATTGGTTTCACTTGGTATGTGAGATTCTCCTGAAGATCTACAGTCTCTAGTGTTGCTTGCTCTGTGGGTACTTGGAGGCATCTCTTTAATTGAGAGACATGGAAGACGTTGTGCACTCCTGACATGCTTGGTGGCAACTCCAACTGATATGCAGCAGCTCCTCTCTAACTTAAGATCTTGAATGGTCCCATAAATCTCAGTGCAAGCTTTCCTCTTGCCTAAAACCTTTTTACTCCTCTGAGTGGAGACACTCTGAGGTAAATATAGTCACCAACCTCAAAGGTCAAGTCCCGACGATGGTTCTCGGCATAACTTTTTGTCGAGATTGGGCTATTTTCAATCTGTCCTTGATTTTTCTCACTTTTTCTTCCACATCTTGAAGTAGGTTCGGTCCAGTATCTTGAAACTCTCTTGGCTATTCCAAAAGAAAAGGCATTCTGCACTTCCTACCATACAGTGCTTCAAAAGGTGCCATCTGCAGGCTAGCCTGGTAACTATCATTTTATGAGAACTGAACATAGCGAAGAGAATGATCCCAACTATTTCCAAAATCTAGAGCATATGCTCTTAACTTATCCTGTAGCACTTGATTAACTCACTCTATCTATTCATCTGTCTGGGGATGATAAGCTATACTGAAATTAAGCTTACTGCCTAATTCTTTGTGAAGTTTCTGCCAAAATCGAGAAGTGAACTGACTACCTCGATCTGACCTATCCTTTTGGGAACTCTATGCAAGCACACGATTCTGGACATATACAACTTTGCTAGCTTACTTCAAAAGTAAGTTGTCTTGACAGGTACGAAATGATCTACTTTAGTCAATCGGTCGATTATCACCCAAATTGAATCATAACTAGAATGAGTTCTAGGGAGTCCAGTTATGAAATCCATACCAATTTCTTCCCACTTCCTATCTGGTATTGGCAAGGGTTGTAAAAGTCTTGTAGGTTTTTGATGTTCTGCCTTGACCCTTTGGCAGGTGTCACAAGCTTCAATAAACTCTGCAATTTCTCTTTTCAAACTAACCCACTAGTATCTTTCCCTAAGGTCCTGGAACATCTTGGTACGACCTGGGTGAATTGAGTAGGGGGTTTCATGAGCTTCTTGTAGAATCATGTTCTTGCTTTCTTGATAATTGGGTACACAGATGCGGTTCTCAAACCAAACGGTTCCATGCTCATCTTCACTAAATCCTGGGGCTTTGCCTCTTCTCATATTCTTCCTTATTTCCTGAATATCCTCATCAACCTTCACAGCTTCCATGATCTGGTTAGGTAGAGCAAGTTGAATCTCTAATGTGGAGAGAATACCCTAGTCCACTAGATTTAGACTCAGACGGGAGACTCCCTCCTGAAGTCGGGTCTGGTCTTCTTCCAACAAGACACTGTTTGCATAAGACTTCCTACTTAATGCATGGGCTACAACATTTGCTTTGCCTGAATGATAGTGAATTTCAATATCATAATCTTTGATCAATTCTAACCATCTTCATTGCCTTAGGTTGAGTTCTGCTTGGGTGAAGATGTACTTCAAACTTTTATGGTCCGTGTATACTTCACAACGGTTACCAATGAGATAGTGACACTAGATCTTCAAAGTATATACTATGGCTGCTAATTCCAAGTCATGAGTGGGGTAATTGCACTCATGATGTCTTAATTGGCGTGATGCATAGGCTACCACTCTGTCTTCTTATATTAACACACAGCCTAGACCTTGACGAAAGGCATCATAGAAAATCTCAAAATCCTTATGCACATCCAGCAAAACAAGCACTAGTGCTAAGACTAGCTTGTTCTTAAAAGTCTGAAAATTTTGTTCATGGGCTTTTGTCTATTCAAACTTCTTTTCTTTCTTCAAAAGTTGAGTCATGAGCTTGGCTAACTCTGAAAATCCTGCTATGAAATAGTAATAGTAATTAGAAAGTCCAAGAAAACTTCTAACTTCAGTTACTGTCTTGGGTTGCTTCCACTCCATTACTGCTTCTACTTTGGAAGGATCTAATGCGATAACTTCGGCTGTCAAAATATGTCCAAGAAATGCAACTTCCTTTAGCCAAAATGTATACTTACTGAATTTGGCATAAAGCTGACGCTCTCTAAGTTTTCCAGGGTTATCCTGAGATGATTCTCATGCTCCTCTTCACTTTTGGAGTATATGAGAATGTCATATATGAAGATTACCATAAACTTATCCAGATACTCCAGGAATACATTGCGCATCATACTCACGAAATACGCAGGTGCATTTGTCAGTGCAAAGGACATGACAGTGAACTCATACTTTCCATAATGAGTAGAGAATGCAGTCTTGGAAATATCTTCGGTACAAATTTTTTCAGCTAGTGATATCCTGACCTTAGATCTATCTTGGAGAAAACACTAGGTCACTTCAGCTGATCAAACAAATCATCGATCCTGGGCAATGGGTACTTGTTCTTAATGGTAATATCATTGAGTGCTCTGTAATCCACACATATTCTCATATTACCATCCTTTTTCTTGACAAAGAGGACAGGTGCTCCCCAAGGTGATGAACTTGGACGAACATAACATTTATCCTCCAATTCCTGAATTTGCCTTTTCAATGTAGCCAACTCATTAGCTAGCATACGATATGGTCTCTTGGAAATTGGAGCGGTGCCAGGGACTAGATCAATCACAAACTCGATTTCCCTATCCGATGGCATTCCCAGTAAGTCTTCATAAACTACATCTGGTTATTCCTGCACAACTAGTATTTCTTATAGCACTTGAAGGTGATTAAGAACACACTCTTCTTCTGTAGGGATTTCAAGGGTGAAGATCACTTCTATTCCTTGGTCATTGGTAAGGGTTATTCTTGGCTAACCAGTTCATTCCAAGAATTACATCCAATCTCTAAGATTCCAACACCATAAGGTTTGCTAGGAAAAGAGTCCCATCTATGAGCAACTCTACCTTTGGGCACAAGGTCCCTGCTCTCATTTCTGCTCCAAGGGAGTGAACTATCATAGGATTGCTAAGGGGAACCATACCCAACCCATTCTTAACTACAAAAGCCTTAGAAATAAATGAATGAGAAGCTCTAGAGTCAAAAAGAACTGAAGTTGGTACTGAGTTTACAAGGAACATACCCAATATGATGTCTGGTGCAGCCAGAGCTTCTTTCGCAGTGACATGGTTCACATGTCCTTTGACAAAGTTCTATGGCTTCTTCAACTATTGTCCCTTGTTCTGGCTTCCGGATGCACTGGCATTAGCTGCTGCTTAGAGCTTCTTATGGCAAGATTTAGCTAAATGCCCTATTTCCTTGCAATAGATATAAGTCACTCCATCATGTGTAGTGGTACTCTACTAAACTTGACCACCAATAGGAGGAACATGAGCTTCCTGATGATTAAGGCGATTAGCCTGGAAATATGGTTAGCTAACTGCTGGCCTGAAGTTGCTTCACTGCGGCTTTAAGTTGCTGAGCTGCGGCCTGAATTTGCCAGCTTGAGTGGAGTACTATGGGCCTTAGGAAAACCTCTAGGGTTAACCTTTTAAGTAGCCATTCTTCTCTTCCTGTTTTCGATCTCTACAAACTTGCCCTATTGGCGAATGGCCTTGCTAACTAGCTGATGAAAATCTGCATAGTCACTTGATATCAGTTAAACTAAAATATTGTCATTCAGGCCTTCCAAAAATCTTTCTTGCTTTACTTCATCGGTAGCCACATCTTCTAGTGCATAGCGCGCTAGTTGGTTGAACTTTTACAAGTATTCATTCACAAAGCGGCTTCCTTATCGCAGAGCTCTGAACTCCTTCTTCAGAGTAATGGTGCTAGTTGGAATGTGAGCCTTGCAAAAACTCTGCACAAACTCATTCCATGATATGGCCTGAGGATTTTCATGAGAGGCGGTGAAAGTATCTCACCACTCGGATGCAAGTCCATTCAACTGGTGCGAAGCAAACAGGACCCTTTCTTGATTAGTGCATTATAGAATATCCAACTTCTTACCAATTGCACGGAGCCAATCATCAGCATCCATTGGCTCTGCACTGCTTGAAAAGGTCAGAGGCCTTATCTTCAAAAAGTTTGACAATTTGGTTTGAGGAGCTTGAACAGGTGGTGGTGGAGGAGCATGCTGAGCTAGATTGTTGATGGTTTGAGCTAACAGTTGGATCAGTTGATTTTGATTTGCCATCAATTGAGCCCAGTCTAGTCCAGCTACTGTGGAGGTGGAGGAACGGGAACAGATTGACTCCCTTGAGCTCCGGTGTTATTGTTGTCCTTGACGTTTCTCCTGGTGTTCACCATCTGCTGGATTCTTCTAGATTTAGAGGAAAGAAAGAAAGAACTAGGAGAAGGTCTTTGTAACATTCTCACCACAGAGCATGAAAAAGCAATGAAACTCAAATAACATCCAACAAAACACCTTTATTGAATATTACAATTATAACCTTGAGGCTATTGACAAAGAAATAATAGCCCACAAGTATCATTATATAACTTAAATTTATGTTTTCTATGGGCTAGTGCTACTACTACTCATCTGAACTTTACACTTCTTTGGGGGTGGTCCTGTAATAGAGGAACCCTCATCTTCAATGCGGTACTTGGCTAATTCTTTTTCTACTACACAGAGTCTTTGTGCCATGGAGTTTAACTCATCCAAAGTGGCTTGGTACACATAGTCCAAGGACTTGGCGTACTACACCTGTTGAACAAGTCATGGGTTACTCTCATATTCCGCAGAGGCAAAGACGTTGCTGGAGCTGACAGAAAACTTGTTAGGGTAGTAGCAAAATATGGTGTGTCGTAGTTTTTAGGCGTAAATATCCCTCATCTTGCGAATTGCTTCACGGGCTGCATCTTGGATACCATTGAAGAAGGTGTCCCATGATTGAGGGGCATCAAAAGTGTGAAATGTTGTTTCATTCCCAATGTTGGCATAGATCAGCCCTTCTACCCTCGAACGTTCTTGATCTCTATAGGATCCTTGATAAACAGGGCATGCCTTGAAGTCCAACTCTCGTAGAAGATCCCAAAGACAGTCATCCAAGTGTCTGGCTAGGATTCCGTGGGTGACTTGGGTAGGGTGTTTGGCCATCTACAATTTTGGAAAGGAAAAGAGTTAGCAAACCATTTTGGAAAAGAATATAGTTAAGTAAGAGAGTGAAAAGACTAGATTAAATTTTTTTCCAAAATAGCTATCTTTTAAAATATGTCCTTAAGGTTTGTCCATTCTATTCTATCTACGGTCTTATGCTATGTAAATCATACTAGTCCAGAAAAAGCTAGTGCACATAGGTTTAACAGGGATACATATCATGCATAATAACCAAACTTTATTATTTAAAGAAGTATGGCCATATGGCCAATGTTTACAATAAAATGGCTCATCGCCAAACAAAAAGGTAAATCAATGGAAGGAAAATAATAAAGGAGCAGTCCATACTACCTACTTACAGGCGAATGTATGTAAGATGTGGCCTATTCGTTGCACTCCTCACCGTAGTTGTTGAAGTCATCCTCTGGCAACAGATTTAAGCAAGGTGGGCACATAAAGTACTCCACAAGTTACACCAGGAGAATTAATAGATATGATGCATGCATATGGATTGACAATGGAAGGCATAATATGGCTATTTGTGTGAAAAGCAATAATGAAGTAAATACCATAAAGAAGTGCAAAAGCTGAATTTAATATAATATGTAAAAACAACATTTTTATTGAAATATTATTGGTAGTGTAGGCACCGATGTGACATCCCAAAATTTCTGAAATTTATTTAGTTTTATTTAGAATTTTTCTGGAATTTAAATCACTCTTTTCATTTGTGCTTAGATTAAAAACTATTAAAGATTGGGAGCAATTGTGGTCAAAATGAGTTTATTTAATTTTATTTGGGTTCCTTGCATTTTTTAGAGTTCTAGGAATTTTCTGGGATTTATTTAGATTTTTCTGCTATTTTCTAAGCATTATTTTTCCTTTCTCGGGATTTCTGAAAATCAAAAAACAAAACCGGAATTTTAAATCTCCCGCCCTTCCCTTCGAGCAACACGTGGATGGCCCAGATCTACCCACGTCGCCGCCCGCCTCACCCCCGCCTCCCTCCTGGGCCGACGCGTGGATGGCCCAGATTGCCGCCCATGCGCGCACCGACCCATCGCCGCCGTCCCTCTCCTCTCCTCTCTCGGTCCCGTCGACACCCCGATCACACCTATCAGCGTCATCTTCCTTCCTGCACTCTCTTCTTCCCCGCACCACCGCCAGGACGTTGGCCAACTCCGCCCTTCCTGGCCGACATTACCTACAGCACGTGTGCCGCCCCACTCCCAAGCCACTCGACCTCATCCATCCACAACTGCCACCGCCGCCATTTCTGTGGGGTGGTTAGCCCGCCGCTCGACTGCTCCTCCCCTATAAATACGCCCTCCCACCAAGCCCATTCTGTACTCACCTCATTCCCGTCCCCAATTCCTCGCCCCGCCACCTAAGCTCGTCCGCGCCACCGTTCCTCTCTCCGCGCCGACGAACACCTCCAGTGAGGAATTCCTGATGTGTCGCCGCCGCTCGAGCTCCGTTGATGCTGT
The DNA here is from genome assembly GCA_036346575.1 of Dendrocalamus sinicus. Lineage (NCBI taxonomy): Eukaryota > Viridiplantae > Streptophyta > Magnoliopsida > Poales > Poaceae > Dendrocalamus > Dendrocalamus sinicus. The sequence goes on from CM070664.1 coordinate 16,917,879, forward strand.
ATGCAGCAATGCTGAGGACGTACCAACCTCCTCCACCTCTCCACCGAGCACGAGCGCCGCCCGAGGACCGACTTCATCGGTGACCCGAGCGACACCTCCATCTCCCTCGTCGTCGATCGCCCTCTAGCCACCCTCGGTAAAAACTGTGAGTGCCATCGCATTCCCCTCACTCTCCTGTCTCTATTGTGCCCCTCGCCAGCAGTCGCCGTGCCGTCGTTCGCCGACGACCATTAGTCCCTGAGCGCGACCACCGACCGACGAGCCACATCAGTCGGCCAGCCTAGGTGGCAGCCATGTGACGCCGCATCAGTGCCACCTCGGTTCATCTCCGCCCCATCAGCACCACACAACCCCTGTGCCACCTCAGCCTTCCCCGTGGTCCATGGATTTGGCCCACAGTAGACCGGGCCCACCTGTCAGTCAAACCACCCTAGGGCTGACGTCATGTTGAATTCATAAACCCTAGTTCCCTGTAGAAAAATAATTTAGCCGAAAAATAAAATCCCCTGCTGATGTCATAAATCCATTTTCCTTTAGAAAAATAATTCCAGAAACTCTAGTTTATTCTTTTTCTCTTGTTTCAAACTTCCGAGAGCCCGTTCTCCTCCATCCTAACTCCGATTGAGTCCGTTCAAGTTTCTAAATTCATCCAAAATTCCAATCTATCCATTTCTGCCACCCTTAAAATTTTTGGAGTTTATTTGAATTTATTTAAATTTGATGGGTTATTTTCACGTGTAGACTACGACGATTCAGGAGAATTCTATGACGACGACTCGCACAAAACTGCAGAGCAAGGCAAGTTACACTCTTTGATCATGTTGATCCCATATTGTGAAATAAAATCATCTTATTTAAAATTATATTGCATACATATATTTATTCAAGTATTTCAATTCCAGATTTAAACTTAGTTAATTCCCAATTGTTATTGACACCTTTAACATTGTGTAACATTATACCTTATCATTCTAGAATAAAACTCTAGTTAGTATACTAGTATAGCTAGAGAATTTATATAGTAAATGCTTAGACCGTCATAGATTTAACTTTAGGTTTGGGATACCTTTTCACATAAAATGATCAAGTTTGTAAATGTATTCTTGACTTTGGTGAGTCAAGAGGGATTATGAAATATTTCAAAATAAAATATAAAATCTGTTTTAGACTTAGGCTAATTGTTAGGTGTGGGTGCAGGCATGCACTGTTGTTCAGAGACACAGTATTGATTGTCAGACACGAGGGGTATGTGGTTTAGGCCTAAGTCAATCAAGGACCGGTCTGTGAGCTAATGTTGCAAAGTCCTATTGCACTACCACAAGGCTAGTATGGGACAATCCTGATTGATTAATTTTTGGGTCCCAACCTGAGTCATGTCGTAGGTTGAAAGTGAACATGGCGTGGGCCATGAGAAGTCTCACTCGGCTCAAGAGGGGGTCTTGGTCTGGTAGATTCCTTAATGGGGTGAAACCTTAGAGTTGGCTTGGCCCGGTTGAAGGCTTTGTATTATAAAAGCCTTGTCATGATCTCCTTGCTGCATACCAAAGGAAGTGTGTTTACCCGGTGGCAATATGGGATGATCATGTCTTGTAGGTAAAGCTGTACAACCTCTGCAGAGTGTATAATTTATCCTGGATAGCCGTGCTCATGGTCATAGGCATGCTGAGTAAAAGTTTTTAACAGATTAGACTTTGTTTTTCAAAAATGGTTTATGAAAAGCGTGTGGATGGATGGAATCCATACGAGATCTTTTGAAAAAGATGGTCCGAGTGGGATGCACGTGGTTAGGTTAGTGTTTGGTCGAAGCCTGCACTAAGGATATTAATTTTATTTATGATTACTATTTTTTTACTTACTATATTAAATTCAGCAATTTCTAATCTACTTATTGTATTTCTTTAAATGTTGTTTTATGCTCAAGTAACCCTATATGCCTTCCTTTGTTGGCTTTATCATTATGTTGCATTCTTCGTGTGACTTGCGCAGTACAAGTTTGTACTCACCTTGCTATCTCATCTCAGAGGAGGACGACTTCGACTACGGGGAGGACCTGGACGAGTAGGCCACGTCTTATAGTTGTCTGCCTATGGGTAGGCTGTTGGGCTTCTCTATTTATCAACTTTTTTCTGCTATTATTTCCTCTATTTGTTTTGCCAATGATCTTAATGTATGACTTGGCCATAAGGCCGTACTCTTTTACTTAATTCAGTTGGTCATATGTGCTTGATATGTATCTTTGTTCCACTGTGTGCACTAGCTGATTCTGGACTAGTGTGATTTATATAGAGGGTCCAGGAGTTGTTACTCCAGGGTCCGACAACCAACCTCACACTAACATATCTGTGGGTATCCCACCCGGACCATTTTTCTAAAATATTTCACAAGTTCCCATGAACCAGATTTGTAAAACCATAGTCTAATATTTGAAAAACCATACTCAGCATGTTCTTGATCATGGAAATGGCTATCCAGGATAGTTTGTTACTCTACACTACCATCATACCAATGCCTAAGTCTAAACCAGAATTTGTAATTTTATTTTATCAAAATTTAAGAGACCTTCTTGACTCACCGAAGTCAAGAAAAGATTTTACAAACCACCATTTTATGTGCAACAAATATTCCCACTAAATTATTATAAGCATGGATAAGCAATTCTATAAAATTTCTAGTTAATACTAACATGCTAACTAGGTTTTTATCTAAGGTGACAAGGCATGTTGTTGTTCAATGTTAAATTTGGCCATATACAAACAATTGTGTATAACTAGAATTTAAATCAAATTTAAACTAGGTTTGAATAAAAGTACACATGAATAATAATTTAAAAACAACGTAAATAATTTAAATTAAGCAATATGATCAAAGATGTAACTTGCCTTGCTCAACGTCTTGGTGGTGCGAATCGTTGAAATCGTACTCTCCAGATTTGTCGTAGTCTTCATGCGAAGAACCAAAGCAAATAAATTCAAAAAAATTCAAATAAAATTAAAAAAATTCAAGAAATGGGTTTTAGGATTTTATAAGAATTTAGAAATTTGAATGGGTGCAATCGGAGTTAGGATGAAGAAATACGGGTTTCTGGAAGTTTAAAACTAAAGAAAAAGGAAAAATGAGATTTTCTAAATTATTTGTTACTAAAAAATTGGATTATGTTGTTAGCATCAGATTTTTAGTTTTGGCCAATTTTTTTGTGAAGAAAATACTTTAGAAATGCTGGCAATATTCGGCTGATGAGGCGACCAAGATTGACGTGGCAAGCCATGTGGCTACCACATGACGGCCACGTTAGCTCGAGTGACATCATGGCCTGGCCGGTAGCAAAGGAGAGGCTCGCTGGCGGCACGGTGGGTGGTGGCTCATGGGAAGGGTACGGAAAGATAGAGGAGTGCACATGGATTCATTTCCTACCTAGCACGGGGCACGACGATGAACGGAGGTGGCCGGCGATGAGTAGGTAGTGGTGGCGGCGTTTGGCTTCGGTGGCGACAGCTTTTTTGGCTGCAGCTTGCTCGATGGAGGTTCGCTCGGGTCTAGCAAAGGCAAAGGCAAAGGCGACTGTGGCGAGGTGGTCTGAATCGGTGAAAATTGCTCGCCGTGGAGGCTCGTGGCGCTGAGCAAGGGGAAGAACGGCGTTGGGGCGCTCCGCGGCTCGGGTGGAGAAGAGAGAGGCAGGGCAAGGTGCGGAGTAAGGAGGGGTTGGAGGGGAAGGCATTATAGGAGCCTGGCGAGAGGGGACTGCCAGCATTTACTCGACGGAGTAAAGGTAGCCATGAATGGTGCATAACAGCGGAATGGGGTTTCAAAGCAGAGAGGAAACGGCGAAGGTTGAAGGAGAGTGATGAGGGGCACTCAATGGCTATTAATGCCAAGGAATAACGGACGGAGGGCGGAGAAATGAAGCTCGGGAGCATGTGGTAATGGCAGCTCCCACATGTTGGCGAGTGAGAGAGGAGAAGAGGGAAGAGACGGGCGGCTGGATGATCGCCACGTGGTGCAAGGAGAAATCGGGGCCATCGAATGGAATTGAGGAGGTTAAACTGACGGCGGTGGATGCGATCCGATCTCAACACGTGTCAGCCGGAGGTGAATTTAAGTTTAAATTTTCGTTTTAGATTTTCAGAAAATCTTGGAACTTTCAAAAACTCTAGAAAATAGCAAATAACTCCTGAAAATTCCAGAAAATTCACAAAAATACTATAAATCTAGGGGAGCTCAGGAAAAAAGATATAAGCTACTTTTGGCTTTTGTAAAATAGATAAATTAAGTTTTCTTATTCCAGGCTTTGGAATAAAATCCAAAAAATCCAAATAAATTCCAATAAATTCAATAAAATGCAAATAAAGTTTTGGGATATTACAAAAACTGAAGAAAAGAACTGCAGAAACCTGGAAGCTATAGCCTATACAAGATGAACCGAAGACGCCTATGCAACAATCTCGCGAGTTTCTTAGCTACAGCTTGCATCTAGGCCTCCACATTGTCTCGGATGTTACACTTCCAGGTGCCCGCTGTGCTTTTCTTTTGAAGGTTATGCGATTCCGTTCCTTCCACCTGCTGTGAAAGAACTAGTATACTCGTAGGATTGATATGGCAATAAAGGGATAAATAATGTTTTTAATTTTTTCTTAAGTATTCGTCAATCCTTCACTTCAATAGCTATGAGAAGTTATGAAAATGAAAAACTCAAAATTCTAAAAATCACTGTGCTATAGTAAATTCATCGCTATAAATAGTAAATCTAGCACTATTTCAAAAATAAAAATCTATAAAAACTTTTGATACGTAGATCCAAAAGACTTAAAGCTTGAACTAATACTAGATCATGACCTTAGAAACCTATCCTAACCAAAAATCTTAAAAGAACTTGAGCGAGATGGGATATTTTGGTTTGTCAAACTTTGCTGCACCAAAACCGCTAAACCTAAAATTGAGCTCTCCCAAACCGAAACTCTAATCATTTGAAATTTGATATGCACCTTCCCTAGAATGTTCAAAATATATTCCAATCAACGATCAATAAAATTGTTGCAAAAATTTTGACATTTCTTCGTTTGAAGAAATGTTGCACTAAAAAGAGGTAATAAAACCAAAAAAAAAGGTGAATATGACTTACTCGTGGATAAATGATGGTTAAGATGGCTTTAGATGTATTCTCACATATCACAACAAGCTAGAACACTAAAGAAATTGAGGTAGAAATAGCTGGATCAAGAAATCACTCGGAGAGGCCAAAAAGAGCCAAAATTGGGTTTCTTCATGAACTTGATATGTAAGTGTCTAGATGGATAGAGATTAATTTTCAGAGATTATCTATATCTCTCACACGTTCTTGGCACAACAAGATCAAGAAGGGGAGAGAGAGAGAGAGAGGAGAAAAAACTAACCAAATCAAGAGTAAATGAATCAACATAAAAGAGATTTATGGACACGAACAAAGAGTGGTGTATTGCTACTTAATAATAAATATTTTATAGCCACTCCACCTAGAGTACAAGAGAGCACACCACAACACTCAACTTCTCTCAAACCGTAATCCTAGAACTCATAATTCTTTGGTCTCAAAAGAAAATGGTTCGATGATTAACTACACGTCTCCATTCCAACTCGTTAAATAGATAGGCTAGCCAACCCTATCTAACTCTTAATAGATACTATCCATTTAGCATATATAGGAAAACCCGATAACTCTATACACACGGGTTTTAACTTACACACTACACTCATGCCCATTTTTCAAAATGCACAAGCCTAAATACTCTTTCTTGACCCGGTCATATCCTTCTATTGCTACCACGTATAGTTACACTACTGGCTTGCCACGTATCGGCATGTCTCTCCCATTTTGGTTCACTGGATCATGTCTCACTTGGACCGACTAAGCCACATCGTGCAACTCATTGTTCGAACTTCCTTTCAACATTTTCTACTTTCCTTGTGCCATGCTTGATCTCATCTATCTCACCTGACACTCTTGATCGTTCTAAGCTTCGGTTCCTCTATTAATATAGCCCTGATCCTCTGGTTGACCATGGTTGATTCCAAACGACTGCACATCCAAAGACAAAGAAATCATTTTCGGACACAAAGTTCTTCATAACTTGACACAAAGTTCCCCTACTGAGGGCTTTGTTTGGAAAACCCAAAATCTTGGTCCATCCATGTGAATGGCCGGCACTTTGGGCCTCCAAACAGGGCCTAAATTGGCATACATAAGCTAACTTTGCAGTATATTTTCCATCCCTCGTCCTTCTCCAAGCGATATCATCTGGGTTTCCTCTTGAAGCGTTATATACTTGTTGGGTCGTCACCCACATCCTCACATAGCAGGCGATATTATTTTCCTGCACTCTGCTGCCTCAGATGCCCATGATCCACTTATTGCTTGATAGGGCTTCCTTCACCTTCTTGTTTTCTATAGCAATCCTATTTTAAAAATAGGACCGTCATTTTTTTGCAACAGAGACCAGGGTTTAGTTGCGAACAAAAAAAGTATCATATCTACTCATAAATATTTAAAAATGATTAGTTTGCTTAAAATATGACCAAATGGCCACACTACAATAGTTTTATACACGTCCAAATCTAAAATATAACTTACATTTAGAAGAATTGATGAAATCCTATAAGAACGATTGAGTATGACTGTAGCTCTAATATGATAGCTGATGCATTTTTCCTTCTTTTGGTGTCAATTTTAATAAAAATAAGCAAGATTGAGTATATTGGGTACTCAACAAGCCACATGGAAAGGCTATTTAATTACCCTGCAATGTGTTTAACTAGACAGATTTATGAGTTGTAATATGATAAGAATAGACGCAATTTTACTGGTAAAGAATTTTGCACTTGAAACTGTAAAAACATTATTTAAGTAGCAAGGGGTTTTATCATCCGCAGTTTTCATATTAAAATCCTTCAAATTCTATTTATACCTTGTTATTGGAGTCATCAATGAAACACAGCTCTATTAACTGGGAGCGCGACGTATTCAAATACCATTTATTACACTTTGTAGAGTTACCCAACTTTACCTACAAGATATTTCAAACTTATATTATCAAGCTATAGACACACAATATGATAACGTGCGAGTGGGCTGAGATAACAAGGTCATTTTACTACTTTTTTTGTTCTCATTTCTACCCGGTAAGCTTGAAGCCATTCAACCACCTTCAAGAATCTACTAGGTAGTGCAAAACTCGCATCCTATATTGAGTGAACCTACCGTTGAGAAGATTGGTAAGCGGCACAACAGGCCCAACTTCTATCTCACCACTTTCTTTTAGGATACCAGACAAAACTAGGATAACTATCACCCTGTAGATGTTCGATCCAATCAAACAGTGTAATAGACCAGGTTGACAAGTGAAGCTTGTGGTTGAGTAAGTTCTATGTTATTTACTTGGCACAAGGGTCTATCCCTTATGAGGCTATCATTTACATACTCTGTGCACACCGACACCACAGAATCATATCCAAACCAGAGCCTCAATGTTCGGGTGAGGTCATGAGCGCCATCCATCTAGTGGCTGCCCACTAAGAATCCTCATTGCTTAGCTTTGTTTTGAAGGTTGCCAGCACTTTATTGGACAATTCTTAACATATTTGTAAAATATTTATATTTTCTAACCTACCTACTAATTACCAACATGGTGATTTCATATTATGATGATACTTATGGTTATCAAGGTGAATATGGCTTATAAGAGTATGATTGAGCTTTTCAGTGGTTAGACCTAACTATTCATTATGTCATTCTAAATTATTATTTTATGTAAATAGCAATACTGGAATAAAATAAATGAAACTAATAATAATTAAATAATATGGGCTCAACATGACAAAGACATGTAACTTGCCTCCTTATCTAAGGTCTTCGACCAGTTCTTTGTAGGCCTTAAATTTGACATCATCTACTTCGGCTGCTCTAATAGCTTCTTTGTTGGTTAATTAGTCAAATCCGGATGCTTGCACAAAAGAACAAATACAAATAAGTCTATGCTTTGCAGGATGCAAGTTAGGAACAGAATGCAATTATTCAAAAAAGATATAAGAGAAGATGGGTTTGGACGGATATGGTTTAAACTAAGTCTTGTTAGGTTGAACGGGGTTAAAAATAGGTTAGATGGGCTCGAAATGGTCGAAATGAGTATAAATAGACTTAATGGGTTTTGGGTGAATGGTAACGGGTCAAGTGAATAGTACCTGGTTGGCACTATTCGTAGTGGATTGGGTTGAATAGTGTTCTTGTCGAGTTGAATGAATAGTGTTAGGTTGGCTGGGTTTTATTGGGCTGGATAGTGTTAGGCTGGCTATGAATAGTACTCGCTGCATAATATGGGCTAGCTTAGTTGGCCAATTGGGCCAAGAGCTAGCTTGGGTTGGGTTTGCTAGCCCATCTTGGTGGCCCAGAGAGCTAGTGGCCTAGCTAAGGAGTGAGCGAGCTGGGGCTCGAGTTCACAACAACCGAGGCAAGAGAAATAGCGGCGACGGTGATTTCGGCGGTGGTGAAAGCGGACGGTGGTGAGTGCAACAAGCAACTATGGGACACAAGCAACCTATTTTAGGCAAACGCACAAGCAGTGGTGGCTTGGGGACGATTGACAATTTTGGAGCCTAGCCGAAACAGGGGCACAACATGGTGGAGCTGTGGCAAAGCTTTGGCCAAATTGGATGTGACTCAAGCATCTGGGAGGTGAATGGAGCTTGGTGGTGGTGGCGACTTGGCTCGTGCTGGCCAGAGGAAGTTTGGCGATGGTGACCGTGGGTGGCAGAGCAGTGGCGCACAGCAACGATAAGCTAGGGACAGCGAGGCTAGGTGGTAAGCTAGGCTAGCTTCGTAGTGGTGAGGAGGTGCTAAGAATGTGGCCAATTTGACAGGAGAGAGGATGGAAGCGAGAAAATTTGAAGGTGGGTAAGGCTCACAGGAATTTGGGATGATGGTGGCGGTGCAGCTTTATGTGGCCAGAGAAGAAGATAGTGGGCTCGGGCGTGAGGATGCGTGAAGGCGAGATGAGTGAAGGTGGTCGCTAGCTATGGCTTTAAAGCCAGAGCAAGGCAGTGGTGTGAGGCGAGGTCAGCACGTGGCAGTGGCGTGGATTGCTGCACAATTTCGGTGCTAGGACAATGATGCGGTGGTAGCGTAGGGGTCATCACTCCTCCCTGGTGCGGGCACACGAAGTACAACAAAGAATAGTAGCGGAGTAGCATGTCGAGCAGTTGGCGGCGGGCTTTGGTGGTGGTGCAAATCAATGGCAGAGATGGTGTAGTGCCGGTGCAAGCAGCATTAAGATTGGGTACGACAGTTGGTGAGGTGGCATGGTTGCTAGCGCACCTTGGTGCGGGCGAAGGGGACAATGGGTTGAGGCGGTGCAGCGCGTGCGAACGGCGATGTGACACGAGGCAAACGGCAACAGGGGAGGAGGCGGCTAGTAAGAAGATGTTCCCCAAGGTGGAAAGCGAAATTCCAAAAAAAAAAAGGAAAGCAAAGTTCAGCTGGAATTTTTGAATTTGGCAAAAACTTCAAATTCAAAATTTTCAAAATCTTGGGTTGTTACATTTTCTCTCAAAGAGTCTCGATATACGTCAGGAGAATTGTCTTTTAGTGCCTCTCCGTTGAGCTATGGTTCTATCTGGGGTAGGTTGTTTGAACGGTTCTAGTACTTAACATTCAGTCGGTAACATTACATAAATACGATGATAATTATTTGCAAATTTTTTTTAATCCAACCATTTGTAAAATAATTGCATTACATCATGCGTGCCCACAAAACATAGGAAAACTGCAACAGGCAGTGACGCACACTAGAGGGAAGAAAACGATGGGCAAACAAAGCACTTCCAGGTTCTACCTTGTCCTCCCTGTACGTAGTTATTCGCCTGTTCATAGTTTCATACAGAATTAATGCATGTCCCTTTTGACGAAAAATCTACAGTTTTATTACTAATTTGTGAACCTGCCCAAAGCAGGGCCCACCCCTTGTTCATGATTCACAAAATGGAGTTGGTTTTAAGTCAATCCATGAGGTGAGGCCTACGTGAAACACAAAATCTTTGAAATATTGCAGGAATTACATTGCTTTATGTGAAATTTCAGTAATTTTTTTTCGAAATTTCTATGTTGCTAGTAGGTTGGCCCTAAAAGGGCAAACAGAGCAGCATTGCTATACAACAAGAAGATGTCAATGTGGTTGTTAATCAACAGCTAGGAGCAAACAGTCGAATTTGGATACCTACAGGAGAAAGCGGGTGCTCAGGTCCAGTCTAAACATTGAAGCAAACAGAGGAATTTGGATGCCAGTTCCAAGCTCAGAACAAGCCCACCTATCTGGGAACTACGGGTTGTAGGAAAGTGATCACAGTAGTGGAGAATGTTTCTTTTATCTATGTAACATGTGGAATTAAAAGGCACCTCCTTTCCCAAGGACTAGAAATTTTCATATTAATCCATAAAGTAATTCTAGAAATTCTCTCATTAATCAATATAAAAGGAGAAAGATCTACGCTACTTATATTGGTGGGGCTTGATTATAACTGTGTAAATTAGTCAAAGATATATTGATAATACAACCATTATAGTTGTACATCGTATAGAATTAAAATTTGAATTATAGATATTAGAGTTGTATATAACAAATATAATTGTATTTTTAAATGTATACATATATGTTGTAGTACCTAGCAACACAATTGCGTGGGGGTAATTTTGCTTGTTTAATATGTGGCGAGTTCCATTTAAGAGCAATATGAGGTGTTAAACACCGGAGAGAAATGTATCAATCTGAGGTGTTCTACCTGTGGCTAATACCTTAGGTCTTAGATGAGTAGCTAAAGATTGCACTTACTCTTAATGGTTGGTATTTGTTTTTTTAAGGGTTAATGGTTGGTAGTTTGGCACCAACCTCCAAGTGAGAGATCAATATGCTCGGAATGTTTGCCAAGTGACCCATGCTGCCATGTCTTGGGAGACAACACTATGGACAAGAGTATCCCTTAGTGCCTTCTTTAGCATAGTAGAGGAGCTCTCCACCGCTTTCTGGGTGGTGATCTTCGATCGGACAACCATTTCATTTGTCAGTAATTGATATTTTTTAATACTACTTTTGTGATCTGTCTAAAGTATATTTTTTTCTATTATGCCGTTCATAACATGCATAGCTTGTTGGATTAATTGGGCTTGGTCCATTTAATTTAGCAATTAATCAAATGAAATTCCTAGGCCCACATGGAAAAACTGTTTAGTCCCATATGGAGAGTTGAATGGGAGTTACACCACTTTAAAAGGTGGAACGTGGTAACCCCATTGTGAAATTGGAGAGAGCCATTACACGCGCGCTCGCTCGCTCGCTCGCTCGCCTCGCCACGCCACGCCGTGCCGTGTGCGTGCGTGCGTACGCAGGCGTGTCGGGTGCGGGCGCGTCTTTTCTTTATCTACTCGAAAAACGAAATGCACTGATGGCTGGCAGTAACGGTGAGGGATTATGGCTGCAGTTACTTTCGAGTAATGGTTGCTGTTGCTCTCCTCTCCATAAAAAAAGGATACGAAAAGAAAAGAACTCTCTCTTCTGTGTTGTTGCTGCTCTCTGCAATCTCTGGTCCAGAACCTTGCGCGCACAAGTTTCTGGGCGAGTAGGCCTCCGGAACTTCGTCCGTTTGTATACCTGCACGGGTAGGCGGGCGATCAAGTTTTTGGGGAGCGCATCGGCGCGACTACTCAATCTGCGACGTCTACTTCCTGGTGGTGAACCGTTCGCGGGACTGCACTGCGAACATCTTCCTGCATCAAGCTTCGTCCTGCATCACGCCTTGATCGACTACATCGAATAGGCCATCATGTCGACTGATGGTAACGGCGCCTCCGGTGTCTCTGGCACTGGCCCCGCCCGAGGGTATAAATCTAAATCTTTTCTGGTGTATTTGTTTCTGTGCGCTATGAATATGTTAATAGATGTTTCTGTTAGCTTGTTCGTTAGCGAATACGAATACATCGTTGATAGATCACTCATGCATGTTTATGTCACGTTTTATATGCTGAATTTCTGGATTAAAATATGCCGAAAATTGACTAGATTTCCAACAATCCAAAAACTTGATAGGTCTTTTTCGGTAGTTGGCTTTGCTGCGTCGCTTAAGCCGCACCCTCCATTTGATGGTTCAAATTTAAGAGATGGCGTGCACGCGCAATCCTGTGGTTTACTGCCATGGAATGTTTTCATGTTGCACAAGGCAAGCCCGCTGAGTCTCTGTCTGATGAGGATGAACACAAGTTCAATGCAGCGGATAACTTGTTTAGAGGTGCACTTGTCAACATACTAGCGGACAACATTGTGGATGTGTACATGCATTTGCCTACGGGCAAAGAGATGTGGAATGCACTTGAGGCCAAGTTCGGAGTTTCTGATGCTGGCAGTGAGCTGTATGTCATGGAGCAGTTCTATGACTACAAGATGGTCGATGACCGTTCTGTAGTAGAACAAGCTCATGAGATTCAGGCGCTGGCAAAGGAGCTTGAGAACAATAAGTGCGAGTTACCGGACAAGTTTGTGGCTGGCGGTATTATCGCCAAGTTACCACCTTCTTGGTCGGATTTTGCTACCTCTCTAAAACACAAGAGGCAGGAGTTCAGTGTTACTGATCTCATTGGCTCTCTTGGTGTTGAAGAGAAGGCGAGGGCAAAAGATACTCGTGGCAAGAAAGTTGCTGCTGAGGGAGGTTCTAGTGCCAATTTGGTGCAGAAGAAGAACCCTCAGACTTCCCACAATAAGAAGAAAAATAAGCCTATTGTCAAGCCCAAGGCTACTACTGAGTTTAAGAAGAAAGGCAAAGGAAAGGGCGGCTGCTTTGTGTGCGGTGATTCTGGCCATTGGGCTAAGGATTGTCCAGACCGCAAGGATAAGCAGAAGAAGTCTGCCAACATGGTTATTAGTGATGCTGGAGGAACATCGGGGTACGGTAATTATTTACCTACAGTTCTTTCTGTTTGTCAATCACCTGAGTGGTGGGTCGACACTGGTGCTAATATTCATGTGTGTGCTGATATTTCCTTATTTTCATCTTATCAGGTCTGTCGAGGTTCCTCCTTGTTGATGGGAAACGGATCGCATGCAGCTGTTCATGGTGTTGGTACGGTCGATCTGAAGTTTACTTCGGGAAAGACCGTGCAGCTGAAGAACGTGCAGCATGTCCCCTCCATAAAGAAAAACCTCGTCAGCGGATCTCTACTGTGTAGAGGTGGTTTTAGGCTTGCATTTGAGTCCAATAAATGTGTCGTGTCTAAGTATGGAACATTTGTTGGTAAAGGATATGAGAGCGGAGGCTTGTTCCGTTTTTCTTTGATGGATTCCTATAATAAAATTGTGAACCATGTGTGTAACGATGATGATGAATCTAATGTTTGGCATTCATAACTTTGTCATGTTAATTTTGGGTGTATGACGCGCTTAGCTAATATGAGTTTAATTCCGAAATTCACTTTAGTCAAAGGTTCTAAGTGCCATGCGTGTGTTCAATCGAAACAACCTCGCAAGCCTCACAAGGCAGCAAAAGAGGCGAGGAATTTGGCACCGTTAGAACTCAATTCATTCTGATTTATGCGAAATGAATGGCGTGTTGACTAAAGGTGGAAAGAAATATTTCATGACGCTTATAGATGATTACACTAGATTTTGCTACGTGTACTTATTAAAAACAAAAGATGAAGCGTTGGATTACTTTAAGATCTATAAAGCTGAGGTAGAAAACCAACTTGAGAGGAAAATCAAGCGGGTAAGGTCTGATCGTGGGGGAGAGTATTTTTCAAATGAGTTTACTTTATTCTGCGAGGAACATGGAATTATTCATGAGAGGACGCCTCCCTATTCTCCCGAATCAAACGGGGTTGCCGAAAGAAAGAATCGCACTCTAACTGATTTGGTTAACGCCATGTTAGACACTGCGGGACTTTCTAAGGAATGGTGGGGTGAGGCTATATTGACCTCGTGTCATGTCCTGAATAGAGTTCCTACAAAGAATAAAGAAGTGACAACATTCGAGGAATGGGAAAAGAAGAAGTTGACTCTCTTATACTTGCACACCTGGGGATGTTTGGCCAAAGTTAACGTGCCAATTGTCAAGAAGCGCAAACTTGGACCAAAAATCGTAGATTGTGTATTTCTTGGTTATGCTATGCACAGCGTGGGTTATAGGTTCTTAATTATAAAAACTGGAGTACCTGACATGCGTGTTGGTACAATCATAGAGTCCAGAGACGCTACATTTTTTGAGAATGAATTTCCTATGAAATGTGATGTACTAGCTCATCTAGTCAAGAACCTATAATTTCCCTTGATTCTTTTGTGCCGATAGAACGTGTTGAGCAAACGCTTATGGAAAATCCTGAGGAGGATAACAATGAAGTTACTCGAAAGAGTAAGAGACAGAGGATTGCAAAATCTTTTGGTGATGATTTCATTGTATACCTTGTGGATGACACTCCTAGAACCATTGAAGAGGCATATTCTTCTCCTGACGCTGACTATTGGAAGGAAGCAGTACGGAGTGAGATGGATTCTATTATGTCTAATGGAACTTGGGAGGTCGTTGATCGTCCTTATGGGTGTAAACCTGTAGGATGTAAATGGGTTTTCAAGAAAAAGCTTAGGCCTGATGGTACAATTGAAAAGTACAAGGCAAGACTTGTGGCCAAGGGTTATACCCAGAAAGAAGACGATGACTTCTTTGATACTTATTCACCTGTTGCCCGATTGACCACAATTCGAGTACTACTTGCCCTGGCTGCCTCTCATGGTCTGCTCGTTCATCAAATGGATGTTAAGACAGCTTTCCTAAATGGAGAGTTGGAGGAGGAGATTTATATGGATCAGCCAGACGGGTTTGAGGTAGAAGGTCAAGAAGAAAAGGTGTGCAAGTTGTTGAAGTCTTTGTATGGCCTAAAGCAAGCACCTAAGCAATGGCATGAGAAGTTCGACAGAACTTTGACATCTGCTGGCTTTGTTGTGAATGAAGCCGACAGATGTGTGTACTATCGCTATGGTGGGGGAGAAGGAGTGATCTTGTGCTTGTATGTTGATGACATACTGATTTTTGGGACAAACCTCAATATGATTGAGGAGGTCAAGGATTTTCTGTCCAAGAGCTTTGAGATGAAAGATTTGGGAGTGGCTGATGTGATTCTTAACATTAAGCTACTGAGAGGAGGTGATGGTGGGGTTACACTTGTGAAATCTCACTATGTGGAGAAGGTCTTGAGTCGCTTTGGTTATAGTGACTGCAAGCCTGCTCCTACTCCCTATGATCCTAGTGTGTTATTGAGGAAAAACCGAAGAATAACAAAGGATCAATTGAGATACTCCCAGATCATTGGCTCATTGATGTATTTAGCTAGTGCTACAAGGCCTGACATCTCGTTTGTTGTGAGCAAGCTAAGCCGGTTTGTTTCAAATCCGGGAGATGATCATTGGCGTACTCTTGAGAGAGTAATGCGCTATCTAAAGGCAACCGTGAGCTATGGAATTCACTATGCTGGGTACCCAAAAGTACTGGAGGGCTACAGTGATTCAAACTAGATCTCTGATGCTGATGAGATAAAAGCCACGAGTGGATATGTGTTCACACTTGGAGGTGGTGCTGTTTCCTGGAAGTCCTGCAAGCAGACCATCTTAACGAGGTCAACAATGGAAGCAGAACTCACAGCATTAGATACCGCTACTGTTGAGGCTGAGTGGCTTCGTGAACTCCTTATGGATTTGCCGGTGGTTGAAAAACCGATACCGGCTATCCTGATGAACTGTGATAATCAGACTGTAATTATCAAGGTGAACAGTTCTAAGGACAACATGAAGTCATCTAGGCATGTTAAGAGGCGGTTGAAGTCTGTCAGAAAGCTGAAAAACTCCGGAGTGATAGCGCTGGACTATGTCCAGACAGCTAATAATCTGGCCGACCAATTTACAAAGGGTTTATCACGTAATGTGATAGATATTGCATCGAGTGAGATGGGCCTGAGACCCACATGAGTCATACCACAGTGGTAACTTGTTCTACGTGATCGGAGATCCCGTGAAGTAGGATGGTGAAACAAGCTGTTGGTTGACTGGGAGGAGAGACCTTTACAGGGCTCATTTCTTCAATGATGCGCTTCTCTCCTATTCTGTATGGCAGGTTGGTTTTTACCTTAATGTGATCCGAGTGGCTTATTTAGAGCAGAGATGTCGGCCTACAGGACATCTTAGAAGGAACACACCTATATGAGTTCGACTGCTGGTCACAGTCTATGAGATTTGAGTGATTTCTAGATACTCATGAATAGGCATGGAGTATGACTTATACGCTCCAACCAGAGGGGATGCTTTAGGCAGCCTAGTACTAGTAAAGGAATTGGGTAAAGCTTGTTCGCACAAAACTGTCAATTCAAGGCATAGTCCATTGTTCAGTTGTGGATGAGTGTAACTCCTTTCCTAGATGGATGTTCAACTTAACAGTCTCCATCGAAACACTGGTATATCAAACAACAGCAGAACTGAGAGTATTTCTCGTGTGCCTTGAAATTTGGTGGGGATTGTTGGATTAATTGGGCTTGGTCCATTTAATTTAGCAATTAATCAAATGAAATTCCTAGGCTCACATGGAAAAACTGTTTAGTCCCATATGGAGAGTTGAATGGGAGTTACACCACTTTAAAAGGTGGAACGTGGTAACCCCCTTGTGAAATTGGAGAGCGCCATTACGCGCGCGCGCGCTCGCTCGCTCGCTCGCCTCGCCACGCCACGCCGAGCCGAGCCGTGCGGTGCGGTGCGGTGCGGTGCGTGTGCGTGTGCGTGTGCGTGCGCACGCAGGCGTGTCGGGTGCGGGCGCGTCTTTTCTTTATCTATTCGAAAAATGAAATGCACTGATGGCTGGCAGTAACGGTGAGGGATTATGGCTGCAGTTACTTTCGAGTAATGGTTGCTGTTACTAGTGACTAATGGCTGCAGTTACCAGTCTCTTCATTTTTGCTGTTACTAAAGAGGGCTCTCCTCTCCATAAAAAAAAGGATACGAAAAGAACTCTCTCTTCTGTGTTGTTGCTGCTCTCTGCAATCTCCGGTCCAGAACCTTGCGCGCACAAGTTTCTGGGCGAGTAGGCCTCCGGAACTTCGTCCGTTTGTGTACCTGCACGGGTAGGCGGGCGATCAAGTTTTTGGGGAGCGCATCGGCGCGACTACTCAATCTGCGACGTCTACTTCCTGGTGGTGAACCGTTCGCGGGACTGCACTGCGAACATCTTCCTGCATCAAGCTTCGTCCTGCATCACGCCTTGATCGACTACATCGAATAGGCCATCATGTCGACTGATGGTAACGGCGCCTCCGGTGTCTCTGGCACTGGCCCCGCCCGAGGGTATAAATCTAAAACTTTTCTGGTGTATTTGTTTCTGTGCGCTATGAATATGTTAATAGATGTTTCTGTTAGCTTGTTTCTGTGCGAATACGAATACATCGTTGATAGATCACTCATGCATGTTTATGTCACGTTTTATATGCTGAATTTCTGGATTAAAATATGCCGAAAATTGACTAGATTTCCAACATAGCTTTATAGACAATTGGATCTAAAATCGAATTGGAATCAACTTAGGGACAAATTGAGATCTAATTTATAACAATCTCCCATGAAATGCTTCGACAATCTTGTCCACCTCACACAGCCATCTAATAACTTGATGCGCTCTAGTCTCAGATTTCCAGTACTGCTTTATTGACCACTTCTTTTGCCAAGTGTAGCAATCACATTATATTTGAAAATTCATTCCATGTAAACATCGGTGCTTAAATATGAATCAGCGGAGCTTATCTGAAAATTGAATGCGAAAGAAATTATTACAGACGCAAATATCTGCTATAGTTTTGCGCATATATATGTCAGAACATACAAAGTCACACAACAACGGAGGCCGGCAGATGAAAGAATCATAGTTGAAGGAGATTCATGCAAATGAAGGAAGGTACATAAGAGAGCTTATTATTGTAATTACATTTGTCTTGTCTTCGAAATTGATTGTGAAATAGCATACAGAGTACTTTCCAACAAAACTTCTACATGAACAATGGAACGACCATTTATTGTAGAAGATAAACAGACAATCTTTCAGCCGTCTCTAGCTAGTTCCAGATCTCAAATGGCCATAGGTGAACCGTAGCTAGCTAGCGGGATTACAAATCAGTGGTAGTCTTGATTCTCGCATATAGGGCTTAGATAATTTTAGATTTGTAGTTTATCCTCCGTTCATACATTACTTGGTGCAAAATATATGATGGTTAATTAATTAAAAGAATTATGTTATCTAGTTTGTTTACTCAATAAACTTGTAGGATTCAAGTGGATATCCAGAAACAATATCGTTTCTTTGATACATCACTTCGTTGGCAACTTCATTTTGACAACCGCGTAACTAAAATTATTATTATTATGGAGAATACATTATTCCTTCTGAAAATCCAAATATGACAACAGAAATTGGTGAATGGTGCCTTCTTTTACCCCAAGTATTCAACACTCCTTCACTCCAATAGCTATAGCTATAGAGCTATAAAGATTAGGATGCAAAACCACCAAAAGACAAGCAAGGAAAGCTGCTGAAATTTTGAAGAAACAGAAAAATCGGAAGTACTGTTGATTGCACTATGGTATTACTGATTTTCAAAAGTACCGCTGACTGCACTGCGGTACTGCTGATTTTCTTGATAAACAGAAATTTCAGTACGAGTCGAACACAAGAATCGAGAGAACTTTTGACTCGTAGATTCAAATGATATGAAATTTTACAAGGATCTACTTTAGGGTGTTGTGAACCTATTCCAACAAATGATCTTGAAAATCATGGCCAAAGATGATACCTTTTTTAGTTTGTTGGAGAGTTGCACCAAAACCGACCCAAAACAAAAAATCGGTGAATACAACATGCTCGTGGAATGATGATGATTAAGAAGGGTTTGGATATATTCCCACACATCACAGTAAACTAGAACACCAAAGAATCCCAGTCAAAAACCCTCATATCATGAGAGGCACCAAAGAGACCAAAATCAAGCAAAACCGAGTTTTCCTATGAATCTTGCTATCAAAATACTTAGATGGGTGGAGATGTATTCCTAAGGATTATCTCCACCTCTTACACATTCTTGGCACAACAAGATCACAAGAGGCAAAGAGAAGAGATTAAAACCAACCAAAAATCAAGAACATCAATCAAAATCAAGAGAGACACAAGAGCTGCAAAACGATTGATGTATTGCTTACTTAAGAAAGTAGGTTTTACAGCCACTCTACCTTGGAGAACAAAGAGCAACAAGGCACTCACTCTCAAATCTTAACCCTTTGATGAGAGCATATGAGATGGGTTGAATAGTTAACCATACATGTCTCCATCTCAACCCCCTTTTATAGGTGGGCAACCAGCCACCTACACCCCTTAATGGATTCTATCCACTACTACAATGGAGGAAACCAGTTAATCTCACACACACGTGTTTTACTCTCACAAGTTTACTTATGCATGCTTTTCAAAGCGCATAAGTATACATCCATTGAATCCTTAGCCTTGATCCGCCTTGATCAACCAGCTCCACCTGACCTAAACTGCTCTCCAACATATCGCCCATACGCTGCAGTTTTAATCCAAGATGGTTTTCGGTATTTTGGTCAAACTATCAAAGTACCTTTTCTTAACCCAGTCATCACCAACCACTACAAGTAATCATCATGCTTGCCACATGTAGGTGTACCACTAGCCTACCATGCATCACCAAGTCTCGGTTCCACCGAACCACGGCTCACTTAGCTCGTGCAAACTGCATGGCGCTATCCCGCCTTTCGAACTCTCCTTTAACATTTTCTGCCGTTCTCGTCCATGCTTGAGCTCGCCGTCTTACCCAGAATTCTTGAAGAATTGTTCTAGACCTCAGCTCCTCCATGAGCTTAGCCCCAATCCTCGCCATTGACCACAGTTGACTCCAAGCGACCCTGCACATCCAAAGACAAAGAAATCGTTTTCAGGCACAAGTTCTTTGCAACTTGACCTACATTAATTAAAACATGCATCATGTAACCTTAATCCATTGACCCAGGTTAACTCAACTTAATCCATGACTCAATTCTCCAAAACCCTATTTTTCTGGGAAGATCGAAAATGCCGCACTTACCATGCCGGTACTTTCACTCTGAGGTACTATCATTCCCCAAAGCAGTACTTCCCACATTTAAAACCTCATCTGGACCTCTCTGAAAAAACGTACTGCAACTCAACTCGGTACTTCCGTCAAGCGGTATTACCGCACTTATGCCTATGATACTTCCGCAAAGTGGAACTACCGCACTAATACCTACGGTATTTCCGATTTTCCTAACAATTCCAGAAAACAGTCTAAATAAAATGCAATATTTGCAAAACCAATTGACTACTCCATAAATATTACAATGGTTCATCACAACAGTATCATGGATCTTCTCACATAGTCCTTCACCTTCCCATTGCAAACATACACCATTTTTATAACACTAGGATTGGTAGTCTTTAACATACCACTTTGATCAATAATCTTATCATTGTTATAAATCACAATAATATTTGCACATTATGGAAGTATATTTCATGAATCTAGTGTAGTGCCGATTCCATTGTCCAATCAATATTCTTTTTCATATATTGATGGTCAAAGCTATAGATGTTTTACTAGCACATATGCTAGAATGAATTCCTTTACCTACACACAGGGCCGGCCCTGGAGGGGGGCGAGAGGGGCGGCCGCCCCGGGCCCCCAAAATCCAAGGGCCCCCTATATAGTATGTAAAGTATATACATGTTTTGAAGATTTATCTTGGACCTTTTAGCCACCGTAGTTGGTCCACATACGAATTATTATTTTTGTTATGGTTGATATGGCAATCAATTGATTGAAAAGTAGATTTCAAGAACTTCAAACATTTGGAAGTATATTTGAATTTTTAATGAGTTCAACAACATTAAAGTCATTAGATCGAACTGAATTAAAAGAATGTTGTATAAAATTTGCAAAAACTTTCTCTCTAGATGGTTTGTCTGATGTTGAGTTAAATGATCTAATTTCTGAGTTAAGTGTTATGCATTTGACTTTATCAGATAAACCAGTGTCTGCTATGGACATCTTTGAGATTGTCATAGAAGCGGATTGTTATCCTAATATTTCTATTGCTTATCGGATTTTATTTACTATGCCTGTGACTGTGGCATCAGCTGAAAGAAGCCTTTCAAAGTTGAAATTGTTGAAGAATTATTTAAGGTCAACAATATCTCAAGAGAGGTTAAACGGTTTGGCAACTTTATGTATTGAGAAGAAATTATTGGATGAAATTGATATCAATACCATCATCAATGAGTTCGCATCTAGAAATGTTAAAAGAAAATTTTAAGGTAATATCTATAAACTCTTTGATATGAATTTTTTTAATATGTAACGCATTTTAAGTGTTTGTTGGTAAAATTATATACACACACACATATATATGTGTGTGTGCGCGCGCGTATGTATGTAGATTTACATTTAGATATTTATGCTAGGGTCTCTATTTCTAATTTCGCTCTGGGTCTCTAAAATCCTAGGACCGGCCCTGCCTACACACCCTTGCTTAGCCTTACTTTTGGGCAAGTGTCTCCTTCAAATGTAAAGAAATACAGTGATGCTCCATATTTGCAATGGGAGGGACTATTATCTTAAAAGGTAATACTACCTACTCGGCCCACCGAATCCCCGATGTGCCTGCTCGTTGGGAATTGAATGTCCTTTTGCCATCAATATCGTTTTAGATCTTTCTTACCGTAGTTCCATAATTCATCCCTTAGGTATAGTCTCTAAATCGACTTCCACCTTCAGAATTTAACATTTAATTTAATTTAATTTTTTTTTTGCTTTTTCTAAGTTGCATAATTTTTTTGTGCTAACTCTAAGTCAATTTAGAGACGGAAAGTAGCCATAGAAACAAAACAAAAATTGGCACAAGGGGCGTGACGAGGATTTGAGTTTGTGACGCCCTAATCGACCATCCTAGTTCATTTGCTTTGCCACTGTTATGCATAATGTGATCCATCAATTGAGTGGAATGGGTCACCGCAGGGACTACATCGAGGCGGTCGCACAAGTTTGGTGACGACTCAGTCTAGCGCGAGAGAGCGCTTTTGGGAGGCGTGAATGGTGGCAGCGCGACGACCGGGAGCTGAGAGCCTGGCAATGGGGTGGCTGAGAGGCTGTCACCGGGTTGACTGGCATGCGTGATAGGCAGCTATGGGCGCCACTGCGACACAACACGGGAGGCGACAGAGACTGTGTTACAGAGATGGATTCCATTTGGGGATGTTTCGGTTTAGCTCTTGGAATCGAAGGTCCCGTTGCATAAAATTAAAAGGGGGCTGCTAGAGAACAGTATTCTGTTCAACGATATATAAGGGGTTCTAAAGCTGAAGCTCAAAGTTTCGAAAGGTGTTTGAGTTTTAAATCTGAAAATTTTAACAGGTTTTAAATTCGAAACTTCATATTTCATACATGAGTTTTCAAGTTTCAGATGAGACTAAGCAATTTTCAAAATTCTAAAATTTGATGTTTCAAAAGGTGTTAAACTTGTAGTTTCAACACCGCACAGCCCCAAAGCTGCTCGCCCGTCGACGATGATGCTGAGGCCGTTGAGAACGTGTGCGGTTTCATATGGGTTCTGCAAGTTTCAAACATTTTAAGCATGTTTCATCCTTTTTTCAGAGGAATCAAAAAAAAGTTTGAAGTAAATTTTGTGCTTGTTTCATCATGTTTTAGCAAGTTTCAAAGAAGTTTTACAAGCTTAAGACAGTTTCGGCAGATTTCAACAAACAGCTAATCGGTACAAATTTGAAAAGAAAATTTGCAAATTTAATGTTTAAAATGTAGATCATGGAAAACTCAATACAAATTTAAAACAAATCAACATTGTTGTGGTGATGGAGCACATACTATAGAAATAATCATCACAGACGGTTCTAAACCATTGTCGCAAACAGTTTTCTGAACTGTCTGAATTTATACGTCTATGATAACAGGCGGTTATTACAAATGGTTTGTGAGCCGTATATGATAAACAATAACACAGACGGTTCATATAAAAAACTATCTGTGAATGATACTATTACAAACGACTCAAATAAAAAACCGTATGTGATACTCGTCTATCATAAACAGTTCGGTTGGTATATAGAACCGTCTATGATACTTTTCCATTATAAACGGTTGGTAGATAGAATCGTCTATAATGTGCGATTATCATATACGATTTTTAATTCGAGCCATCTATGATAGTCCTTCACAGATGGTTTATACCACAAAACCGTATGTGATAGTTCACTCTATACCTATTCTTTTTGTTTTTAGGCTAGCCTCAAGAAATATTAGCTATGCTCTTTGAAAACAAACAAATACAACAGCAAACATAATAGCACATTTCATTTTCATTAAGATTAGAATCCACCATTACAGTATCATAAGATAACAAGTAGATTACCCATCTAATATAGCAAGAATATGGCAAGAACGCATCTCCTAATCCTACGAACCCAACTTTTAAACATGGCTAGAACATAGAAGGAACAGAAATCCTAGCAAACAGTAGAAGCCCAACTGCGTCGACAAGGCATCTATGCCTAGGCTCTCTCGCCCCTGATGCAATGTACGAGTTGGATATTCTTGATGCTCGTCATCACTGGCGCCGACTTGAGTGCAGTCTTGATAACTAGCAACTTCCAAGGCTCCTTACTGCCCATAGAATTACGTGCCGTCTACTTCGTAAGGGCCATCAGGGCCGGGTCGAGGAGGAGGATGGTGAGGAGGCTAGAGATTTTTTTAGCACAGTAGGTAGGGGATGAGTTTGTGT
Organism: Dendrocalamus sinicus; assembly: GCA_036346575.1. Classification (NCBI taxonomy): domain Eukaryota; kingdom Viridiplantae; phylum Streptophyta; class Magnoliopsida; order Poales; family Poaceae; genus Dendrocalamus; species Dendrocalamus sinicus. Next base: position 16,941,782 of record CM070664.1, read on the forward strand.
GAGTATTTATAGGGGAGGGAGAGGCGGGAGTAGAAAATTTTTTGGCGAAATGGGCAAGGCGATGGGGAGGTGGAGCTACGATCTGTGAGGTGAGGGTTGGTGTGTTTCTATTGGCTGGGATTGTGTTGGGGAGAATCAACGGGTCCAGCGGTCAGGCACATAATTATCACAGATGGTTTGAACCGCAAATCGTCTATAATACATAACTATTACATACAGTTTTAATCACAAACCGTCTATGATTAGTGCTCCTTGGTTATGTAATATTACATAACTATTACATATATATATATATAGTAAAAATAATTAGTGCTCCTTGGTGCCCGAGCACCATAGTCTAAAATAGGTATGTATCGTGTGCGAAAAATTTTAAAATTTCTTGCATGTCAAGTTTAACTAGTTTACTAACTAGTTCAAACAAGTTTGAACTAAATTTCGAATTGTAGTTACCTTTTTATGATAGTTTGATTGTAGGTATATGCTGATTATATATATAAATCAGCAAAGTATGTGATCTAAATTCGTTCAAAACTTTGAATTTGAGTATATTTTTTCAAACTTATACATTTCATTTGAATTGTTATAGATGAGTATATACCCTAAAATTGGTATTTTCAAAAAAATATACCCCTATTTGAAATCATAGTACCCCATTTCACACACACACACACACACACACACACACACACACACACACACACACACACACACACACATATACTAGCCTAATAGGCGCGGCGCCACGCCGCGCCAGCCACCGTTTGTACCGAAGTAAAAGAAGCGATAATTCGTGAGGACTTTTTTAAAAAAAATCAAGGGCACATGTGTATTTTCGAAAAAGCCAAATGACTTTTTTGAAAAAAAGCGAGGGCCTGTACGTAACTAAACGAGAACCCGTACGTAATTTAGAAAATGCGGGGCGCAATCCTGCAAAGTACACAAAATTTCGGTGAAGTGGAGGGGTGTTTTCGCAAAAAAACGTTTTAAAAAAACCTCCCAGGGACCTTTTCGCGAGGAAAAAGGACCTTTACGTAATTTTGGAGTGGCGCCGCGCCAGCCACCGTTTGCACCGAAGTAAAAGAAGCGATAATTCGTGAGGATTTTTTAAAAAAAATCAAGGGCACATGTGTATTTTTGAAAAAGCCAAAGGTCTTTTTCGTAAAAAAGCGAGGGCCTGTACGTAACTAAACGAGAACCCGTACGTAATTTAGAAAATGCGGGGCGCAATCCTGCAAAGTACACAAAATTTCGGTGAAGTGGAGGGGTGTTTTCGCAAAAAAACATTTTAAAAAAACCTCCCAGGGACCTTTTCGCGAGGAAAAAGGACCTTTACGTAATTTCAGAAAAATACAGGGGCTTTTTCGCAAAAACAGCTCCCCGACCGTACGCAAATTTTGCTGGACACGCGGCGGACGGAGCGAGGAAAATGCTGCCGTGGCGCTCCTCCCACGAGAATCCCGCTAATAATAAGGAGAGTATATATATATATATATATATATATATATATATATATATATATATATATATATATATATATATATATATATATATATATATATATATATATATATATATATATATATATATATATATATATATATATATATAAACATATCCAGTGCTAACGGGCTTTTCAGTGCTAACATGCTAAAACTTCTCCGGAGCCATCCGATCTGCCCCCAACAGCCCAGATTCTTGAGAGTGGGATGCCCCAACTCACTTATGCAATTTCGCCAAAAAAACCCCCTGCGGATTTCATCTTTTTTTTCCGAACCCGCGCAGTTTCGTCTCCGTGTCGGCGGGTTCTTCTCCCCGCGATCTAACGGCGAACAGATCACAACGTACATATAGTGTCGCGGGACCAACTCGCAGCTCTAGTCCTCCCTTTGATCAATAATGTCTCTGCCCTGCAGCCAATAGAGACCAATTGTGTCATCAGGCAAATATAGAATGAGTCGCCCTACACTTGTCTGCAATCTTCAAAACTTTTGGATATCTAGTACTAATTGTTGAGGAACCGTCGCTGGCGACCAGTCCGAGCGATTCCTCTGTTTAGAACAAGAACGAATCAATCACAAAATCACAGAAGAATAGATTGAACACACAGAGAGATAGAGAGAACTCCTGGTCTTTCTTTATTGCTTTCATTCATGTGTACATAATGAGGGGGTATGGCTCTCTATTTATAGTCCACGGTGGGTTGCCCAAATATGTCAGGACTCTGGGCTGGGCCCAGGGTTTCCTAACACTCCCCCTTGGGCACTCACCCAACATGCTCATGCCTCGTCAAAACTCCATAAAAACCCAGTGGAAAAAATTTGGGGAAAGAGTACATGATACATGTGATGTTGCGATGCACGAATTGCCTCATTAAAAACCTTGGTCGAGAAACTTCATGGAAAACTTATCAAGGAAAAAAGAGTACAATTCACCCAATTTCATTTGGTCTTCAGGACTTTATTCCTTTGGGTACTTAATCTTCATGATCAAGATTTAATAACGGGCTTGAGAGAATTCTCCCCCTGAATTCTGCACTTCTCTAAGTCTCATCATTTCAATCCGTCACACGCACCTTTCAAAGCTAGATGCGAGGAGTGACTTAGTGAACAAGTCTTAGTGTGCAGTACTTTAATCTTGTCCATCTTTGCAATTCATGAGCATAAAGGAACTTGGGGTTGATATGCTTACATAGCCCGTCTGCACTTGTGCAACGCAAGCTGTATTATCTTCATGGATAATTGTGGGCGTTTGCACAATGTTCATCCCACATAACTGCTGGATGTGGTGAACCATTCGGCGGAGCCAAGCGCACTCTCGTGCGGCTTCATACAGTGTTATAATTTCTGAGTGGTTCGTCAAGTAGCTACGGGCTTTGCTTAGACGATTTTCATGAAATTGCGGTTCCACCACACAGAATACATAGCCTGTTTGTGACTTTGCGGTATGTGGGTCCGACAGTACCAAAGATCTGCATAGCCAATCAAGTTCAGATCTTGATTCTTTCTGTAGAACAATCCAAGGTCCTTGCTTCCTTGGAGGTATTGGAATATGTCCTTTATGCCCTGCCAATGCTTTTTGGTGGGCTCTGCACTGTACCTTGCTAACAGGTTCACGGCAAATGCAATGTCCGGTCTAGTGCAGTTTGCTAAGTACATGAGTGCTCCCACTGCACTCCAGTATGGGAATTCCGGTCCCAAGGCTTCCTCCCCCTCTTCCCTAGGTCGGAAATGATCCTTTTCTTACTGTAAGAACCTCTCGATCATCGGTACTTTCGAGGCAAATGCCTTCTCGAAGTCAAACCTTTCAAGCACCTTCTGGGTGTAGGTCGACTAATGTACCAAGATTCCTTCAAGGACATGTTCAAGCTACAGGCCTAAACAAAACTTGGTTTTGCCAAATCTTTCATTTCAAATTCTGACTCCAAGTAGGAGCTTGCTTCTTTTATGTCTTCTGTTGTCCCGATGATGTTCAGATCATCTACATACACAGAGATTATACAGAATCCATTCTGGGATCGCCGTATAAATACACAAGGACAGTCTTCATTGTTCGTGTAGCCTTTCTTGCAGAGAAAGTCGCTTAAGCGATTATACCACATTCTTCCAGATTATTTCAGTCCATACAGTGACTTTCTGAGTTTCACACTGTACAGATTTCTATTTGCTCTGTCTTGGTTCGGGAGAGGGAGTCCTTCAGGGACTTTCATGTAAATCTCCGAATCCAAGTTACCGTAAAGGTATGCAGTCACAACATCCATCAATTTCATTTCTAAGTTCAAGTTCACTGCCATTGAGATCAAGTATCTAAAGGTAATTCCACTCATGACTGGGGAGTAGGTTTCTTCATAATCAACTCCAGGACGTTGAGTGAAACCTTGGGCTACCAGCCTTACTTTGTATCTCACTACTTTATTTCTTTCATTTCTCTTTCGAACAAATACCCACTTGTGCCCAACGGGGTGTATGTGGGGAGGTGTGCGGCACACGGGCCCAACACCTTTCTTTTGTTCAGAGATAGCAATTCAGTTGCTATTGTCTTCTTCCAATCTTCCCAATCTGATCTTTTCTTACATTCAGCGAGCAATGCAGGCTCGGGATCAAGATCGATGATGGTGGCAATTTTCTTTGCGAAGTAGATATCGATATTAACTGTTGTCCTATTCAGGGACTCTCCCGTGTGCACATAATTTATAACTATTTCTTCATGAGTTGCTTCTGCTGGAGCGATTGCTTCTGCTGGAGCTTTACCTTGCACATCGCTTCTTTCAATTGCGGTGGCAAGTCCCTTTAGTTTTTCGGCTTCGATGTGTGCGCACACATCCATGCCGATGGGGATATTCAGATCCGATATGCCTTTTTCTGAAGGTGTCATACTTGTGCCAGTCTCAACGGCTCCTTCTCGATTCGGGGACTTCAATGATCGGCTGTGATAAATCCCTCTTATCCTTCTTCACCAGGCGTCCCCGGTTACTAAGGATTCAAGGAACCAGAGTTCTCGTCCTCTTTTTTATTTTTCTGAGGCCTCTGGACGAGATTAGGGATACCTTCTACTTTATTTGGTATTTCAACCCTCTCCGGTGCAGTGCGTGCAGGCACATGCGACTTAGTCACGCTCTTCAAATCACTAAAGTGATCAGGCAGCTGATTTGCTAATGCATGCAAATCTATTGTCTTCTGGACTTCTCTTGTCTTCTGGACTTCTATTGTCTTCTTAACTTCTCTTGTCTTCTAGACTTCTCTAGTGCGCGGGTCATCTGCATGGATTCCCCAGGCTTGCCACGTAATTTCCCGATATTCTTCATCAAGGGGTTGATTTCCTCCCACTAATGTTCGGTGGTGACACTTGCGCTAGTTGCATAGGTGAATGGATGTTGTAGGCCGAAAGTCTAAGGTTGATGAGATTCGCTGCATGCAGGACTGTGCGTTCCCAACATGTAGCTGGTAAATTACAATTATGCAAGAGGGGTCGGGCAATAATTTTAATTCTTTTAGTTAAAGCCTCTGCCAGACCGTTCTGGGTATGGACATGAGGTACCGAGTGCTCAACTGCAATTCCCATCGCCATACAATAATCATCAAATGCCTTCGAAGTAAATTCTCCGGCGTTGTCCATTCTGATGGACTTGATATGATGATCTGGAAACGCATTTTTTATGCGAATGATCTGCGAGATCAATTTTTGCAAAGGCGTGGTTCCTTGTGTACAACAAACCCACATATGACCACTTCGATGAAGCGTCAATGAGCACCATGAAATACTTGAATGGCCCTGAGATGGGCTGAATGGGACCGCAAATGTCTCCCTGGATGCGTTCTAGGAATGCATGGACTTCATCCTTCACTTTCAGAGTGGAGGGTCTAGTAATTAGTTTCCCGGTGGCACATGCAGGTCACACTAAAACTTTATGATTCAGGAAATTCTTCACATTAATATTATGCCCATGCGAGTTATTTATTATATTTCTCATCATCCTAAGACTTGGGTAGCCTAATCTGTCATGCCAGAGACAGAAGAGTTCAGAGCTTCTAAATACTATCTTCGGGACAGTGCAGGCTGCAGATGCCTTAATGTTGGTATAATATAGCTCAGTTTCTAATGAATGAAGTTTTCTAATACACTTTTTCATTCTCTTCGCGCTTCATGATGAGCAGGTATTTCTTACCGTACTCTTCTTCAGTCTCAACGTGGAAACCATTTGCGCGGATATTCTTTAAAACTTAGGAGAGTTCTAGTCGATTCTAGGTACAATAAGGCTTCTTTGATGACCAAAATTGTGCCCATGTGGCTCTTTTGGAACCAAATATTCATGCATCGGTTCCGGCGATTGTCGTAAGGCTGCCAATGCTCTTACAAATCGACTGAAAATACTTAATCTCTCTTAAGATGGTATGCGTTGTGCCGCTGCTAGCTAGGCACACTTCCTTCATAGGGCGCTACACGTGTTCTAATATAGGGTATTTAATTAACATGTATTAGAAGGTATTCAACACATAAATAAATACGCCAATATTAGAACATATCATGCCATCATAAACTGAATAAATGAATGAATTATTCAAATATCATCCAACCATCACGAGAAAATAACAATTCTTAAGTACCATCCATGCAAATTCTAACATATTCTTCCACACAAAATAAATGACAATTAAAGTCAAAATGCATTCAGTACACTGGACTTCTTCTGCTATTTTCTCGGGTGACATTCTCTTCAAGAGAAATCATGACGATGGCTGCTTCTAGGTCGAGAGGGGTCCTGCTGTCGTAATGGTCTCAAACACCATAAGTGCAGGCAGCTGCTCAGAACGCTCCCCCTCAACCGATGCAGAGTGGGCTTCATGTGCCCTTTGCCATCCCGTTTTGGCTTGCTAGCCTTATTCTTACATGGAGCATCTGATTTGCCTTTCTGGGCTGCGGTCTTACCCTTCCTTCCCCTTTTCTTTATCAAAGGCTTTCGCACCTTGTTGCTCCCAGCGTTGGCTTCACGGCCAGTGGAGCTCCCAAATGGCTGAGTGACTTAGTTCTTGCGGAGAACTTCGTCTTGAGCCTCCGCAACTTGCATCATATCTATCAATTCGGCATATTCCTCATAGCCGTCTTATGATAATTGCGTGCCGATTGTACTGCATTGGGGTGAAGGGATTTTCTCAATTTTTTTGTATTGGGGTACAAATCCTGTGCAAGGCAGAATTGTTTTCCCTGATCGTTTTAAAGTCAGCAAACCTCAGTCTGATCCACTCTTACTCTGCTTGAGGAAAAATGATGTACTTTAGCCTCTCAAACCGCTTCTTGAGTGCGGTCCAGAGTGCGACCGCGCTTTTCTCCGTCATATACTCATTCTTGAGAGTGAGGCAGAGGTGGTGCCTGAGAAAATAAAGTGCCTGATCATTCTCCTCAGGTTTGGATTGAGCATCATTCAGTCCGCCAATCCCAATAGCAGCACGGAGCTTCTTGGCTTCAAGCACAATCTCGACATTGGATGCCTACGTCAGATAGTTTTGGCCATGCTGGGCCAGCTCCTCAAACTCCCAGTTCGTGATGCTAGTCATCTAAATGTGTATAAGTCTACTGCTGGTAGACATGCACGGAATAATTTACTGCGGGTAAATAAATGGTACAAAGTTCTCATAATGTTCCAGCATTTTCTATAATTTTACTGCTAATTTCAGTGATTAAAAGCAATTTAAACAATTACAATTAACCAAAACAGTAAATAAATACAGAAAATACATAAAACAGTAATGACATAAATAAATAAGCTTCAAATGCTAAAAATAATTCAAAATTCGGATTCCCGGGGCCCTTTTATGCTAAAATATGAAATTTCAGCAAATTCTGCAATTCCAGGGGTTCTAGCGCAAAAATTTCAGTTCAGAGAAAAATTCGCGCAATTTTCTGATTTACCGAGGGGTTTTCTGCAAAATTCTGGACCCACTCGTAAATCTGAGGACCTATCGGTAATTTTCAGAACTACCGAGACCTTTCTGCAAAATTCGGGACTCAAATCAAATAATTAAGGGCCAGTTGGTAATTTAGTGAGAACCGGGGGGCTTTTCTGCAAAACCGCCTCCCCCTTACACCGGCCGGGCTTTCTTCTCCCCCGGCCCACCTTTTCTCGGCCCATGCGGCCTTTCCCCCAGTCCATCCCGACCGCCCCCCGACCCACCCGTTTTAGCCAGTCGGCCCATACGGCCAGAGGCCCACCTGGCCGGTTTATACGGTAGCGCTAGATTTTCCTACCGAGGCGGCGGCGGCTTTGACCGCTCGGGCGAAGGCGCGGGAGGCGGCTGTCCCGGCACGCGAGCGCCAAATGGGCGGCCGACGATTGGCGGTCGGCGACCACATGCAGTGGCGCGCCGGGCGCAGAGCGCCGCCTTGGGTGCGGGTTGGCGGCCGCATGCGCGCGCGGCGTCGAGAAGCGGCGAGGCGGCATAACAAGGGTGGCGTCCGGGCGGAGGCACGGCCGCTTTGGGCAACACGACGGGAGACGATGGCGCAAGGCGGTGGAGGCCAATCGGTCGGGTGGTCGGCGCCGTGCGGTCGGTGGTGGCCTGGTGGCGCATGCGGGCGCGAAACTGAGGCGGCTGGAGGGGCGCTGGCCGAGGCGAGCGCGCGATCGCGGGCCGGCGATGCACTGCAGATGGGGAGGCGGAGCGGCGAGGCGGCGCGCTTGGGGCTGCGCACGCCGGCGGCGAGGCAGTTTTGGCAAGCGTTAGCGGCTTCGTGCCATTGCGTGAGCATGCGGTGCGTCGCGGTCGGGCCGCGGCGCGCTGCCGCAGCGGCGCGCGCGCGGTCGCAGACGGGCGGCAGGCGGAGAAGCCGAGGCGCAGCGGCCAGCCGATCGCCGGCCAGCCGACCGAGGGGTCGATCGACGGCGCCCATACGGCAGTCGGTCGGCGGCCAAGCAAGGCCGTGCGGGGCTGGCGTAAGGCGGATGGCGGCGGGGCCGGTGACATCAGTGGCGGCACCTCGTACGGGAGGCGGCGGCCCGTGCGGAGGTCGGCGGCCAATAGTTGACCGGCGTCAGGCCGGCTGCGCCTTTGCATGCAGTGGCCAAAACAAATTTCTTTCGCGCAGTGCTCGTGCAAAACTGAACAGAGATTATGCAAAAATTTCCTTTATCTCATGCAATTGCTGTGCAGAAAATTAACAGGAAAGACAATGCATATTTTTATTTCCGATCTACGATACAATCATCATCTACCCCGTTTCGCAATCTACCGATCGGCATTGTGCCGGCAATTTCATATCTACTCGCGGTAGATTTGGGGCGGATTTGCATCGTTTCTAATCTACTGTGCAATCAACATCTACCCCGTTTCACAATCTACCGATCGACATTGTGCCGGCGACTTCAAGTCTGCTCGCGGTAGATTAGGGCGGATTTGCACCGTAGAGATTCAATCTAGAACGCGAAAAGAAAATACAGATTCAAAAGCGATCTAGAAAATTCAATCTGTGCTTCGATGATTACCTCGTTCACCAGAGCGAAGTCGTGCTGATAACGTGTTGAGGAACCGTCGCTGGCGACCAGTCCGAGCGATTCCTCTGTTTAGAACAAGAACGAATCAATCACAAAATCACAGAAAAATAGATTGAACACACAGAGAGATAGAGAGAAGTCCTGATCTTTCTTTATTGCTTTCATTCATGTGTATATAATGAGGGTGTATGGCTCTCTATTTATAGTCCACGGTAGGTTGCCCAAATATGTCAGGACTCTGGGCTGGGCCCAGGGTTTCCTAACACTAATCACCACATAAACCAAACCGTACAAAGATTTTTAACTCGATTCATATAAGGAAGATAATTTCTATGAGATCTACAACTCATATAAGCCAGTGATGACGAGCATCAAGAATATCCAAACATAAACCAAACCGTACCTAGGCATATCGGTGCAATGTAAACAACTAGTCTCAAAAGATAAAATAGAAAAATTTTATATGGCTTATATATGCTCGTTTGAAAGGTTTCGATGAGATCTACAACTTTGCAGTTGAGGCGAATCCCAAATTCCGAAGGGAAGATCAAAAATTTTGGTAAAAACAGAAATAAAAAACTTACGATGTAGAGCTAAAGATGGCCGATTTTAGAGGTATTAGAGGGTGACGGAAGAAGTGGGTCAATTTTTGTTAGATCGAGCTCATCGTTAGCTTTCCAACGAGTATAAGGACATCGAAAATGGACATCGTATATAAAAGTTATGCCTATTTTACTAAAGGTGTCTCGGAATGGAATCCTACTCGGACTTGAATTCGTCTTGGTTTCAAATTGAAACTGCTATATCTTTCAATCCCGTAGGCCAAACTTGCTAAAAAAGTTTTGCGAAAGTTTATGGCTATATATAGAAGAACGTCACCAATTTTCATTGAATTTAGCATAAATTTGGCATGCTTTTCAATTTTAAGGAATGTAGACTTTTTGGAAAGTTTTACATGACAAAAATAGAAAAACAGCCACACCGGATTTGAATTTTAGGATATCCAACAGTCAAGCAAAGTAAAAGGATTTGGATTTTCAAATGATTTTTAATTACAACATCATAGACGGTTTTTATTCGAACCGTCCGTGATAATTATAGACATCATAGACGATTTTTATTAAAAAAATCGTCTGTGATAATTGCAAACATCATATATGGTTTTAATCCGAACCGTCTGTGATAATTCACAGACAGTTCTTTATGTATCACAGACGGTTCTAGCCATCGCTAGTAATATAGACGAGCACACTTGTAAAATCATCTGTGATAATTATAATACAGATAGTTTCAAAAATCATCTATGACGAGACTTCCAATATAACTTATTTTATAGCATGCAACCTGAACCGCACTCGGGCGAGCTTGTGATGCGGTCGCTCACTGGGTAAAGCCCGTGGCCGCTCTCCACCTGTTGCTCGTCTGGCGAGCCTGTGGTCGCCCTGCTGGCTGCTGCCCATCGCATGCTAGGCTTGAATTGGATCCATGTCAGCAAAACAGCTCATCTAAGGGTGTGTAATTTAACCATGTTTTACAAGATTAGAGGGACAAGTATCTGGGTTTATAGTTTAGAGGTTAACTAAATCCTAGTGCCCACATTTACACACAGAGGAATACGTTTCAGTAAAAATTTTATGAGATTTGTGGATTTATCCCTAGCCTCCGTTTGTTTAGGTGTGTGTATGTGATGTTCGTGCGTGATGATGTGTGTATGTGTGTCTTTCTTATAATTACAAAAAATATAAAATAGAATTATTTTTTTCGAAATTATTTATGTTGATTTAGCGCTAAATCAATTGCATATACCAATTAATTTGCACTGGATGTGTCTTCGCATCCGACTATAAATTTTATTTACCGTTCGGTCTTACTCTGGTAATATTATACCTGCGATTAGCAAGAGTAATCAATCGATATGATGGACCGGTAAATTCCAGGTGAGAACGTGGAGAATGCCGAGAGCAGTCATACGGCAGACATGAGTACCGTGCTGGCGCAAGAATTGTTCAAGGAAATAGAGAATCATCGCAGCCAAAGACGCGACCCAAGCAACGAGGCTCCGACGACGTGCCTCATCAGCAGGGTCAACGACCCTACCCGCCTCGTCGACCCAGCGGAGTACGACCCGCAGTACGTCTCCATCGGCCCGTACCACCAGATGAACAACTCATCCCTCGCGATAAATGCGGAAAAGATTGCAAGCCTGGACGCCGCCGTCAGGCCGGAGAGTGCAACCGCGCTGCGGTCCTACCTCAACGACCCGGAATACCTCGATCCTAGCGCTATGACCTGCTACGCCAACACGTTCCCTGGGATGAGCAGGGAATATCTCATGCGCATGCTGCTGCTCGACGGCTGTTACATAGGGTGTGTTTAGTTGCTTTTGGGTAGTAGGATCATATATTCTGGATGAGTGGAAGCTGGATAAGGAGGGCTGTATTTTAAAAAAGAAGAGTGTTTGGTTCGATGTATCTGTGGATACAGGCTGAATGAGTCTGTGATTGGTAGGCTGTATATGAGGCTGTATGAGCGGATACAGTAGGCTGAGAAGGTGTTTGGTTGGCTGTATAGTGGGGTATAGTGACCCTCGAAAGGGAGAGGTGGTGTGGTTACCCCCCTTCACATGTTTTTTTCAGTTTTTTTGCACAAACTAAGTTATTCCTAATAGTAATTTATTTACAGTATGAGATATTAATTTTTTAACTTCTGAAAAGAACGTATTTGACAATATGATGATGTATATCAGGGGAAAAATATGACATGCAATTATTTGGTATGAACACATATTTTGAGTAAATATTTGCAACTTGCTCTAAATCACAAGACATTAATAAAATGAACACTCCAAAGACAGAGTACATAAAGATATGTATTTCTCATAATAAAGAAGCATAAGCATAGTTATATATCTTAGCTTACACTTCAAGCAAGTAGCCCCTACGTAATTACAAAAGGTGTGCCTTGTAGACACCATCAGCACATCAGTCCACATGCTGTAATTAAGCCCTACATAATTACAGAAGGAATGCACCATGCACACATCACACAACAGATGTCCATAGTTTCATCTTACATAAATAGTTAGGGCCTGTAGTGGGGAGGATTCTCCATTAACCACCAACTAATTAGGCAAAAGGTTAGTGGTCAGTGAGAAATAGCCTACTCATTGAATTAGTGCTTCTCAATCCAATGATTCATCCACATACTCATTGGTGGAGTCCAAGTTGGTGGAGGACCATTGGTGTCGGTGCCTCTAGCAGCTGCATTCTCCCCAAGGACCTCATCAAAACCTAAAGCCTCATTCGCAAGCTGAGAAATGGGGATGGCAATAGGGTCACTTTCCACAACATCAGAAGGTTCTCCCAAAGGCTCATTTGAGCCCATGGCATACCTCCCAGTGGCTTGTCCAGCAGAGAATATGGCAGCCATCTGATCATAGTTCTCAATAGGAACTTGCAGGTATGGAGCATCCTAGTGTACGCACACATGGTAGCAACTAGTCCAGCTGCATTACTAATGATTTTACGACGCTTGACAGAAAAATCGTCCATCTAAAAATGCACACAAACAGTAAATTGCATTACTAATTATTTGACTAGAATGTATGTTTTGGTTAATCACAATATTATACTTGGCAACGTAATGGAGGATGGGTACGATTTACCGTTTTTGAAGCAAAGATTGAGGGCTACTGTGGTTCTTGCAAGCAGTAGATTAAATCCCTACAATAAAAGAAATATGTTCAAGCCACATTATATTGTACATAAGAAAAAAAGATGAAATAAATCTGCCATAGAGATCGCCGGCCGAGATTTGTGCTCCATCTGACAGGAAGCCGAGAGAGGCAGGCGTGTGCACGCAAAGAATAAAAACCGGGCAGCTGAGAGCAAGCGGAGAGACAGAGGCGTGCGCCGAGAGGAAGAAAAAGCGGGGGGAGAGAGAGACGGGCGCGCGGCGTGGCCGGCGAGGAGGAGAGCAGCCGGGAGAGAGGGCGCGGCGGCGGCGCGCGGTGGCGGCGGCGGCGGCGCCAGCGCCAGCCGCCGCATGTCGGCGCGAGGAGAGGAGGCACCGCGGTGGCGGCAGCGGCCGGGCAACGGCCGGCGGCGCCTCCAACCGCGCGAGGCGGCGGCGACTCCAACCGCGAAGCGGCGGCGACTCCACCGCGGAGGCGGCGGCGATTCCAACCGCGAGCGGCGGCGACTCCACCGGCCGAGGCCACCGAGCCCGGATCCGCCGAGGGGAACCCGCGTGGCGCCCACGGGGCCGAGGTCGGGCAACGGCCGGCGGCTCCTCCACGCGCCTCGCCCGCGTCCGCCGCTTGCCGCCGGTGCCGCCGCGCGCCGCCACCCGTAGGCCTTCGCCGGATCCGGAGGAGGGAGGAGAGGGAGAGAGAGATCACCTGCTGCCGACGCTGAGGACGCGGAGGAGAGCGCGCGAGAGGTAACCCTAGCCCGCCCTTCTCTGGACTCCCTCGGTCCTGGATTGCCACGTTCGGCCGAAATGGCCTTCTCTGCTGGTCCGGGATCGAGACCGTATGCAGAACGAGTGGATCCAGTCTGCTACAGTGAATTCATTCAACCAAACACCAGATATTTTTGCAATATACGATGCAACTGGGATCCGACCGTCCATGTTCATGCAACCAAACACACCCATACTCTTCCAGTTCATCCCGGAAGCTAATGCGAACCCCGCCGCGCGGCCGCCGGACAAACACGTGCCCGTGGAAATTGAAAGCGACGTCCTCTACCTTCTCTCGAATCAGATACGTTCTCCGTGTTGGAGCAGATCAACACGACAGCACGTTGGAGCGGTACCCGTATGGTGGACGTGTTCAGTAGCTACATCAAAAGAGTCCTGGAACACCAAGGGTACGCGGTAAACGTGCCGGCAATCTCGCCGGAGCGGCGTCCAAGTCATCTTCTGCACTTGCTTCACATGCACTTCGAACGTCCGTGGGAGCCAGGTGAGGCGCATGACGTGGCCACCGGTGACGACAGTGGCAAGCGTGTCCGCCGTTGGCGGCGGGCGACGGAGTACCAAATGGCCGGTGTGAGCTTCAAGAGCCGGGAGCTCAAGAGCGACAGCACGCCACGGCGCGCTCCATCCTGGACGTGCAGCTCAGCTGCCGCGGCGCCACGCTGACGGTTCCCCGCCTGAACGTCGACAACGAGACGTGGCGGATCCTGCGCAACCTGACGGCGCTAGAGCAGGGCAACCCAGCGGCGCTCGGAAGCCACGTGACGGCGTACTGCATGTTCATGTCCCAGGTGGCGAGCACGGCGGAGGACGTGGCGCTGCTGTCGCGGAAAGGGGTCGTGGAGCACCAGATGGGCGACGACGCGCAGTGCGCCAAGTGCTTCGCGGACCTCTGTGTTGGAATAGTTTGAGACAAATGTTTGCAAAAGAACTACTTCTTTATTCTGAATCTGTACAGTATTTATACAAGATGTGAGGGTGGAAGAAAAGGTACCTTTATCAAAAGGCATCTGTACATTAGTTATAACTGTACATTGGGCAGTTGCTATAACTGGTGTTTAACACTCCCCCTTGACCAATGTATCTTCATATGATCACCTTGATTCATCATCTTGATAAACTCCTCAAAAACCCTGTAGGAAATATGAGGAGAACCGGTAGAGTAGACATGCCATGGAAACTCCTTTAAAACCCAGTGGGAAAAATTTAAGGAGAAAATGATATGGCATATATTTGATTATGTTGTCATATTGCCTCATTAAAAACCTTGATGAGAAACCTTAGAGGGAAAACTCATAAAGGGAAAAAGAGTACAATATTTGTATTGAACGGGTTAAGTCTTAGGAGATTTCGCCCCCTGACGTCTGCAAATCACGTAGTCTTCGCATACCAATACCATGAACACATTTTTGGAATGTGGATGTTGGTAATGACTTTGTGAATAAGTCTGCGAGATTATCACAAGACTTAGTTTGCGGAATATTTATTTCCCCACTCTCTTGCAATTCATGTGGGTAAAATAATTTAGGTGCAATATGTTTTGTGATATTGCTCTTTATGTAACCCGTTTGCATTTGAACAACGCAAGCAGCATTATCTTCGTCGATAATGGTAGGTGATGTAATAGCACATATACCACATGATTGTTGTATGTGGTTAATCATTCTGCGAAGCCATACACATTCACGTGAAGCTTCATATAATGCAATTATTTCAGAATGATTAGTGGATGTAGCCACTAGAGTCTGTTTCGAAGACTTCCAAGAGATGGCTGTTCCACCGTATAAAAATACAAAGCCTGTTTGAGATCTGGCATTATGGGGATCGATAAATAGCCAAGATCTCAGATATCCTATTAAATCCACATTTTTATTCTTCTGGAAGAATAGACCGAGATCTTTAGTGCCTCGAAGATATCTAAGGATATTCTTCACTCCTACCCAATGTCTTTTGGTTGGAGCAGCGCTATATCTAGCAAGTAGATTTACCGCAAATGCAATATCCGGCCGGGTGCAATTTGCAAGGTACATAAGCGCTCCGATGGCACTAAGATATGGAACCTCGGGTCCCAATAGCTCTTCATTGTCATCTCGGGGTCTAAATGGATCTTTATCCCTGTCTAGAGATCGAACAACCATGGGGGTTTTCGATGGATATGCTTTGTCCATATTGAATTTCTCTAATATTTTTCTGGACATAGGCTGATTGATGCACTAAAATGCCTGAATGAAAGTGCTCAAGTTGTATTCCTAAGCAAAATTTGGTTTTACCCAAATCCTTCATTTCAAATTCTGTCTTTAGATGATTGCATGCCTCATCAATATCTTGTGGGTTGCCGATGATATTTAAATCATCGACATACACTGATATGATGCAAAATCCTGTTTGGGACTTTTTGATGAAAACACATGGACAATCATCATTGTTAGTGTATCCCTTCTGTAAAAGGAACTCACTAAGTCGGTTATACCACATTCTTCCCGACTGCTTTAAGCCATAGAGTGACTTTTGAAGCTTTACACAATACATGTTGCGATTTGCGTTTGGATCCGTATAGAGATTCCATCGTGACCTTCATATATATGTCCGAATCAAGTGACCCATATAGATATGTAAATACTACGTCCATCAACCGCATAGATAGACGATTTTGAACAGCCAGAGATATAAGATATCGAATGTTATTCCACTCATAATCGGAGAATATGTTTCATTGAAATCAATGCCGGGTCTCTGCGTGAACCCTTGTGCTACAAGCCTCGCTTTATGTCTCACCACCTCATTGTTCTCATTCCGTTTCCGGACGAAAACCCATTTGAATCCCACAGGAAAGATTCCTCGAGGTGTAGGTATTGCATGAGTGAATACCTCTCTTTTAGTGAGCGAGGTTATCTCTCGCTTGAATTGCATCTTTCCATTGATTCCAGTCCAGCGCTTTCTGCACTCTGCCATGGTCTTAGGATCTGGATCATTTTGGATGATTTCTGCAATTGCTTCAGAGAAATAGATGTCGACAATTGTAGACTTTCTGTCATATGATTCTCCAGATTCAATATAGTTGATGGAAATTTCAAGCACCCCTTGTGATGTATCATTATTTCCCAAAATGATTGCATCGTATGCGATCCGATGTCCCAACATCGATGATTGAGTGCACTGTTGATGTGGGATGTGGAGGTTGAACCTCCACAGGGTGTTTCTCAACGTGAGGTTGAGTTGCATTTACTGGGTTAGAAGAATTGTTCTTCATTTTCCTTTGCTTGCTAGAAGCTGCATCTGTGGAAATAGCCGTACTTCTCCCCCTCTTACTTTGGAGTTGAGTAGTTTTATTTGGTACCTCTACTCTTTTCGGCACATTTCTCGCAGGATTATAGGATTTTGTAACAACCTTATAATCAGTAAATGCATCTGGCATGTTATTTGCAATGTGTTGCAAATTAATGATCTTCTGAACTTGGAGTTCAGTTTCAGAAGTACGTGGATCAGAGTTGGAGATGTCTATGGCATCCCAATTGATTTCCTGGCATTTTGTGTGGTTTTCAATTCCTCCCCCTAATGCCGGGAAATGATCTTCATTGAAGATACAATCAGCGTGCAGGCGTGGAATAGATCCCCGTAAGGGGTTCCAAGTATTTAATGATCGACGAAGATTGATATCCCACGAGATCCCCAATTTCTGTGTGGGCCCATAGATGTACGCGGGTGGGGAGATCGGGACGTATGTAGCGCAACCGAACTTCCGCAGATGGGAAATATTTAGTGTATTTCCACGTACTAGTTGCAACGGGGAGGTTGCATGGTATGCAGTTGGACGCAATTGAATCAAGTCAGCAGCGTGTAAGACTGCGTGACCCCAACATGATATTGGTAGATTGCAATTCTGTAGTAAAGGTCTTGCAATAAGTTTCACTCTCTTAATGAGAGACTCTGCCAACCCATGTTGAGTATGAACATATGGGACCGAATGCTGAACTTGAATTCCTAAAGCCATGCAATAATCATTGAAGGCACGTGAGGAAAATTCAGCAGCATTATCCATTCGGATTGATCGGATTTGATGTTCAGGATATTGTGCTTTAAGTTTGATAACTTGTGCAACAATTTTAGCAAATGCATGGTTCCGTGTGGAAAGTAGACACACATGAGACCATCGTGTAGATGCGTCTATTAGAACCATGAAATACCTGAACGGCCCAGACAATGGTTGAATGGGACCACATATGTCACCTTGAATGCGTTCAAGGAACTTTAGAGGTTCGGCATGAATTTTGAGGTAAGAGGGCCTCAAAATTAATTTCCCAGTGGCACATGCGGTGCACATAAAATCTGAGGATTGGGGAAATTTTGCATCACTTAAAGTGTGACCAACAGAATTGCTTATAATTTTCCTCATCATCCCTATTCCAGGATGGCCAAGATGATCATGCCAAGTTTGGAATGCGTTAACATTTTGGAAAATTACTTTGTAAGCAACATGTGGTACGGGTTTGATGTATGTGTAGTACAATCCAGACGGGAGTGAGGGAAACTTTTCAAGTGTCTCTTTGCCATATCCGTGATCTTTTGTTATGAGAAGAAACTCCTCATTGTTGTCCTCATGAGTTTCAACATGAAACTCATTCTTACGGATATCTCTATAACTCAATAGGGTACGAGTTGAATCGGGATACAAGAGTGCATCCTCAATTGTTATTGATGTACCCATAGGAAGCATAGTAGTGGCCCGACCGGTTCCGACTATTACAGCATCGCGTCCAGCGATTGTTAAAACATTTCCTTTGTTCTTTGTGAGAGTTTGGAAATATTTTATCTCCCTGAGTATAGAGTTAGTAGTACCGCTATCCACTAGGCACATTTCCTCAGCCATCAGATCGACTCCCGTACAATCTACACAAAATGGAGAATTTGAATATGTAATTCTCAACAAATATATATAGAATACATACAATATATATAGGTATCAATTGTGCTTAATACAAATTACAATACCCGTTGTGCTTAAATGAAGTACGGACAACAACTAGCCTATGACAACATTCACAATTAAACGACATCCACATTTAAGGCATTATTAAATAAGGTATCTCAAAGTGTAGGAGCCTAGTTAAAGTCTCCAAACGGATCGTTAGAAGTGAACTCCACGATCATGTTCTCCGTATCGTCAACATTCCCATCAAGTGGAGGTAGTGTCTTGGTGTTGCTTGGTCCCGCAGCTGTAGGAGCAGAGTAGGAGCACCCAGGGGCATCTTTCATAGTAATGTCAGGTTGGAGGAATTCTTCCATGTTGACATCAGGTTGGGAGTTGAAGTGTGCTTCAAATTGTCCACCTTGATTGGAACGTCCTTGATTGGAGCATGCTCGTCCCACGGAATTCAAGTACAAAGCCACCAAGTGCTTGGGAGTACGACATTTCTCGATCGGATGGTTGTAATGGCCACACTTGTTACAAGTGTTAGACTTGTTCTTTTTTGACTTAGAAACATCCTTTCCCTTGTTAGCACCACGAGACTTCCGCTGTCTCTTGAGCTTGTTCTTCCCTTTAAAGGTTCCAGGATTGCTAGAGTTAGTAGTATTCCCTTGAGGTTTGTTCTGAGTGTTAGCATGTACTTCTGGCAAAGGCTTAGTGCCCAAAGGGCGCAGATTAGAGTTCCAAATTAGGAGCTCATTATGCCTTTCTGCCTGAAGTAATGTTTTAATCAATTCAGAATAAACGGTGAAACCTCTTTCACGGTATTGTTGCTGAAGGATCATTTGTGCAGGGAGCATGGTAGACAATGTCTTCTCAATTTTCTCCGCATCAGATGGTTCTTTCTCGCAAAACTGCATTTTAGAACTGATTTTATGAACAGCATGGTTGAACTCTCCCACAGATTTAAAATCTTGTATGCGGAGGTGGTTCCACTCATTGACAGCCTCCGGTAGGATGACTGCTTTCTGCTGTTCATACCGTGTTTGAAGAGCAAGCCACAGAGCGCGTGGGTCTTCTTCCATCAGATACTCAGCCTTGAGATCAGGATGGATGTGGTTCCTTGTGATAAATAAGGCATTGTACTTGAGAGAATCAGCCAAAGGAGCTACACCCTCTTGAGGGGCTGCAATTGCCTGGTACATTCCGCGCAACGATAGACTCACTTTGAGATCCATCGCCCATGTGGGGAAGTTGTGGCCGTCAAGAGCGAGAGCCTCAAACTCTTTAGTAGCCATTGTGCCTACATATGTAGGGCCACAGATTTGTTAAAATCTTTGGCAATGTTAAATAAGCAATGCGAAATGCAAGTAATCAAGGTAAACTTGAAATACATAAAGGGACATTCTCCTATTGTGGAACAACATAGTTAATCACCAATGGTATTAACATTATTTAATTCATTTCTCAACATTGAGTGCGCACTTTGAGGATGATAATCCCACAGTAGTACTTTGATACTACCTTGTGTATGGCCAATGTGAAAAAGAATCATGGTAATCACTTAGGTGTAGACCTTGTATAATTTATAATTAAATTGGGTACGCACGTTGAGGATGAAATCCCACAGTAGTACCATGGTACTACCTTGTGTATGGCCAATTTGAAAAAATAAATAAAGGTAGTCACCCAAAAGTGTAGACCAAAATATTTCAAAACTTGATATTGGGTACGCACGTTGAGGAATAAATCCCGCAATATTACTGTGGTACTACCTTGTGTATGGCCAATATCAAAATTAAGAAACTTTGTGTTATTCCAAACGAGAGAAAATCAACCTAAAGCATTTGCATAAAAAAATATTAAGTGCTTGTATGGTAAGCTAGTAAACGTAATATTTAAATTGCATAAGATAGATTGCAATAATTGATGTGCAATACATTGCATGGAAATGCATATGTACAATACAAGGGTACAACAGATATTTACAATAGAAATTTATTTATTATAAAATGCTGCATTTTCCATAAAAGGGAGGGGGGTTTTTGCAATTTTTTCGGCAACCTGGGCCGCAATCCGATCGGCCTTTTGGCCCATGAGGGAAGGTGGAGGTAATTTGGGCTAAAAGCCCATTTCGGGCAGCACTATATAAATGAGGGTGGGGGATTTTAGGGTTTCCCCCCAAACCCTAGCCCAGCCACCACACATGGGGAGCCGCCGGCCGGGCCGTGCGCCGCCGCCGCCGCCATCTCCACCGCCGGCCGCCTCCACCGCCGCGTCCGGCCCTTGCGCTTCGCCGCCGCGCCGCCTCCTCGGGCGGGCTGTGCCGCCGCGCCGCCGCCATGGGCACCGCCGCCTCGGAGAGCCGCGGCGTCGCCGCCGCAAAACGCCCGTCCGGCGCCGCCGCTCCGGTTGGCGGGTGCCGTCACCACCGCCAGCGCTGCCGGTCTTGTCGGCCACCGCCGCTAAGCACCGCCGCCGCCACGCCATCGGCGCGAAAGCGCGCGCCGTTCGCGGAGCTGCTGCGTCGCGCCGCCGCCCGCCATGTGGGCGCGCCGCGCGCCGGGCGGGCGCGCGCTGGCGCCGCCATCGCGCGCCTCCGCGCCACCGTCTTCCGCGCGCCATCGCGGCGCGTGCGCGCCGGCCGAGGGTTCGGCGCCGTCTCCCCACCGCCAGCATGCCGCCGCCCGCATACCGCCGGGCCATCGCGGAAGCTGCTGCCGCCGTCGGCCGTGCCTTGTCGCCGCGTCGGGCCGGGCCGCACGGTCGCGCCACTGCACCGCGCCGGTCCCCCTCCCCTCTTTTCTTGAGTTAAGTGGAGGAGAAGGCGTCCTCTGCGGAGGAGGCCGGTGGAGGAGTACGGATCCGGAGGCCGGGACGGCGGTTAGCCGTGACAGAGGCGTGCGCCGGTCGCCAGTAAGGACCGTACCGCGAAGCCCGCGCTGTTGAGAAGGCGCCGTGTGCCTCCCAGGGACGACGACGAACGGGCTTAGAGCCATGGCCGGTGGCGATGACAGTGGTAGACGACGGTCGTGGTGGTGGAAACTCCGCTTTGAGAGGAGCCAGAAGATCGTGCAGAGTTGTATGCAGTGAATCGACTAATGCAAGAACTTCCAGTAAGGCTTGTCGGTGATTTGCACAGAGGGCCAACGCCATTACCTTGTTTCTTTTGTCTCTGTTGTATAGTTTGTGTGGATGGATGGAGCGTGTGCTGATAACGTGTTGGAATAGTTTGAGACAAATGTTTGCAAAAGAACTACTTCTTTATTTTGAATCTGTACAGTATTTATACAAGATGTGAGGGTGGAAGAAAAGGTGCCTTTATCAAAAGACATTTGTACATTAGTTATAATTGTATATTGGACAGTTGTTATTACTGGTGTTTAACAAGGGGATCGCCTTCGACGTGGACGACCGTGAGCACAACTACCTGTGGAGTACATGCCGAGCGCTGGATCGGCGGTTCAGGAGCCGGCGGTCCAACTGGATGGCGTGGCTGCAGCGCAAGTACTTCAGCAACCCGTGGCTCGCCATCGGACTCGTGGCTGCTGCGATCTTGCTTGCCTGTGCCGTCGTGCAGTCGGTGTATTCCGTGATAAGTTACTATAAGAGTATGTCCAATACAAACGCTTAGAGAGATACTTAGTAATGAAAAACTGATTTTTCTTATCACATAGGATAGATAAGGTGTTTATTTTGAAGCATCGATGCTTAGTATGTGCTTATGTGTATAACTATATCTATTAATAGATAATATAGTATCTAAGCATTCATGGAAGAGATGTTTGCATTGGAGGAAATAACTTTTGTATGGGTGCTTGAAGATATTGCTATATTCTCTCTTTAAGCATTCATATATAAGCATCTTGTATTGTATATGCCCTAAGTAGGGATGAAAGTAGAAACTGTGCGGTGATCTTTCGAGCTTTCATGTATACAAACTAATTTATCTATGTACAGTTTCTGTGACATCTACTTATCTTTTGAATGTTGCTCATATAGTTGTGCTCTATAATTTTTTTCAGCTGTGATCTGTTATTTGGGTTTACATTTGCTTTAGTCTCAAGTGAAATAGTTCTGGCCGACTGAAACAGCTTTTCTTGTTAGTACTTTAGAAAATATCAATTTTAAATTCGAAGAAAAGCAAATTTACAGTAGCCACCATTATGGTTATAACGGATTTCAATGTGGGGCATATGTTCTATATAAGCTAAACTGCATGTTTTTACCTTTGCAGTTTGCATACACTCCCTGACGCGATGCAGGTATACTTTTGTTTAATAAGCTGATTCCTATGTCTTTTTATGAACAAGCAAGATGCAGGCTTAGCAAGTGTTAGGTTATCCACATGCTTGCCTGCTCGGATTGTCACATCGCCCCCCGGCATACATTGAAAAATTAAAAGAAGAGTCTCGCTGGCTGTATTTTTTTTTAAAAAAAAAAAACAGGACAAGAGCGTTGCCATTCCATTAAGTAAGAAGAAAATTCGTTGGTTGATTTTCTTATATGCACTTTGTGCCAAGTACATGCCTCTATTCTTTTTCCGCTTTTGACTTCTGCTATTGACTTTTCTATAGTAACTAGTTTTTAAACGGATTGTCTTTTCACGATAGGGTATACTAGTTAATTGTAGTACATACTGTACCGACTTCATTTATATTGGTAAAAACAGCACGTGAGTTTCTGTTACTCTGTAATCTCTCAAACGAACAACCAAAAAGCCACAAGCCGCAGTCAAAAGCCATAAGCCTTAGCAAAAAAGAACAGGCCTACACTTCAATGCATTCGAATTCAAACTACGGTTACATAGCACCTTATCAAGAAAATTGACTTGTTTAAAGTAACCTCTTAAACAAGATTTTTGGGCTTGGGAAGACATTTGAAGCTTATTGGAGAAGCCGGCCATTTGTTTCAGTTTTTGAAAGAGTGAAATCAAAAGCCATAATAAAATTAAAAAGAATAGGACCAATATAAGGTTGGGGATGTGATGGGAGGGGATTTTCCGAGGGAGAGGCGGAAAGATTAGAGGTGGCAACGGGGCGGGGATCCCGGGGTGGTCCCCGCGGCCCCGCTTTGACCCCTGCCAGCATGCCCCCGCCCCACCTGCTAAGCCAATCGGGGGAAATGTCCCCCCTACCCCTAGTCCCCACGGGGACTTGATCTTCACGGGGATTAAAAATAGGTTAAATGTTTTTAGAAATAATAATATCACTTTGTTTATTAATTTGTATTTATTTAGACATACTTGTTTTCACAAAATATAGCTTCAAAATATATATTTTAACATATAGATTCAAATTTTAGTTAAATATACAAAAATAATACAATCTGTTATATTAAACAACTAAAATATATAATTTTAAAATATATATTTTATCAGGTCCTGTGGGACTCTATAGGAGAAGGACGATCCCGTTCTCTCCCCGCTAGTACAGCGGACCTGCTCCGTTCTCTCGTGGAGGAGATCATCCTCTAACCCCACTTCTTATTGGGATACTAGCAGCATGAGCGCGGTGTCACGCCGCGCTAGCTACCGTGTAGACCGAAGTGAAAGAGAGGACAATTCGCAGAAAAGTTTTTTCAAAAAAAAATCGAGGACATACGCATAATTTCAAGAAAATCAAAGGTCTTTTTCGTAAAAAAAATGAGGACCTATAAGGGCCTATATATAACAAAAAAGGATTCGTATGTAATTTTTAAAAACCGCAGGGTGCTATCCTGCAAAGGATACAAAATTTCGGTGAAGTGGAGGGGTGTTTTCAGAAAAAACAAACCTGGCAGGGACCTTTTCGCGAGAACTGAGGACCTTTACGCGATTCCCAAAAACTCAGGGGTCTTTTCGCAAAAATGATGACGTGGCGCTGGGAGGAGCCGGGAATCCCCCCGGGCGTAATATATACTAGCCACGTAGGCGTGGTGCCACGCCACGCCACGCCAGCCACCGTGTGGACCGAAGTAAAATAGGCGAAAATTCGCAGAAAAAAGATAGCGTAGGGCTTTTTTGCAAAAAATTGAGGGCCTTTTCGCAATAAAAGGAGAGTGGAGGGGCTTTTTCACAAAAAACCGAGGGTCTTTTCAGAAGAAATAAGGGCATGTTTGTAATTACGGGAAACCACGGGTCGCTACCAGCAAAAAAAATGTGTAGGGACTTTTTCGCAAGAATCTAAGGACCTTTCTGTGAAAACCGGGAACCTAAACATAATTGCCAAATCTTTGCGAGCTGTTCGCGGGAGATGACACGTGCGTGGACTCTCCGGGCAGAGAATCCCCCGGTCATAATATATACAGTATAGTATAGTATTCTTCGTGAGGCTGGGAATTGCCACCTCTAGAAAAGATCCTCCGGTTTACCGCGCGTACTGGCCCTCCTGCTCGTGTTCACGCTGCCCACGCGACCGACGAGGAAATCATGTGCGTGGCGTGCGTCGCAGAGCGCGCCCTCGGCTTTGTTACGTGGCCCGCCCAGGCGGACGTGGGCAAGTAGTCCAGCGGCGCGCGGGGACGGTGTGGTCCGTCCTACGTCAGCCGCACCTAGAGGAATATCGGCCCAGTAGGTCCACAAGACCACAAGTTCAAATTCAATCCCTTCAGCCCATGTACGTGGCTTAACCAAGCACCGGACTGGCTTTGTAATTGTCTACTTGCCACGTGTAATTCTGCTATCTCAGATTGATGAATTTTTTGTACGTATAATCTTTTTTTTTGAAATTATAAAAATATATCCGCAGGAAATTTTTTTACAAAAATAGGCTCCAGTCGCCCACATGCCTGCCTGCTCGGATTGTCACATCGCCCCGGCATACATTGAAAAATTAAAAGAAGAGTCTCGCTGGTTGATTTTTTTTTTTGAAACAGGACAAGAGCGTTGCCATTCCATTAAGTAAGAAGAAGATAATTCGTTGGTTGATTTTCTTATATGCACTCCTTGCCAAGTACGCTTCAATTCATCCGAATTCAAACTATGGTTACTTAGCACCTTATCAAGAAAATTGACTTGTTTAAAGTAACCTCTTAAACAAGATTTTTGGGCTTGGGAAGTCATTTGAAGCTCATTAGAGAAGCTTGCCGTTTGTTTCAGTTTTTGAAAGAGTGAAATCAAAAGCCACAATAAAACTAAAAAGAACAGGATCAGTATAAAGTTGGGGATGTGATGGGAGGGGAGGGGATTTTCCCAGAGAGAGGGGGGAAAGATTAGAGGTGGCAACAGAGCGGGGGTCCCGGGGAGGCCCCCGTAGCCCCGCCCTGACCTCTGCCAGCATGCCTCCTGCCCCGCCCGCTAAGCCTATCGGGGGGAATGTCCCCCCACCCCTAGTCCCCGTGGGGACCTGATCCCCACGGAGATTAAAAATAGATTAAATGTTTTTTAAAAAATAATAATATCACTTTGTTTATTAATTTATATTTATTTAGACTTACTTTTTATATAAAATATAGCTTCAAAATATGTATTTTAATATATAGATTCAAGTTTTAGTTAAATATATAAGAAAATAATACAATCTTTTATATTAAAAAACTATAATATATTATTTTAAAAGTACTTTTATATTTTATCGGGTCCCGTGGGATGCCGTGGAAGATTGTCCACCTGAAGAATGTGCAGCATGCTCCTACAATAAACAAGAACCTCGCTAGTGGTCCTCTCCTATGCAAGGATGGTTATAAACTAGTTTTTAAGTCAAAAATTTGTTGGTAAAAGCTATGAGAGCATAGGCTTGTTCGGCCAAAATACTTTGGAGTATTATTATAATCTGAATATTGCAACTGGTTTAAATAAATGTGAGGCAACTATTTGGTATTCTTGTTTTTGTCATATTGGTTTTGATAGTATTGCTAGAATGTTCAGATTAGATTTAATTCCAAAATGTGAAATTGTTAAAGGATCACAGTGCCAGTCATGTGTGCAAGCAAAACAACCTTGAAAACCCTTTAAGGGATTAGAGGATGAAAAGAACTTGGCATCATTAGATTTTGTTCATTTAGATTTGTGTGAAATGAATGGATTGTTGACAAAAGGAGGCAAGAGATATTTTATAACATTTATTGATGATGCAACACGCTACTTCTATGTGTATTTGCTAAAAACTAAGGATGAAATTTTAAACTACTTTAAGACTTATAAGGCCGATGTTGAGAACCAACTAGAGAATAAAATAAAAAAAATTGAGGTCTAATCATGGAGGAGAGTATGTCTCTCATGATTTCTCCCAATTCTGTACTGAGCATGGAATAGTCCATGAATTTATACCATCATATTCACCCCAATCAAATGAGGTTGCTGAGAGGAAAAATTGGACACTAACAGAATTGGTTAATGCCATGTTAAAGAGTGTCGGTATGCCAAAGACATGGTGAGGGAAAGCTATATTGACAACAACTTTCATCCTAAACGGATTAATCACTAAAAAGAGTGAGATTACTTTGTATTAGGGATGGAAGGGGAGAAAACCTAATGCCAATTTTCTGTGAACTGGGGGGTGTTTGGCAAAAGTCAATATACTATTGCAGAAAAAGAGAAAGTTTGGAGCAAAAACAGTCGATAGTATTTTTCTAGGATATGCTAAAAATAGCACGACCTATATGTAACAGCCCAGGTTTTTCTTAAAATAAATAAATAAATAAAAATGTTAAAACAAAATTAAAATTAAAATAAGTATTTTTGTGCCTAAAGTTTAAATTTGGATTTGCCTTGAATTTCTGTTTTTGAAAAAGCTGGATTTGAAAAGTATTTTCAGAAAAACCTAAAATTATTCTTAAATAAAATGATATTTTGATTTTCTATAAAAATCTTAATTTAAATTAATTATTTGGTGTTAATTGGACTTTATTTGGATTTTATGAGTTTCCAGGAGTTTAAAATGTAATTTTGAAATTAAAAAGTATTTTAAGTATTAAAAATCAAATGCTAAAATTAGTTGGAAATATTTTAGTTAGTCAAAAATGTCTCCAGGAGGATCTCTGGATTTTTCTGGAATTTTTAGAGTTATTTTCATAGTTTTCTGAGGCTTATTTAATTTTCTATGCTTTTCTGAAAAATCCAAAACCAGAAAATAAAAATTATAAAAACCTCCCCTCCCTTTGGCCGCTACGTGGATGGCCAGATGCCGGCCACGTCGCCCATCTGCTGCCGCCTTCCCCCTCCACCCGGCTGCCATGCGTACGGCCTGATCTGCGCCACGCGCCTCCCACCGGCCCATCTCGGCCGCTCCCTCCCCTCTTCCACCGCCAAGCGGGCCTGGCCCGTTAGCCTCCACCCGCTCCTCTCTCTCCTCACCCCGGCCCACCTGTCGGCGCCTCCCCTCTCCCTTCGCCCCTCGCCTGCCGCTCCAGCCGTCGGCCCCGCCGCGCCCCCTTTCTGCGCCTGCCCCACGCGTCAGACCCGTCTTCTCCGCCTTCTCCTCCTTCCTCCCGCCGCCGCCGCCCGTTGTGCAACCACCGGCCTGCACCTCCCGGTCTCCCCCGCCTTCCCGCATGCGCCGCCCCCTCTCTCCTTCGTGCACCGCACGCCGCGCGCCCCACGTCCCCTCTCCCCCGCACCCGTCGCCCACCTCCCGCTCCCCCGAAACCGCCGCCGCCACTCCCCCACTCCGGTGACGAATCCGCACCGCCCCCGCGCCCCTCTGCCCCTATAAAAAGGCCCCTCGGCTCTGCCTCCTCTCACCGCTCACCGCCCCTCTTCCCAATTCAGTTCCCGAGCCCCCGAACGCCCCCGCTGCACGGCCTCCTTCCCTCCAAGCCCCGGCAGCGCTCCGACGAGCAATTGTCGTCGAGCCGCCCGCCCCCAAGCCCCACCGTCGCCTCCGAAAGCCTCCCCGCGCCTGTGCGCTCCTCGACCACCCACCGGCCGTGCCCCTCCCCCACCGGAGCGCCCTCCCCGCCGCCGCCCGAGGGTCTCCGTCGCCTCTCCCTCGTCGCCGGCCACCTTCCGTCCCCGCTAAGCCTCGTGCCAGGTAGAGCCGAACTCCCGTCGCCTCTCTTCCTCCGCCATCGGGCGCCGTCATTGCCGCCCGAACACCTCCCTACGCCGGCCTGGCCACGTCAGCAGCCGGGCTGACGTGGGCGCCACGTGCCCGGCCGCGTCTGCCCATCCTACCCCGTCAGCGCCATGCGGGCAGGCATGCCACCTCAGCCGCCCCTTCCGTCTGTGAGCCCGGTCCATGGACCAGGGCCCACATGTCAGCGGGCTGCTCGAGAATTCCTCAGGGCTAACGTCGTTACTGACGTCATAAGCCTGATTTTCCAGTATAAAAACAATTCGGTCGAAAAAGAAATGTCTGCTGACGCAATAATTCAGATTTTCCTTTAGGAAAATAATTCCAGAAAATCCCCTTTTTCCATTTTCTCTCTTTTTAAACTTCCCGGAGCCCGTTCTTCTTCGTCTTAACTCCGATTTAGCCCATTCAAATTTCTAAATTCATAAAAAAATTCCCCTCTATCCATTTCTAGCCTCAATTCAAACTTTTAAAGTCAATTTGAATTTAGTTTGAATTTATTTGAATTTGGTAGGTTATTTTCACGTGTAGACTTCGATGATTCGGGAAAATTCGACGAGGAAGATTCAAACCAATTTGAAGAGCAAGGCAAGTCACACTCCTTGATCATGTTGATCCCAGATTTCAAAATAAAACTATGTTGCTTTAAATTATATTGCATGCATATTTTTATTCAACATATTTCAATTCAATTTTAAATTTAGTTAATATCTGTTTGTTATTACCTCCTTTGACATTGAATTCCCTGATACCTTGTTAACCTAGATCAAACCCTAGTTAGTACATTAGTATTGACTAGAGAACGTTTTATCAAATGCTTAGATCCGCATAGTTGTAATATTTGTTTTGGGGATACTTTTCACATAAAATGATGAGCTTTTTCACATGAAATGATAAGTTTCCTAAATGTACTGTTGACTTTGGTGAGTCAAGGAGGTTTTGAATTATTTTGAAAACAATTATAAAACTGGTTTAGACTTAGGCAATTGGTTAGAGTGGTGGGTGCAGTCATGCCCTGTTGGTTGGAGCCGCAGTGGTTGACTGTCGTGCACAGGGGTACGTGGTTGAGCCTAAGTCAGATTAAGGACCGGTCTGTGAGCTACTGTTGCAAAGCCCTAATCGTACTACCACATGGCTGGTATGGGACAGCCCTGCCTGAATAATTTGCAAAGTCCCAACCTGAGTCAAGTTGTAGGTTGAAAGTGAGCGTGGTTTGGTGCCATGTGAAATCTCACTTGGGCGAGCGTGGTTAAGCCATGAGAAGTCTCGTCTAGGCTCAAGAGGGGTCCTGCAGTGGATTCCTTCATGGGTGAAACCTTAGAGTTGGCTCGACCAGGTTGAAGACTTTGCATTGTAAAAACCTTGTCACGACTCCTTGCCGCACACCTAAGGAAGTGTGTAACTTGCGTGGCACAAAAGGATGATCGTGTCTTGTGGGTAAAGCTGTACAACCTCTGTAGAGTGTATAATCTATCCTGGATAGCCGTGCCCACGGTCATGGGCATGCTGAGTAAAAGTTTTTTATGGATTAGACTTTGCTTTTCAAAAATGATTTTCGAAAACCTTATGGATGGATGGAATCCATGAGAGAATAAAAACTTTGTGGGTGGATGGAACCCATGAGGGAGATTGGAAGCTTGTGGATGGATGGAATCCACGAGTGTTTGGAAACGTGTGGACAGATGGAATGCATACGAGATCTTTTGAAAAGATGGTCCGGGTGGGATGCCCGTGGATAGGTTGGTGTATGGTTGGAGCCTGCACTGACGGTATTATTTTCTAACACAAGTATTGTTTTACTTATTGTATTAAATTCCACATTTTCAATCTATTACTGTATTTCTAAAATGCTGTTTTATGCAAACTAACCCTATAAGCCTTCCATTGAAGCCTTTATCATTATGTTGAACTTTTCGTGTGATTTGCGGAGTACAAGTTTGTACTCACCTTGCACCTCCCTACACAGAGGAAGATGATGTCAACTACGGTGAAGATCTGGACGAGTAGGCCGCGTCTTACTGTCATTTGCCTGTGGGCAGGCTTGGGCTTCGCTTTTATCAGTTTGCTTCCGCAGTTCTTTTCTTTATTTATATTTGCCAATGGGCGTTGATGTAAGCCTTGGCCATAAGGCCGTACCCTTTATTTAATATATGAAGTCATTTGTGCTTGGTATTTATCTTTGTTGTACTGTGTGCACTAGCTGATCCTGGACTAGTGCGATTTACACAGAGGATCCAGGAGTCGTTACTCCGGGTTCCGACACTATAGATTTTTAGTAGTTAAATCAGAAACTCCTAAGATTATTACTAATGCAATAATGGAGTCTGAAGATGCTTCATTTTTTGAGAATATCTTTCCTATGAGAACAACAGGCAGTACTTAACAAACATAGAATGTTCAAATTGATAATATTAAAAGTGAGAATA
Source organism: Dendrocalamus sinicus (assembly GCA_036346575.1). Taxonomy (NCBI): domain Eukaryota; kingdom Viridiplantae; phylum Streptophyta; class Magnoliopsida; order Poales; family Poaceae; genus Dendrocalamus; species Dendrocalamus sinicus. The sequence continues at coordinate 16,972,568 of CM070664.1, forward strand.
ATCAAACTTCTAAAATTCCCACCATTTTCTGAACCAATATATGATATCCCTGAGGAGGATAACAATCTAGTCGCAGAAGCTCCTAGCAGGAGCAAAATACAAAGGGTTGAAAAAACCTTTGGTGATGACTTTATTGTATACCTTGTGGATGATGTGCCAAAGACCCTTTCAGAGGCTTATGCATCTTCTGATGCTGAGTACTGGAAAGAGGTAGTCCATAGTGAGATGGACTCGATCATGACTAATGAGATTTGGGAGATCACTAATCGTCCTATCGGGTGCAAACCTATAGGATGTAAGTGGGTCTTTAAAAAGAAATTAAGGCTAGAGAAGATTTTTTGATACCTATTCTTCTGTCTCCAGACTAACCACCATCAGAGTGCTCCTTGCGTTAGCATCTTCCTATGGTGTATAAGTTCATCAAATGGACGTGAAGACAGCTTTCCTTAATGGAGAGTTGAGGTAGAAATCTATATAGATCAACTGGATAGTTTGTGATTTCTAGGTAGGAAAATAAGGTATGCAGATTATTAAAATCTTTGTATGGCCTAAAATAAGCACCTAAACAATGGCACGAGAAGTTTAACAAAACCTTAACATCCGTTGGCTTTGTTGTAAATGAAGCTGATAAATGTGTGTATTATCGTTATGGTGAGAGTCAAGGAGTGATCTTATGTCTGTATATAGATAACATACTTATTTTTGGAACAAACATTGCCGTAATTGATGAGGTCAAATCTTTCTTATCTCGGTATTTTGATGTGAAAGACTTGGGAGAGGCAGATGTCATTCTGAATATTAAATTGATCAAAAGCAAGGACGGGATCACTTTGAATCAACCCCATTATGCTGAGAAAATATTGAGCCGGTTCGATTTTAAAAATTGTAACGTTTCTCCAACACCCTATGATGCGAGCATTAAGCTTCGAAAGAACCAGGGGTTAGGAAAAGATCAATTAAGATATTCACAAACTATAGGGACACTTATGTATTTAGCTAGTGTCACAAGACCTAACATTTTATTTGCTGTGAGCAAATTAAGTCGGTTTACTTGTAACCCAGGAGATGATCACTGGGAGGCACTTGAAAGAGTGTTGCACTAATTAAGGGGCACAACATCTTTTAGAATACATTATATTAGATACTTTTCTATATTAGAAGGATACAATGACTCTAATTGGATCTCTGATGCGATTGAGATCAAGCTACATGTGGTGCTACAGTTTCTTGGAGATCTTGCAAACATACTATATTGACGAAGTCAACCATGAAAGCAGAATTTGTAGCACTTGACACAGCCACTTTTTAAGGCTAAATGGCTGAGAGAGCTTCTATTGGACTTACCATTGGTTGAGAAACCAAAACTTGCAATCCTGATGTACTGTGATAATCAAACAGTGTTGGCCAAAGTCATAAGTACAAAGGATAATATGAAGTCTTCTAGACATATGAAGCATAGGCTTAAATCTGTCAAAAAACTGAGAAACTCTAGCAGACCCTTTTATAAAGGGGTTAACACGAAAAGCGATTTTCGTTGCATCTATGGACATGGGAATGAAGCCCATTTAAGTTACATCACAATGGTAACCCATATCTTCTTGATCGAGAAATCCCATGACTTAGGCAATGGAAAAAACAAATTGATGTTGTAACAAGAGAGTACATATTTATTATACCCATGTCCTAATAAACAATGTACTTTTGGCTGTATGGAAGGTTGGTATAAAGTCTTAATATATTCTGTTGTCCAAATGAGGAAAAAGTATTAACCTGCAGGATACCTAGAAAGAATACGCCTACTTGAATTTAACTGTATAGTTGCAGTTAACAAGAACGGGGCATTCTCTAGAAAGTTCATGAGCAGATAAAGGAGCATGACCATATAATGCTCTGTTCAGGCATGGTTCATTGGCAGTTTAGTACCAGTTGAGATTTTAAGTGAAATCTAATCACGAAAAGCTATGAATTCAAGGCATAGTTCATTCATCATCTATGAAAAGATAATCTTGTTATTCTAGGTGCAAGTTCAACCCTTATGGAACTTACACTAAAAGACTGGTATATTAACAGTACTTCAGCAGAATATCTTTGACATCTTTTTATTTCTTGCTTTGGAATTGGTGGGGAATTGTTAGAAATTGGCCCTATTTGAGCAAGGTCCATTTACTTAATTCCAAAGCATGTATAGTTTAGTACCATATTGCTAAGGCAAGGTGGGGGAGATCAATTTATAAGGTGGAGTCCTCACCACTCCTTTAATATAGATAGAGATGGTATGAGGAGGGCTTTGGCTAATCACACGCGTGCATATATTTGCACATTTTCGCATGAAATCATGTGACTTGCGACGCGCGACTGTGCCATGACGTGGCGCGCCACTCGGCAGACCAAGTCCATCGTTATTTTTGCTGAATCGTGCACCTTTCTTTCTCTCTATTTGAATATGATTCAAACATTTGAATGAGGCTTTATTGGATTTGATTACAGGCAGTTACCAGTGAATAAATGACTGTTTAATCACGTCAGATATATATATATATATATATATATATATATAGGAAAATTACATAAGGCACCATGGTGCCTAGGCACCAACATCCGATACACGTGTATGATTGATAATTTTTTTGAGTTTGGGTATGAAAATGTTTTATACCCTTGATATATTTGTGGTAAGTAAGTTTTGAACTCAGTTCAAATTAGTTTGAACTACTTTTGAGTTCAATGCGACTATAGTGAGTATATACCATAAAAATAGTTCAAACTAATTAAACTGAAGTTGAATTTAATTTTTTTCGGAGTTTGATATCTCAAATATACTTTTTTATGGGTATATGAAGATAGCCACATCAAACATTGCGAATCTCAAAGCAAATCAACGGGTATTGATATGGGTGCCTAGGCACCAGGGTGCATGAAACACCCGTCCTATATATATATATATATATATATATATATATATATATATATATATACGTCTAGAATATGTATGAAAAATCTGACTGCCACCATTCTATTCCTTCTGTGAATTTGTGTGCCATTGTGCTGTACTGTCTGAATCTCGTCAACTCTTCTTCCCGACATGCACCGTGAAAAAGGAGAGCGGTATCTCCGAACTGTTGTTGCTGTGAAGACCTGCACAGGAGCGGCAATAAGGTTTCTGGGTAGCGCACATCTGCACGACCGCTCACTTCACTGTGTCATCTATGATCTGGACTACATCAAGCCTGCGCTGCTTCCTGTTCTTCATCATGCCCAATTGTAAGTCATTCGTGTGTTCGTTCGACTTTGATACTATACTTTCCTTGTGTGTATTCTGAAGTATGATGAGTAACCTGCTGTTAGTTACGAGTTTTGCATCACTGGTTTATTGTATTTGTCTCCTAGTAAAACTTGGAATTGAAATATTGCCGATATTTCCAACAGCTAATGTTCTTTAGTTACATTTTTCGAGGCAACAAAGACGTCAATGCGGACAACACACGTAGTTTGTCTCGAAAAGCTATTTAGAGAAATGGTTTCGAAAAACCACTTAAAGAAAGCATCCATTTATTTCGGTGGCTTCTTAAAAAAAACCAAAGTCAAAAGCATTAAAATGCCCAAAAGAACAGGACACATGCTAGCTTTGCCAAGTTTCCCGTGCACTTGAAACATTAGTTGGGCCGGGACATGTAGCCTCAATTTTCCTAAAGTTCTATCCCTTGTAAAGTTTCCTTGTCCTGCCAATATCGGGCCGGGCTATGCATCCGTCTCTGGGTGATGGGACGTAGAAACCAACCTGGACCACACCTCGCAGTGCAGCCCAATTCAACCGTCGTTGAGACTTCAGACTTGTTTTCTTCTTAAGCAAATTATTAACTTTTCCCCAGAAAAAAACAAAATACTACCTCCAATTCCAAATATAAGTTATCCTAAAATCCATGCTGGTAAAACATTTGACCATCAATATATGAATCAAAATTGATAACATGAAATTGGTATTACTAGATGCGTCATGAAATATACTTTCGTAATTATTAATTACTTTTATTTGAAACAACATATTTTTGAGAAATTGATGATGAAAGTATCACTTTGCAGACAGTGCCAATTTCCAATTCAACTTATATTTGGGAACACAGTGGAAACATATGGAATTTCAACTTCGTCTAAAAAACACATTAACCAAGCACTCATCACAATGCCGTCATGAGCACCTTAATTCGCTGTGAAGTTCTTAACAGTCTTGATTTAACTGTGTTCCCGGCCTGAGATTCATGAGGGTATATTCTTTTTGGCTGAGACTTATAGCTTTTGGCTACGGTTTATGTCTTTTGGGCTGTTTGTGCGAGAGATTTCAGAGTAACCGAAACTCACGTGTGGTTTTTGCCGATATAAATGAAGTCGGTACAGTATGTACTACAATTAACTAGCAGATCCTATTTTGAAAAGACAATCCTTTTAAAAACTAGTTACTGTAGAAAAGTCACTCAGTCAGCAGACGATGCAATGTTCATCTTGATATGGACATCGAAATTAAATTTACCATGAAATCGTATTAGTCAAATGCAACTTTTCTACATTTGAGATTAATTTAATTGGAAGCGAATTGGATGGGAAAATGCCTGCTGCGTCCAATAATTAGGAGGTACTCCAGTTCGGTAGTTGGTTTGTTCAGAGAGGAGTATGAACGCCATGAGCATTACATATTCACAGAAATGACGAGGGTGTATGACTGCTTCTGCTTGAACAAGACCTCAAGGTTGGAAGATTTGAATTATACCACCGACGGAAACCTTCATAGCCAGTTCAGCATTTGCAGCTTGGTTGGAAGAAGGAAGGAAAATTGCATAAGCTCCTGCATCGATTAGCAAGGGAGTAATTGGCCATCTTGATGCTGACAGCGATGACAACGCGAATTCGTAATCGAGATATCGATATCGAAATTAGACTTACCATGAAATAGCATCAGTCCACATGCAAACTTCTCGGCGTTTGAGTTTAATTTAATTGCAAGAGAATTGGAGGGGAATTTACCTGCATGAACGCCTGCATTAATTTGGAATGTAGTAGTTCAGTCGTTGGTTTGTCGATCAGACTAATCTGAATGCCATGAACATTACATATTCACAGAAATGTCAGGGTGTCTCATTTCTTGAACAAGACCTCATGGTTTTAAGATTTGTAGTTCAATCACACATGGAAACCGTCCATGATTAGCAGCAAAGTTCGGTTGGAAGAAGGAAGGAAAACTACATAAGCTCATGCATCGATTTGCAAGGAAGTTCTACAGTCTTTGCCTGAAACCGTCTAAACAATCAGCAAATGGCTACACCAAACACCTTGTAATTTTGTCAAAACAAAATATTAAATTGTATTGATTGAATTGACCATATACTGAGACACGTGCCATGTACACGCCAGCTATTGACCGTCTGTGCGTACGGCGTACCTATAAGTCATGTTAAGCAAATGCCATGCATCACGTATGTCATGGATATTCAGAGCAATACTAGGTTGTTTGTTGAACATATATCAATATCTAAATCAAATTAACCGCAAGAAAATACGGTAAATACGGTGTAATGTCCGTGAATGTTCTCAGAATTTTGTTGCCTGGGAAGTCTATATACACTTTACAAATGAGCAATCGCTGGAAATAACTCGAAGCACGTACAAGCATCAGAAGCAAAAGGTTTACACAACACCAGAGACAAGATCAACAATGTCCTCAAAGATCTTCTACATTAATTATATATGCATTCTCATGAAACTTGAATATGAAACGCATGCAAGAGCTAGGAGCACTGTGCCTCCCGAGGGAACGTTTCAGTATGGTCACTCTTTTATAATAGTCCCATGTTGGTTATAAAAGGACAAATGACTTAACTTAAAAGTAGGAAAATCTCCCACTTCACAAACTAGCTTTTAGGGATTAGAAGGCATTCACGATTCAATAAGTGATATCAGAGTCTGATTCTAATATGTTGGCCTAATGGACACTAGTATGTGAACGACCGATAGACCGCAACCTTGAGAGACCGTCGGTGTACGGTGAAGACGATAGTGAATGGCTAATGAACACTAATATGTGAAGGGGGAGATTGTTAGAATAGTCCCATATTAGTTGTAGAAAGGCAAGGGGTTTAACTTAAAAGTGGATGAGTCTCTCACCTCAAAAGCCAGCTATTGGGATGAGAAAACTCATACGACCCAATAAGAATCTGTAGGACTGGCAATAGCAACAGGGGGTTGAATGGTGTCTTAAGACTTTCCCCTAAGTATTCTCAAATTCTTCACTCTAGTAGCTACAAAGCTTTGAAGATCAGAACTGAAAACCTAGAAGTAAAGCAACAAACTTAAGAGCCCAAGAGAGGAAGCTTTTAGCATCTCACTGTTCTGACCACCATAGAGGTTGTGATTTGACCAATGAGCGGTTTGACCGGTAACCAATTTGACCAGGCCAAGGGGCGGTCTGACCGCTCCCTATTTTCGGAACAGAAAATCAGCTCAAGCGAAGACCAAGAATAGAGCAACTCTCAAAATCATTAACCAAAAGAGATAAAACATTGCACACACCTTACTTAGACTCTCAGCAACCTATCCTATCCAAAAATCTCATGGATCATGGTCAAATTTCCAACCTTTTACAATGATAAGTAAAATTGCACCAAAATTGGGCAAACATCAAAATCTTAGGATATGACTTACTCGTGGGCCAAAGTATACTTCATGCAACATAAATGCAGTGATCAAACATAATTTAATTTAACCCAAGACCTATTTCCCAAAATCACCGAATAACCACCAAAACAAATTTCAGTTAAACTGCCTGGCGATCTGACCACCAACCAATCGGTCTGACCGGCCGAGCCCAGCGGTTAGATTGGTTTCTGTGAGAAAACCCTCTGAAAATGCAAACGATGCAAAATTCAAATTCCAACTCCACAAACTTGGCAATGATTCATCACACAATATAGTACTAGACCTTCTCACATGGTCCCTCAATCTCTTTTTTGATAAACCCATTGGCAATTTCTCCAAAAATGTAAACAGGAGGTGGTTTTATAAGTAAAGAGGGAATTTTGCAACGAGACGCTCGAAATAGTCACAAAAGGATTGGAAAGACAGAAAATGACCATGTGAGCCAGAAATGGAGTGAAGCCACTAAATAGAGCAAGTTTTTCACAAAAGCCTTCAAATCCACCAAAGAATTTTGGAAATATCACTCTAGATGCATATGAAAGAACAATTGTTTTTTTAACCTTGATCATGGCAAGAAGAGATCAAAAGGTTAAGAGAATCACAACAAAACACAAAAGCATATCCTAGATATATAGTTTTACCAATCTTTCTCCCATTTGAGCAAGAATCATCAAAATGCATGGTAGAGGATAGAGCATAAATGACATGAAGTGCTACATTTTATTCATATTTAGATTAATAAGGAGCTATGAAAATCATACAAAGTGACTCTAAAAGTATTATATCAAGTCATATTATCGGTGAGGCTATCTAGATAATGCAAATCCATATATAGCAAAGGTAAGCCAATTGAGTAAGAATATGAAATTAAATGAATTTCTTAGAATGTTCAAAAATGAGCCAAGCTATGTCAATAAACTAAATGAAATCAAGAAGCTATAATTGAGTCATTTTAGAGTGTTACAAGTTCAAAATTGAATGATTATGTTCAAGCTCTTGGAATTGCGCACAACTTGCACAATTGGCAATTTTTGAAATACATTTTGGTCTTATCTTAGTAAAGCGAATCCTAGACTAGGAGCCACCCACAACTACCTCCTAAGATTCGATCATTTTTCATATTTCTTTGAATAAGCCATGTGCTAGATCTTAAATCTTTATCGACCAACCCAAGTGATGCGCTTAAAAGTATAGTTATAGTGTCGGACCCTGGGTTTAACCAACCCAAAATCCTCTGTGAAGAAAGTACACTATTCCCTGGATCAGTAGATAGTGCTTACAGAATACATTGCTGGATCATTTCATACACGGTACAGTACATATTATTACAATACCAGAGTGCATGCGACCCACATAGGGGCACACTTTACAAAAGGGGCGTCAAGCCAAATAAGTTCAATACGCAAATAACATAACAGCGGAAGCAAGATAGGGGGACTCATCACCCTACAGGCAAGTGACCGGATAACCCAGGTGCGGTTAATATTATCCAGCGAACTGGCTAACTTTAAACGCACCTAATTTATTAGTTTGGTCAACCAGACTGTGGGGAGATGCTAGATCCTATTCTAACTATCACCATCTTCTTGTCCTTCTTCGGCTTGGTCCTGGTAGAACTCGTACTGCCCTTGATTTGCAAACTCTGGGGAAAGGGGGGGTAGCGAGCGAGTATGAGCACAAACAACCGTGCTCTCATGAGCCAACATACGTAATGCAAATACTAGTATGCAAGATTGATTCAAGGAAGGCTTAGGCTCTTTTATTTGCGCAAAGCTACAGTTGCAAGTATTATATTTACAAACCACTAGTTCTAGCATTTAGTAAGACAAAATTTGATAATGTTAAATTATGCAGTATGTATAGAATAGTGTTGGTTCCATCCACCAGTTGCATGGTTCCAACCACCAATGCTAGCTTGTTTCATTATGACACTGGAGTACTTCCCTCCAGGAAAAGTCAAAGCTTGGAGTACCTCCCTCCACAATTTTTCTTCGCATCCACAAAAGTTTTTGTAAATAGAACTAACTCAAGTAAGTTCCCATGTTCGCCCCTAACCGTGGGCACGGCTATTCGAATAGTTTACACTCTGCAGAGGTTGTACACTTTACCCACAAGAGATAAATTATCCTAATAGCCTGCACGCTTCCTTAGGCATGAGGCCCAGATAATCTATCACATAGCCTTTACCTTACCCTGATTTAGCTAAATAACACCCGCTGAGGTTTCACCGCTGAAGGGCTAAATCCACCACAGTCAGAGGCCCCCTCTTGCGCCATTTGGGTACAGTCTATCCCTGTCCCTAACTCTCAATGGTGTTATCTAACTAAATCCTGGCAAGTTAATCAGCTAAGTCATACCCATATAGACATGTGGTCGTACTGTTTTACATAAGGAGGTCATCACAAGATTCAGTCCTTAATTTGTCCGGGCGATTCTATCCACAACCCAGGTTCTCGTGCGACATCAGTACCAACCACACTTTGCCATCCGCCCAAACATGAATAGCAGGTTTTTGAGGGTTTTGAGAAGCATAAAATAGTTGTAACAAAATATTCAGTCACTTACCTCCCATGACTATCCCAAATCAAGTTCTTATGTTTTTGAAATGTTAATGATCAGGACAGCTAGTGCCCTGGACTTGACCGTACTAGCATAGCATAAATTGACTTATAGCTAATTACGTTAACATTATTATCTATGGTGACAAGGGATATTTGTTTCAAGTTATCAAGGGGTGGCATATTAGATTTTACTAGAACATCCAGTGGGTATATAGCTACCTTACAACTTTAACATATACGTTTACATGAAATAGCGCATGCAGTTTGAGTAATTAAAGGAAAATAACTTTGCAAGAATTTAGGGGCAAAATGATCAAATGCTGACTCGCCTTGGTCGTAGGCAGGAGGTTCTTGCTGGTCTTGAGGTAAGTCTTCCTGGGGCTCAGGAGCAGCTTCGAACTCTACTCGATTGCGAAGAACTGGTGCAACATACAAAAGCAAAAGGAATAATAAGCATAAAATAATGAGCAAATAAACTCCAAATTGAACCAAACCGAAACCATCAGAAAGATAATGAATTTAGAAAATTTTAGAAACAAGTTTCACTCCAATCGGAGCTACGACGGGAAAGAACGAGCTCTTCAAAGTCTTAATTTCAGGAAAATCCCAAAAATAACAGGGGAGAGAGAGTTCTTTCTCTGACATGCGGGTCCCACGGGTTTTATTTTAGAATTTCGTTTTTATTTTTCGTTAATCATCCAGAGACTGACGGGTGGGATCGGGGCACTGTGTAAACAGTAAAGGGGGCCCACTCGTCAGTGGTTCATCCTTTTACACCGGTTATTAATAGTTTTTAATTCATTCTGTGGGGCCCACTGGTCAGTCAAACGTTCTGTTTTAAACCCACCCGGGCCCACGGGTCAGTGGTTGATTAACGCGGGCTAACCACAACGGTTAACGGCTAACCGGTGGTTAGTCGCGCGGGAGCGGAGCTCCTCTGGGCCGAACGGCGGCGAGACTCGCCGGCGGGGAGAGGGCCACGGCGGTGCAGGGCGACGCTCAAAATGGTCGGCTTGACCCCGTGCGCACTGGCTAGTGGTTTGGGAATCGGCGGAGGGGAGCTGGGTGTCGATGGCGGCGGGGTGAACAGCGGCGGGACCAGGGGAGGCGCGCAATGGCAAACCCTGCGACGAGAGAACAATCGAAGAGCATGGGAGCTTCTTTGGGTATCCCGAAACTCACCTGAGCGGAGAGAAGAGCTTGGGGAGGTCCGAAGAGGGCTGGCGGCGAGGAGCTCAAATGGCGGAGGTGGTCGACCGGTGTTGGGGAAGACGAGGCAGCGAGGCTTCCAATCGAGGGCACAGGCGGCTTCCTGGGGCGGCGAGGACGCCCTGGTTGCGGGGAATCGGCCGAGGGTCCTCTGGAGCGGTGGCAGCAAAGGGTGGCCAGAGATGGGGAAGAACCGACCGCCGACGAGCTGCAAACGTGTAGAGTCCGATTAGGCGAGCCAGGAGCTTCTCAAGGGTGAAAGGAACTCGGGGAAAGGGGTAGTGCCGGTCGGGGTTCTCCGGAAGACGCTGGCGGCGGTGGCGGCCCGAGGGGCGGTCGACGGCGGTGATTTTTGCTCGAGACTCGGCAGTGGAGAAAGTGCGGGTTATTGGGCGTGCGCCACAGGCTTTTATAGCCGAGTGAGAGCGAAGCTGTGAGTGCGCGGAGTAAATGCGAGAATAGCTCCTCCCCGTAGCGCAATCGAGTGCGGCAAACGTGGAACGACTACGGCCGAGCTTGGCGGGGGAGGGGGAATAGCTAGCATTAGGCGTACTCATGGCCACGGGTGAGGAGTAAAGGCGCGCGGGGAAGAGGCGATGCAGCTGGATGGCTTGAAGGTGGAGCACGGCAGCGCGGTGGCGATGACACGCGGGACGGCCGGTCCAATCGGCGGCGACGGGCACTCATGGCGGCACTTGAAGTCGGGGTGGCGTCCAGCCGGCCTCCGGCCATTGATGACGAGGAATTGAAGGCAGGGTCGTCGATCTCCGGCAGCTGGCCGCCATGGCGAGGGGGAAGGCGACGCGCGGGGAGGCTAGCGCGCGGGGCACAGGCCTAGCGCTGCTGGAGGCGTGCGACGGTGCGGGGTGCTACCACGGAGCCTAGGCGCTAGCAGGGAAGGGGGAGACCAGGGGCGGCACGCCTGGTGCAGCGGGCGGAGGCGGGGAGCGCGAGGAGCAGGGCGTCGGGAGGAGGAAGAAGGAGGGGAGCGGTGCTGGGCTGGGCTGGCCGAGGGAGAGAAGAAGGTAAGCGGGCCGGGCCGGGGAAACGGAATAAGAGGGAGGGGAGAAAAGGGTTGGCCCACCCGGGAGAAGACTTTAGGGGTAAAATCCATGGGCTGAAAAGAAGAAGCTCTAGGCAACAAAAGAGGATTTTTAAAATGCAACACAAACTTTAGAAATTGAAATACCAAAATTACTCTTTTAACAAGAATTAAATTACTTTTTAGCAATAAAAAGACAGGCCCAAAAATAGGATGTTACAAATCCTACCCCCCTTAAACGGAATCTCGACCCCGAGATTCGAGCTGCGTTGGAAACAAGAAGGGATAATCCAACTTGAGCTGATCTTCACGTTCCCAAGTCGCTTCTTGTTCGGAGTGGTTGCTCCACTGAACTTTGCAGAGTCGGATAACCTGACGTCGGGTCCGCTCTTCAGGGTAAGTCAAATCCTTTTGGAGACTAATTGACTCAATTGGAGCTTGCTCTTCAGGGACTCGAAGGCATTTCTTGAGTTGAGAAACATGGAACACATTGTGTACTTCCGATAAGCTTTCAGGTAGCTTTAATTGGTATGCAACTTCTCCACATCTTGCGGTTATGGGATAAGGACCAATAAACCTTGGCGCAAGCTTGCCTTTTACTTTAAATCTTCGAACTCCTCGAAGGGGTGATACCTTGAGATAGACATGATCTCCCACCTCAAAGGATAGATCTCTATGGCGATTATCAGCATAGCTCTTTTGTCGGGATTTGGCAGCTTGAACACGATCCCTAATTAATCTGACCTTCCCTTCTGCCTGTTTAAGGATCTCCGGTCCAAACACATACCCTTCTCCTGCTTCTGACCAATGCAGGGGAGTCCTACACCTTCTACCATACAAGGCCTCGAAGGGTGACATTTTTAGACTCGACTGAAAACTGTTGTTATAAGAAAATTCTGCATAGGGTAAACATCTTTCCCAATCCGAAGTAAATTCGAGGGCACAAGCTCGAAGCATGTCCTCCAGAATTTGGTTTGTCCTTTCAGTCTGCCCATCTGTCTGAGGATGAAATGCTGTACTGAAAGCTAGATGGGTTCCTAATGCTTCATGTAGACTAGACCAAAAACGCGAGGTGAATTGGGAACCTCGGTCTGAGACTATCCTCTTACGTACTCCATGCAAGCACACAATGCGGTTTACATATAGCTCCGCTAATTTATCTCCCTTATAAGTGGTCTTCACAGGGATAACGTGGGCAACCTTGGTTAATCTATCCACAATAACCCATATGGAATCGTATCCTGACCTGGTACGAGGTAAACCGGTTATAAAATCCATCCCGACTTCTTCCCATTTCCATTCGGGAATTTGCAAGGGCTGCAACAATCCTACAGGTCTTTGGTGCTCGGCTTTAACTCGTTGACACACATCACAACAGGCTACATACTCAGCAATATCTCTTTTCATACGAGGCCACCAATATAGTGTTTTAATATCCTGATACATTTTGGTGCTACCGGGATGAATGGCGTAAGATGAGCTATGTGCTTCCTTAAGTATTAATTCCTTAAGATCCTTATGATGGGGAACAAAAAGACGTCTCCCATACCACAATGTTCCTTGCTGATCTTCTAGCATTTTAGGAGCTTTTCCTTTAGTCATGAGGGCTTTAAATTTTTGAGTCCCAGGATGTCCCTTCTGAGCTGCCTTAATCTGGTCCTCCAGGGTTGGGTGTACTTCCATTGTTGCTAGGGTTCCTTGCTCCACTATTTCCAAGTTAAGAGCTTTGATCTCCTTAAGGAACTTATCATGGAATTCTTGTCCTATAATGGCATTGCAGTAAGCTTTGCGACTTAAGGCATCGGCCACTACATTAGCTTTTCCAGGATGGTAGTGAACGTCCAAGTCATAATCCTTGATTAATTCCAACCATCTTCTTTGTCTAAGATTGAGATCTGCCTGGGTAAAAATATACTTGAGGCTCTTGTGATCCGTATAGATATCACAATGATTCCCTATCAGGTAGTGTCGCCAAATTTTTAATGCATGCACTACTGAGGCTAATTCCAAATCATGAGTGGGGTAATTATCCTCATGGGGACGGAGTTGTCTGGATGAATAGGCCACAACCTTTCCCTCTTGCATAAGTACACATCCAAGACCTTGACGTGAAGCATCACAGTATACCTCAAAATCCTTGTGTATATCAGGTAGGGTTAACACCGGAGCCGTTGTTAATCTTTTCTTTAGTTCCTGGAAACTCTTCTCACAGTTCTCAGACCATTCATACTTTTTCTCTTTCTTAAGAAGATGAGTCATGGGCTTAGATATCTAGGAGAATCCCTCTATAAAGCACCTGTAGTATCCTGCTAGACCCAAGAAGCTACGCACTTCGGTCACCGAGGTTGGCTGCTTCCATTCCAACACTGCTTCTACCTTAGAAGGATCTACTGCCACTCCTGCAGAGGTTCTGATGTGACCTAGGAAACTAACTTCTTGTAACCAAAAATCGCATTTGCTGTACTTGGCATACAGCATGATGTTCCTTGAGGGTCTCTAGGACTAGTCTTAAGTGTTCTGCATGCTCTTCTGCTGTCTTGGAATAGATTAGGATATCATCTATGAATACAACCACAAATTTATCTAGGAATTTCATAAACACTTTATTCATCAAATTCATGAAGTAAGCTGGAGCATTGGTCAATCCAAAAGACATGACAGTATACTCGAATAAACCATAGCGAGTGGTGAAGGCAGTCTTTGGAATATCCTCTGGCCTTATTTTAAGCTGGTGGTATCCCGACCTTAGGTCTATTTTAGAAAAGACTGCTGCCCCTGTCAACTGATCAAATAAGTCATCAATCCTGGGTAAGGGATATTTATTCTTGATGGTCACCTCATTGAGAGTTCGGTAATCTACACACAACCTGGCAGTGCCATCCTTCTTCCTAACAAATATCACGGGTGATCCCCAGGGAGACGAACTAGGCCTGATGAATCCTTTCTCCTGTAAATCCTCAATTTGTGTTTTTAACTCTTCCAATTCATCTACTGCCATCCTATAAGGTCTCTTGGCTATTGGGGCAGTACCTGGCTTTAGATTAATTACAAACTCAATATCTCGGTCAGGTGGCATACCCGGTAATTCTTCGGGAAAAACTTCTGGATATTCCCGAACTATAGGTGTCTCTTCCAGGGGTTTTCCTTCAATATGATGAACTGCAGCCTTTAAGGGAGGGCGATCCACTTTAACTTTTATGACCAGACCGGAGTGCTTGTTAAGTATGACCTTTCTATTAGCACAATCTATTATGCCTTGATTTTTGGCCAGCCAATCCATTCTTAGGATAACATCCAGTGTTTGGGATTGCAGGACTAACAAGTCTGCTGAAAGATTAAAATTTTCCATGGCGACTTCCACATTAGGGCTTACTATGGTAGCAGTTAGAGGTCCTGCTGGTGAGCTTAACACTACTGGCCTCTTTAGCCTGAAGGTTGGTAACTTAGCTTTTGCCACAAAGCCCTTTGAAATAAAAGAGTGCGAAGCCCCAGAATCAAACAAAACTTGCGCAGGGATAGACTTAACAGAGAACATACCCATTAATACTCCAGAAGCGTCCTGAGCCTCCTCTGTTGTGATGTGGTTCACTCGGCCCTGAGTCGGTGTGGAAGAAACTCTGGATACTTGAGGGTTTTGGAAGCTTCTACTGGCTGCTAAAGACTGTGCTTTCGAGGCGGTGGCCCCTGCATTGAACTTGGTTGTGGTACCTTGACGGTCAGGGCATTTATTGGCAAAATGTCCCTTTGCACCACAGTTAAAGCAATGCAGATTTGCAGCTGGATTAAGTGATGGGGTCTGCCCTGGAGGGCGAGGAGGACGAATGGCACTCCCTCCTGAACGTGGTGCTGGGTTTGTTCCTGTAGGTGCTGAAAATGCTCCCTGACAGAAGGAGGGATTATACACTGGCCTTGATTGGAAACCACTTTGAGGTCTTGGTGACACCCATTTCCTTTTACGGCTTGCTTCTAAGAGCTTTCTTTCATTTTCCCAAATGAGAGCCTTATTGACCAGATGATGAAAAGTGGGGTGATCATGCAAGATCAATTGTGCTCTCATCTCTTCCTGCATCCCTTCCAGAAAGCGATCCACCTTCTCTTCTTCTGTTGCTATGTCTGTTGGGGCATACCGAGCCAACTGATTAAATTTAGTGAGGTAATCATTTACTGACATGTTACCTTGTTTCAGCATACGGAACTCATTCCTCTTCATCCTCATTATCCCAGTAGGAACAAAGTTTTGACGGAATACAGTCTGAAACTCGGACCATGATATGAATGGTTCGGTAGATTCAGTCTCCTCCCCTTCACTGGTTTCTTCCTCCTGCTCTCCTTCTTCTTCTGGTTCTTGCTGATCCCCTTGTTGTGTACAGTAGCAGCTGAGGTAGCTCCTCCATCTCTAGTTTCTTCTTCCTCTTCTTCTTCTGGCACATCTTGAGAACTCCTTGTCCCACGAACTGCAAGAAAATTTTCCCACCAGGCTGCAGCTGCTCCCTTGAGTTGATAAGTAGCAAAGTCCACTTTATCCTCTTCTGCACAGTGAGCTAGACGAAGCTTCTTCTCTGTATCTCGTAACCAATCTTCAGCTTCCAAGGGTTCATTAGCTGAGGAGAATGTCATTGGTCTTGTTCTTAAAAAGTCAGCTAGCCTGGAGCTTCTGTTGGCTGAACCTGCTTGCTGTCCAGCTAGCATTGCATGCAAAATCTAGGTCTGTTGAGCCATTATCTGGGCTATGGTGGGAGGAGCTGGAGGTGGGGGTGGCAAACTTCGCCCTCGACCGCGGCCACGTCCACGCCCACATCCTCTACCTCGAGCGGTTGCCCTTCTGGTGTTAGGCGCCATCTGAACACATAAGATGTTAAAACTTGAAAGAAAAGGGAGACAGGGGTACATATACGAGGGGTCACTAGCCCTCTAATCACACCACAGAAGAACCAAATTGAGCTTGATAAACAAAGCAGTAAAGCATAAGGATTGCATTAGTTCATTACAAAAGAGGGGTGGTATGACCCTTCGGTGGGGCCTACAAGCTTCACCAGGTCATATCATGCCCTCACAACGTCTACTACAGGGGGAGGATAGAGAAGTACAAAAGTAAGACTAGGGAAAGTGCTCGTACAACCCAAAAAGCCTGCCAGTGAGCACTACCAACACTATCCTGCTGCTACTACTAGTCTGCTCCTAGTCCAGGTCTATCGGAGAACGGGAGCGGCTGCGGCTGAGGAGCGGCGACCCAGAGTCTGTGTCGGTGCGGGAGTGGGACCTGGTAGGAGAGCGGGTGAGACGGCGTCCATGACCGGAACCTGAAGTGTCGGCTGTCGGAGAAGCCGGAGGTGGGCGTACGCTCTTACGAGTGGTAAGCCGAGTCCGGAGCCCCGGGTGAGGAGTCGGTGCTGCGCCCCTGACGGTGGTAGCAGGTAGGGGCAGGGTACGACCAGCTGGAAGTGGTACTGGCATAGGTGCGAGGAGCGCTGGTGCTGCTGAGACCGCTGCTGCTGCTGACGAAGCTAGTGGTGGTGCTTTGTGCATCGCTGCCGCTGGTGCCGGAGTAGATGCGGTGATGCGCTGCCCGCCGCAATCGCTTCTTTGGTGGAGGCAGGGGAGCTGGGATCCTCACAGGTGACGCCGAAGTGTAAGTCGGTGAAGACGGCGCGTAGTCGGCCTGGGCGCGAAGACGATCAAGCTCCCTCTCTGCTGCCATACGGTCCCGCTCAGAAATAGCGAGAGCGGTGTCCATCCCAGTCAGCTGGGACTGGAGTACGTCTGCGTGGAGGTAGCTAGAAACCAGGAGTGTCCGCAGCTGCCCTATCTCCTGAAGGGCCCGTCCGTAGGCGTTGATCATCGCCTGGGTCAACTGGACCTGATAGGTCAGCCGTGGGTCATCCACGGGGTCCGGGTACTCTGGAACTGGCCCTCCTGTGTACAAGATCGGAAAGAAGCTGAAAGGAGTCTGTGCTAGCTCTAACCCGTGCTGCTGCATCAGTCTGGCTGATGCAAGCTGAGCGGCGTCCTGAATCGCGTCGGAGCAGCTGCCTCGGGGATGAACGGTGGAGGCGATAATAGGGCTGAGGGCACCCTCACGCGCGTAGATAAAAGCCTCCATGATCCAGGACTCACGGCCCTGAACCAGTGTCCTCTGTCCTCGGAAGATAGGCGGCTGGTCGTAACGCAGAAACTGCAGCATCTGGCGAAGTAGCTCTACGTGCTCAAACTCGGTCTCAGCGTGAGAAAGGAAGTCCCAAGCAGGTGCAGACGAGGATCCGGCCATCTACAATTTTGAAGAAACAAGAGGTCAGAACAGATAAATTAAAAAGATCTGCAGAAAAGTAAAGATGCTAAGAGTGATAAGAGTAGGAAGCAATAACTCTATATTTTATCAAAAGTTTTATTAATGCTTTAAATTAGACACAAGCCTTAGGGTACGACCATTCTAACTAGGTTTCCTACAGTCGTATGCTCTGATACCAGCTCTGTCGGACCCTGGGTTTAACCAACCCAAAATCCTCTGTGAAGAAAGTACACTATTCCCTGGATCAGTAGATAGTGCTCACAGAATACATTGCTGGATCATTTCATACACGGTACAGTACATATTATTACAATACCAGAGTGCGTGCGACCCACATAGGGGCACGCTTTACAAAAGGGGCGTCAAGCCAAATAAGTTCAATACGCAAATAACATAACAGCGGAAGAAAGATAGGGGGACTCATCACCCTACAGGCAAGTGACCGGATAACCCAGGTGCGGTTAATATTATCCAGCGAACTGGCTAACTTTAAACGCACCTAATTTATTAGTTTGGTCAACCAGACTGTGGGGAGATGCTAGATCCTATTCTAACTATCACCATCTTCTTGTCCTTCTTCGGCTTGGTCCTGGTAGAACTCGTACTGCCCTTGATTTGCAAACTCTGGGGAAAGGGGGGTAGCGAGCGAGTATGAGCACAAACAACCGTGCTCTGCGAGCCAACATACAGAATGCAAATACTAGTATGCAAGATTGATTCAAGGAAGGCTTAGGCTCTTTTATTTGCGCAAAGCTACAGTTGCAAGTATTATATTTACAAACCACTAGTTCTAGCATTTAGTAAGACAAAATTTGATAATGTTAAATTGTGCAGTATGTATAGAATAGTGTTGGTTCCATCCACCAGTTACATGGTTCCAACCACCAATGCTAGTTTGTTTCATTATGACACTGGAGTACTTCCCTCCAGGAAAAGTCAAAGCTTGGAGTACCTCCCTCCACAATTTTTCTTCCCATCCATAAAAGTTTTTGTAAATAGAACTAACTCGAGTAAGTTCCCATGTCCGCCCCTAACCGTGGGCACGGCTATTCGAATAGTTTACACTCTGCAGAGGTTGTACACTTTACCCACAAGAGATAAATTATCCTAAAAGCCTGCACGCTTCCTTAGGCATGAGGCCCAGATAATCTATCATATACGTTTACATGAAATAGCGCACGCAGTTTGAGTAATTAAAGGAAAATAACTTTGCAAGAATTTAGGGGCAAAATGATCAAATTCTGACTCGCCTTGGTCGTAGGCAGGAGGTTCTTGCTGGTCTTGAGGTAAGTCTTCCTGGGGCTCAGGAGCAGCTTCGAACTCTACTCGATTGCGAAGAACCGGTGCAACATACAAAAGCAAAAGGACTAATAAGCATAAAATAATGAGCAAATAAACTCCAAATTGAACCAAACCAAAACCATCAGAAAGATAATGAATTTAGAAAATTTTAGAAACAAGTTTCACTCCAATCGGAGCTACGACGAGAAAGAACGAGCTCTTCAAAGTCTTAATTTCAGGAAAATCCCAAAAATAACAGGGGAGAGAGAGTTCTTTCTCTGACATGCGGGTCCCACGGATTTTATTTTAGAATTTCATTTTTATTTTTCGTTAATCGTCCAGAGACTGACGGGTGGGACCGGGGCATTGTGTAAACAATAAAGGGGGCCCACTCGTCAGTGGTTCATCCTTTTACACCCGTTATTAACAGTTTTTATTTCATTCTGCGGGGCCCACTGGTCAGTCAAACGTTCTGTTTTAAACCCACCCGGGCCCACGGGTCAGTGGTTGATTAACGCGGGCTAACCACAACGGTTAACGTCTAACCGGTGGTTAGTTGCGCGGGAGCGGAGCTCCTCTGGGCCGAACGGCGGTGAGACTCGCCGGCGGGGAGAGGGCCACGGCGGCGCAGGGCTACGCTCAAAATGGTCGGCTTGACCCCGTGTGCACCGGCCTGTGGTTTGGGAATCGGCGGAGGGGAGCTGGGTGTCGATGGCGGCGGGGTGAACGATGGCGGGACCAGGGGAGGCGCGCGACGGCAAACCCTGCGACGAGAGAACAATCAAAGAGTAGGGGAGCTTCTTTGGGTATCCCGAAACTCACCTGAGTGGAGAGAAGAGCTTGGGGAGGTCCGAAGAGGGCTGGCGGCGAGGAGCTCAAATGGCGGAGGTGGTCGGCCGATGGTGGGGAAGACGAGGCAGCGAGGTTTCCAATCGAGGGCACAGGCGGCTTCCTGGGGCGGCGAGGACGCCCTGGTTGCGGGGAATCGGTCGAGGGTCCTCTGGAGCGGTGGCAGCAAAGGGTGGCCGGAGATGGGGAAGAACCGACCGCCGACGAGCTGCAAATGGGTAGAGTCCGATTAGGCGAGCCAGGAGCTTCTCAAGGGTGAAAGGAACTCGGGGAAAGGGGTAGTGCCGGTCGGGGTTCTCCGGAAGACGCTGGCGGCGGTGGCGGCCCGAGGGGCGGCCGACGGCGGTAGTTTTTGCTCGAGACTCGGCAGTGGAGAAAGTGCGGGTTATTGGGCGTGCGCCACAGGCTTTTATAGACGAGTGAGAGCGAAGCTGTGAGTGCGCGGAGTAAATGCGAGCATAGCTCCTCCCCGTAGCGCAATCGAGTGCGGCAAACATGGAACGGCTACGGCCGAGCTTGGCGGGGGAGGGGGAATAGCTAGCATTAGGCGTACTCATGGCCACGGGTGAGGAGTAAAGGCGCGGGGGGAAGAGGCGATGCAGCTGGATGGCTTGAAGGCGGAGCACGGCAGCGCGGTGGCGATGACACGCGGGACGGCCGGTCCAATCGGCGGCGACGGGCACTCATGGCGGCACTTGAAGTCGGGGTGGCGTCCAGCCGGCCTCCGGCCATTAATGACGAGGAATTGAAGGCGAGGTCGTCGATCTCCGGCAGCTGGCCGCCATGGCGAGGGGGAAGGCGACGCGCGGGGAGGCTAGCGCGCGGGGCGCAGGCCTAGCACCGCTGGAGGCGTGCGGCGGTGCGGGGTGCTGCCACGGAGCCTAGGCGCTAGCGGGGAAGGGGGAGACCAGGGGCGGCACGCCTGGTGCAGCGGGCGGAGGCGGGGAGCGCGAGGAGCAGGGCGTCGGGAGGAGGAAGAAGGAGGGGAGCGGCACTGGGCTGGGCTGGCCGAGGGAGAGAAGAAGGTAAGCGGGCCGGGCCGGGGAAACGGAATAAGAGGGAGGGGAGAAAAGGGTTGGCCCACCCGGGAGAAGACTTTAGGGGTAAAATCCATGGGCTGAAAAGAAGAAGCTCTAGGCAACAAAAGAGGATTTTTAAAATGCAACACAAACTTTAGAAATTGAAATACCAAAATTACCCTTTTAACAAGAATTAAATTACTTTTTAGCAATAAAAAGACTGGCCCAAAAATAGGATGTTACATATAGTCATCTAAAATTCTCCCTAGTTTCATTTCTGATGCAATGACAAGCCGTCTCATGAAAAGTAATTAGTGAGATTAGTTTTTTGCACACAAAAGAGATCATTTTTCATTTTCTTTTCTTAGTTTAAGAACAATGAGCTACTCCTAAGTCCGAAAGCAATACCCAACGCAAGCTATAAAGGCCTAAGAGAAGTAAACTCATGCTTCAACAATGAACTAGTAGAGCCCAATCTAAGGTTCAATTTAGATTCAAAACTCAATTTAGTCTATTTGACATGGCATGAAACACATAAGGACAACTAAAGCCAAACTATTCATAAGATCCAACATTAATATGTTTTTAGTTTAAGTTTTTTTTACATTTAATCAAGTTAGTATAGTAAAAGCTAAGCTACACATAGAAAGACATGATGAATCTACCAAAACTAATAGAAGACATGGCAAGATATAGCAAGATATCATATCACATAGGGATAAAAGTCAAAGCTCCATTAATATTTTACAATACAAGTTGCTAAAATTTAAATATGAATATACTATGATATAATAGATGCGAAAGAGTCAAACTCCCACTCAAAGTAGGCCAAAAGGATAAATAACCCTCAACTCCTACAAAGAAGTAGAACAAGAAGAATCGAGGGCCGTAGTGAAAAATCGGTGAGCTGGTGCACTGACTCTACAAACTGAAGAACAACATCCTCTTCTCTACATGGTCTCTAAGGATGGTATCTAATATCGATGTGCTTGGTCCTGGAGTGTTGCACTGGGCTTTTTGCAAGTTTGTGGCACAAGTGTTAGCACACATGAGTGAAACACTGCCTAAAGCTTACACATAGATCCACAGAGTAACTAAGATCCAGAGAACGTAAGTGCAACTACTAGCAACAACTATATACTCCACTTCTATAGCGGATAGTGTAACAGAGGACTGCTTCCTAGATGACTAAGAGATAAGAGACGTGCTTAAGAAATGTCAAGTGCTTGAGATACTCTTTCTATCTATCCTACACCCCGCAAAAACAGAATTAGAGAAAGCGCAAAGAGAGAGTGCAGAATCAAAAAAATACCACAGTCCAAAGTCAAAAGTGTCCTGAAGATACCTAAAAATGTGACACACTGCTTGACAATGAGAGGCACAAGGGAAAGTCTAAAATCGAGTGTATAGACACACAACAAATTGTATGTTTGGCCTCGAAGTAGTGAGGTAGAGGAGGAAGCCGATCATGTTGCGGTACTCCATCTAGTCCATGAGCTCTCTATCCTCATTAGGATCTAGCATGGTAGAAATGACAATTAGACTAGACACAGGCTTGTTGCTTCCCAAGTCAAAGCACCGAAGAAGGTCTTTTGTGTACTTGCTTTAATGGATAAAAGTCTCTTCCTTTAATTACTTGATTTGAAGATCAAGGAAGAAAGTCAGCTTGTCCATTATAATCATCTTGAACTCTCTGCTCATTGCATGTGAAAATATGGACACCAAAGTATGAGAGGAACCACAAAAAATTATGTCATCCACATAAATCTAAACAAGAAGGAAATCATTGCCATGCCTGAGGGTGAATAGGGTTTTATCTACCATTCCCATATTGAACCCATTCTTAAGCATAAAACTCTTGAGTCTATCATACCAAGCTCTAAAGACTTATTTTAATCTATACAAGGCTTTAGAGAGTTTCAAGACATGGTTTGGGAATTTAGAAATTTTAAAACCAGGAGATTACTTGACATAGACCTCTTCCTTTATGAAACTATTTAGAAAAGCGCTCTTCATATTCATTTGAAATATTAATTTAATGCTCTTATATGCAACAAATGTGTATTAGCCCAAATTTGGGTCCAATTTAAAATTTCATGGATTTTGTGAATTTCAAAAAACTTTTTGTTGCATTTCGAGAATTTCCAAAAGCTTTGCCTTGAAGTTAAAATTTAAAATAAAATTCCTTGGCTCAAAAACTAAATTTCAAAATTCATTTGTGTGCTTCTCAAAATATCCTAAAATCCTTGTATGGAAATCCTTCCTAGAATTCAAAATTTAAATTCAAAACCAAATTGAAATCCCAAGATAAAAATTTAAATTCAAACCAAATTAGGGTTTGCAAAATTCTAAAATTCAAGTCAGTGCAGATAAAAATATTTTCCTAAAGTCTCTACATGCAAAACCGCCTTAAACTTTCAAATCAAAATGCAAATCCCAAATAAAATATTAAACCTATTATATTTTCTCTCTTCTCCTAGGCTGAAACCCAGCTGAAACACAGCCGCCAGCCCTTGCCACACACTCCTCCCCTCCTCTTTTCGTGGCCCATCGCCAGCCAATGGCCTAGCCCACCGCCCTCTTCCTCTCTTGCTCTGACTGTCACTTGGCCCTACCCGACAACGTCCCTCCCCTGTTTATCTTTAATACAAACTATCTAAAGTATCACAGACGGTTCAAATAAAAACCGTCTACAGCGTTTTTAACCATGAATCGTCTGTGATATTTCCTCTTCATAGACTGTTTTTCGGGTTGGCAGCAGACGACCTCTAAACTATAACCGACTGTGATTATATTTAATACAGATGGTTTTGGGACCCGTTTGTGATGTGGCGTCTAATATACGGGTTTTTGTAGTAGTGAGATTAGGGTTTTACAAGGAAGGTGGAGGCAAATGGAAGGTAATTTCCTTCATTGTAGGAAATAAATTAATGTACGTATGCATGATTTGTCAGTTTCACAGAATTTCCAGTAGTGTTCTTGAAGAAAACAGTAACGATTGAATCCAACAATAAATTCCACACACACACACACACACACACACACACACACACACACACACACACACACACACACACACACACACACACACATATATATATATATATATATATATATATATATATATATATATATATATATATATATATATATATATATATATATATATATATATATATATATATATATATAGACGAGTGTTTCATGCACCAAGGTGCCTAGGCACCAATATTAATACCCGTTGATTTGCTTCGAGATTCGCAACGTTTGATGTGGGTATCTTCATAAACCCATAAAAAAGTATATTTGAGATGTCAAACTCCGAAAAAATTTAAATTCAACTTCAGTTTAATTAGTTTGAACTATTTTTATAGTATATACTCACTGTAGTTGCATTGAACTCAAAAGTAGTTCAAACTAGTTTGAACTGAGTTCAAAACTAACTTACCATAAATATATCAAGGGTATAAAACATTTTCATACCTAAACTTAAAAAAATTATCAATCATACATGTGTATCGGATATTGGTGCCTAGACACCATGGTGCCTTATGTAATACCCTAACTTCTAGGCCATATATTCTCGAAGAAAATAGCAACGTTTGTATCAAATTTATCTTGAATAAATATCTGTCAACATGTGAACCATATATGAGTAGTGATTCTATGCTTTTCAAATTAACACGAATGGTTCTAATCTCAAATCACCAGAAAGGGTAAGTAATCAAAATCCACCATTTAGTTCTGCTTTAAAAATTATATAAATTATTTTGAGGAAAATATAGAAGCACCTTCCATTTCATTGATTGGGCATACAGGAAAAACTCAATGGGTCCAACTTCCATCGTTTACGAAGTCCTTTGGGTTATTAGTTACTAGAAGGTTAAGACTAAAACCCATTGCCATCAATTGGGACTTCCAAAGGAATGTATAGCAAGGTAAAGCCTTAACAAAACACTAAAAATCAAATTAAATAATTTCCTCAACAGAAGTCATGATCGATTCGACCGGATGCAATTTCCATGATTTTCCCATCCATAGGCTATATAAGCCACCATTGATGATGCATTTAGCAATGCCGCAAACTGAATACTGTGCCTAGCCCTAATGGATCACAAGTGAACCCTTCAGCGTATGCACCATAGGCTCATGAGCAAAAGTTATCTTCAGCTGGTTAGTACCCAATCACTCGAGCTTTACGCATGAACCATAATGAAATAATTTCAAAGCCTCCCAACTTTTGCTTTTAGTAAAAGAAAGTTGGCAACAGCGAGCTTAATTAATTAACGAACAAGTGCGTGCGGCACGTGCTTGCATCTTCTTTATTCTTTCTTTCTCTATCTGGAGACTTATTGCACCTTTCTTGACCAATTAAACTCTGAATTTCTTTTTGCTGTACGTGCATGCAGGATCTAAAGGTTTGACGACTCCTGCTAGTACCGCTACGACGTTCCTTTCCCTGTCGCGATGTAAACACATATCGCATGCATGCTAACTCATACATACATCAATCACATCTTTTATTAACTCTTTTCAATGTTGTTTTCAGGTAAGGGTACGTCGTCGACGTATCCGGCGCAGAGTCGATTTGATTGAACGACCAGTTTTGGATGCTGCGAATTAATTGATGGCGAAGGATCTATGTTACGCATGCACTACTACAGAAAATCTAATATTAGACGTCAAATCACATATGGTTCTGTGAAACCGTCTGTGATGTACATTATTACAGACTGTTTTAATTTGGAGGCCATCTGTGGTATTTGTGACGGGAAAAAGTAGTATCATAGACGGTTCTTACCGCTAAACCATCTGTGATACTGGAATATCACAGACGGATTTATAATAAAAACCATCTGTGATATTTCAGATTAACCATCTGTGATACGTTTCCCACCTTGCAATCCCTCAAAATTTCATATTTTCCCGCTTACGTCCGAGTATGATTCAGTTTTGAGACACCTTCAGTAAAACGGGCATAACTTTTACATACAGTGTCCGTTTTTGACGTTCTTGTACTCGTTGCAAAGCTAACGATAAGCCCGATCCAAAAAAATGACCGACTTGTGCCAATTATCCCCCAATACCCTAAAAATCGGCTATCTTTGGATCTAAACCTGCGTCGCAAGTTTTTGGTTTCTGTGTTTGCCCTTTTTCTTGGTCTTCCTTTTGGAATTTGGATTTTGTTTCAACTGAAAAGTTGTAGATCTCGTCGAAACCTTTCAAATGAGTATATATAAGCTATATAAAACTTTGCTATTTTATCTTTTCAGACTAGTTGTTATATTAGATCGGTATATAAAATTTTGTACTCTAAGTCACAGATGGTTCCATATATAGAACCGTCTGTGATATTATATAGAACCATCTGTGATATTCATTCATCACAAATGGTTCTATATATAGAACCGTCTGTGATAATCTGACCGTTGGGCCCGTCGATCCTCCTCAACCCAATCGTAGCCAATAGAAATCCTCCTCTCCGTTCCCGCGCCAAAAATTTCGAACTCCCGCCTCTCCCTCCCTCTCCCTCCCCTATAAATATAACTAAAACCCAGCAGCCTCCTTGCTGGTCTCCTCTTCCTTGCTGTCCTCCTCCTTGCTGGTCTCCTCTTCCTTGCTGTCCTCCTCCTTGCTGTTCTCCTCCTCCTTGTTGTCCTCCTCCTTGCAGACGACGCACAAGTCTACGGGAGGCAAGACACCGCAGATGCTCAATCAACACCGACGATGGTGGGCGTCAAAGACATCCAGCTCATGCGTTGCATCAGGGGCGAGAAGGCATAGAGGATCTTTGCTTTTTCTCTGTTCTTGTTGTGTAAACTGCTCGTTGTTTTGAGATATTGTAATGGTAGGCTCTAATCTTAATAAAAATGGATGTTTTATGTTTGTGAAATGAATTGAGATGTGAATTGGATGTATACATGTACATGTTGATCTGCTTGTTTCAGAGGGCATGGCTAGCATTTCCTGAGGCTAGCCAATAAACAGAAATAGGTTTAAGAGTAGAAGGGAATATCACAGACGGTTTTTAACTAAAAACTGTCTGTGATAGTTATAATCACAGACGGTTTTTAGTTAAAAACCGTCTGTGATTTATAAATATCACAAACAGTTTTTAGTTAAGAACCGTCTGTGATAACTATATATCACAGACGGTTTTAGTTAAAAATTATCTGTGATATTTGCACCACAAACAGTTCGAAAACCGTCTGTGACGACCTCGTATTATTACTGACCCATAAATTCAGACGGTTCACAAAACTGTCTGTGATGACGTTTTTGAACCGTCTGTGATGACCTTTTCTGTAGTAGTGATGCTACATATAAAACTGCCAATGGGAAATTAAGCAAAACAAATAGTAGTCTTATGTTCATGTGTGTCGATACGCTTTGATGACGGATGTAGCCACAATATTAGTCATATGTTCATTTCCATGGTACATTTGTACAGAGGTATACTAATGTGTGTGTTTATAAATTAAGTGTTATTGGATCAACCCACTCGTTTTGGCTTCAGCTTTTGACTTATTTTTCACTATTCATAAATTTCGTCTTTTTATGAACTTTTGGCTTTTTTTAGCTTTTTTGTTGATTCTTTTTTCCCCGTATGCGTTTGCGTTGTCCGTAATGAGCTAGCATATTTTTTCTATTTTAAAATTTTTTAAATTTAATTACGTCAAATAAGCCACCTTCAGCTACAGTAAAATTTTAGTTGCTATAGTGCAATTTCAGCCATAAGCCACAGCTTTTCAGCCCAACCGAGTGGGGTAACATGTATTTGTATATCCTCACAAGATCCATCAACAATATACATGTAGCTAATTTGCACTGCTTGATCCAATTGTGCAGATAATTTATTTTTTCCTCAGCACAAACTATGTCAACAGTTTCTTGTTGCGCGTCTGGTTGTTGTGCCCGTTGTTTTGCGATCTGAATTTTGGTGGGAACATGGTACGTAGGATATTTTTATACCCTTATATACGTACCATCTGTAGCCGGCTTGGTTGAGGTATCTCATTGCAACATCTCTTACTTGTAACTCTCCTTATATAGTTGAGCATTGCCTTTATACACCCATCACTACTACAAAACAAACTATACTAGTTACATCATCATAAACAGTTCATAGGGAACCATCCGTACTGTAATTATCACAGACGATTTTACAAGCATGACTGTGTACTGTCTGTGATACGCAACTATCATAGACGGTTCTTATTAATAACCGTCAGTGATAGTTCACAGACAGTTATTAGTACTAACCGCCTGTGATAATTTCAGACATCACAGACGGTTTTCAATTAGAACCATATACTACTACAGAATTGGTCATTATAGACGGTTCAAAACCATCATCACAGACGGTTTCTGAACCGTCTGAATTTATGTGTATGTGATAACAGGTAGTTATCACAAACGGTTTTCAAACCGTCTGTGATAAGTTACAACACAGACGATTTTTTCAACAAAATCGTCTATAATATAACAAATATCAGAGACGGTTCTTAAATATAGCCGCCTACGATATTACAATATCATAGATAGTTCTAAATTATAGCCGTCTGTGATATAACAGATATCACTAATAGGTCTATGATATCTGAAATATCACAAATGGTTTGTACCAAAAACTATCTGTGATGGTTTGTTGTTACAAACCATCTGTGATAGCTATTTTAATAGCTAAATTAGTTCCTATTTTTCAGCTAGCCTCACGAAATGCTAGCCATGCCCTCTAAAAACAAGGAAATTGATCACATTATAGCACACAAAAATCAATACATATATATCACAAATAAATTAAACAACAGAAGGAAGTACAACTGAATGAATTGTTTGATTAAGCATAACTGAGTGATCACAATTGTATCAAATATTTGAACATCTAATCATCATCGCCAGCGTGGAACTCTCCATTCTTGTGTATGGCCACCCCATCAAGAATTCAGAGAGCTGTCCTCGAACTTCGGCGAGTTTGTCAATATCGAATATGCTTTCATCGAATTCCACGTGCTGTCGCTAGCCATGCTAAAAGTCATTAGCATATATATATATATATATATATATATATATATATATATATATATATATATATATATATATATATATATATATATATATATATATATATATATATATATATATATATATATATATATATATAATGAAGAAATATTTATTGGCGAGTTGACAAACGTCTAAATCATTCATCTTAGCGTCCATGATTTCATGCGTATGATAGCAAACGTAGAATGCACATACGTTGCCCTGTAGCTGCTGATGGCACTGCAAAAATAGAATTACATACATAGGTATTGTCAGTCCTAAAGGCATTATTACGAAGTGTGATATGACAGGATTGTTGTTTTGTAACGGGTACCAGAAATCATGTCCTGTGTCGCAGTGTGGCACAAGATTCATTATGTCTCCCTCCCTGGGCAACGTAAGCGCTAACGACCTATGTGATTCCAAAAAGATAGCCTTGGCCATTACAACAGTGAAGTCGTGGTTGCTCCTTAGTAGGGAATCAAGGTATATTATCTTACTCCACTTTAGTACAATCACAATCAGAATCCAGTGAGATCTAGTCATATGTGTTGTCATAGTAATTAATCCTAAGTTCATGTTGCGTATAATGTGCAAATGGAACTTGTATGGCAACTAGTGAAGCACTTACCTCTGGTTGAAGGGTACCAAGATGTACTCCTTGTTAGTATGAGCAAGCAATACCGTCGTTATGTATTCTTCGACAAAGGATGTGTTTGTGTTGATGGATTGCTCAGAGACCAAGTGTGGGTCGAGGAAACCCACCGGTTGTTGTCAATGAGTTATGACATTTATCGGTATTATATGAATGTAGAACTTTATTGTACAATACACTTATAGTGTCCAGTATCATAGAAGTGAGGTGTTGAGTTCGTCGAGGTTGAATAGAAAAAATAAGTCTTTGAAGGTCACAATGATGTTGCCCGACTCATGGAGGAAATGTGCCTCCATGTATGCACGGTGAATCCACTTTGCAGGTTTGGCTTCCTGTTGGACATCTGCATATACCAGGTATGCAAAGACCTACAAGCCCATCCAAGGCTGGATGTACGTTGAAAACCGTGTGAGTCAAAACCGTAGCATAGATTGATGGACCAAACCTGGATGTACGTTGAAAACCGTGTGAGTGAAGAGTACATTAATAGTGTGTCTACTTTTAGAAGAGCATCCGAACAGAAAATATTGAAGAAGGGGATGGAATATATGTATTGTCCATGGATCGATTGCGATAATCTAAAGATATTTACGAACTCAGCACAGATCGAAGCTCACTTGATTCGAAGGCATTTCAAAAGAGGATATACATGTTGGACCAGTCACGATGAAGAGGAGATTTACAGGAAGGTAATCATAATATCGTCGAGGGAGACAACGATATGATGGTTGTGGACTGTGCTTTCGATGAGGATAGGTCACCCAAGGACAACTTAGATCAGATGCTACGCGATGTAGAAGAGAATTGTAGTGAGAGAGAGTTTGGTAAATTCAATGGCTTGATGGACCACTCAAAGAAACCTTTATTCCAGAGCTGCAAGCGGCAATACACAAGGTTGTCATCTATTCTTGAACTATTGAAATTGAAGGCAAGCAATGGTTGGTCCGATAAGAGTTACACGGCGTTGTTAGGTATCCTTGCGAACATCCTTCCAGAGGGAAATGTGTTGCCAAGAAACACCTACTAAGCCAAGAAGGTTATTTGTCCATTGGAAATGGAAGTAGAAAGAATACATGCATGTCCAATAATTGTATTCTCTTCTATAAAGAGTATGAAAACTTACATATTTGTTCGGTGTGCAAAGCATCCCAATACAACCGCAAGAATGACTCCTGTTGTGGTTACAGACCAAACAGAGAGAGAAGTGGTAATGGAGAGTGGGAAGTGTCCTGCCTTCCTCCCCTCATCCCGCTATATATATTCATGTGGGGAGTGCTTTTACAATCATGCCCTTACATCTGTGTATCCCCCTAAGGGTATTTGAGTCATTACACATGTTCTACTCTGGTCTTTGTAGTCTTCTAACAGCTCGCTGGGTTTAGGTGGGGCCACCCCTACAACAGAGCCTCTCATGGTGAAGGGCTTCACCGGGCGAAGCCATGTTGCCGAGTCCCTTGGCCCCCTCCGTCCCTACGGCCTGTGAACTTCTCCGGTCTTGCATAATGTTAACTCGCTGCGGTTGAAAGTATGGTTGATGCCGAAGTGGTTGCGCGCGTGCTCCGTCCCCTACCCTTCGAACGGGTGGCGGCGGAGCTGGCACCCAAGTCGAAGTCGAGGCGCGCGCGCGCCGACCTGCCCTTCGAACGGGTGGCAGCGGAGCTGGCGCCCAAGTCGAAGTAGAGGCGTGTGGTTGGGCCTGCCACTTGGAAGCTGACTGACTGCGCGGACTGGTGGTGCGCTTTTAATGGCAGTTGGCTTGCCAGGGGGTGGGCCGTCGCCTCGTGTAGCACACCCTTTCGAGTGGAGCATGCGACGGTTTCCGACGTGCATGCGGCGGGGACGGGCGGCTGCATTTACGCACCCCTGGTAGCTGAGCCGCCCGACATTCCCGGCTTGTGCTTCCGTCGGTTGGCATGCCGCCGGTTGACACTCCTCCATGCTGGCGACTCTTCGCCTGGTCAGGCTGGGTATAAATGGGTTGGCGCTGGGGGTTGCTCGCTGGGCATCCCTTGCTGCTCACCCCACACCTGTTCATGGTTAACTTCTCACATGTAGGACAAACTTTTGTTCATCTGCGTTTGATGACCGCGCCGTCTGGCGCTAATGTCAGCGAGCGCCGGTGAACGAAAGTATGTCCTATTTGTGGGAATACTTCACGGCATAAAGTGAGAATGGCAGGGCCCGACCTGCTCTCGTAGGCAGATATGAAGACATTCGCATGCTCTGGCTGCGCGGACGAGGGTATGTTGGTGTGGTGACTTCATATCTGCGTACGATAGCAGGCCTGTGCTTGCCGTAAGTGGACCTGTGCGCCGTGCCATACCTTTGCATACGACGGCAAGGTTTGCCTTGTTCTTCCTGACAGGCCATCTACAGTCGGCGCTCTTGGAGGCCGTCCGCACCGCCTGGGGAGGGCGTTGGTGCGCTGTAGGTGGCCTGTTAAGGAAGACCGAGGCAAACTTACGTCATGGCGGTTTGCCATCATACCCCGGCGTCGGGCCGAGATGGGTGGGAATTGGCGCGAGGTGGTGCCCAGCCGAAACAGGGGCGCGCGCCTGCTCCGTCCCCTACCCTTCGAACGGGTGGCAGCGGAGCTGGCGCCCAAGTTGAAGTCGAGGCGCGCACGCCCGCCCCTACCCTTGAGCCGTGGCGCGGGCCGCGCCAAGTCGGCAGAGCGCGCGCGCGCTCCCGCCCCTACCCTTGAGCGGGTGGCGCGAGCCGGCGCCAAGTCGGTCGGCGCGCGCTCCATCCCCTACCCTTCGAACGGTGGCAGCGGTGGCGCCCAAGTCGGCAGAGGCGCGCGCACTCCGCCCCTACCCTTCGAACGGGTGGCGGTGGAGCCGCGCCGGCCGGTCGAGACAGCGCGCTCCGTCCCTACCCCTCGAGCGGGTGGCGGCGAGCCGGTGCCCAAGTCGGCGAGAGCGCGCGCGCCCGCCCCTACCCGTCGAGCGGTGGCGCGAGCTGGCGCGCCTGTTGAAGTCGACGCGCGCACGCTCCGTCCCCTACCCTCGAACGGGTGGCGCGAGCCGGCGCCAAGTCGGTCGAGACGCGCGCTCCGTCCCCTACCTTCGAGCGGTGGCGGCGGAGCCGGCGCCAAGTCGGCAGAGGCGCGCGACGCTCCGTCCCCTACCCTTCGAACGGTGGCGCGAGCTGGCGCCCAGTCGGTCGAGGCGCGCGCGCCCGTCCCCTACCCCTCGAACGGGTGGCGCCGAGCCGGCGCCAAGTCGGCGAGAGGCGCGCGCGCCCGCCCCTACCCGCCGAACGGGTGGCGCGAGCTGGCGCCCAAGTCGGGTCGAGGCGCGCGCGCCCGCCCCTACCGAACGGTGGCGCGAGCCGCGCCGTCGGTCGAGGCGCGCGCGCCGTCCCCTACCCTTCGAACGGGTGGCGCGAGCCGGCGCCAAGTCGAAAGTCGGGTACGCGCGCTCGCCCTACCTTCGAGCGGTGGCGCGAGCTAGCGCCCAAGTCGGCAGAGAGCGCGCGCGCTCGCCCCTACCCGTCGAACGGGTGGCAGCGGAGTTGGCGCCCAAGTCGAAGTCGAGGCGCGCATGCTCCGTCCCCTACCCCTCGAACGGGTGGCAGCGGAGCTGGCGCCCAAGTCGAAGTCGAGGCGCGCGCGCTCCGTCCCCTACCCTTCGAACGGGTGGCAGCGGAGCTGACGCCCAAGTCGAGGTGCGCGCGCTCCGTCCCTACCCTTCGAACGGGTGGTAGCGGAGCTGGCGCCCAAGTCGGAGTCGAGGCGCGCCCGTCCCTACCCTTCGAACGGGTGGCAGTGGAGCTGGCGCCCAAGTTGAAGTCGAGGCGCGCACGCTCCGTACGCATATGCTGCCAAAAGGCAGGTCATCGTGTCGTACTGGGTCGTCTCGTGGGTGGGGCACGTGGCGGCTCATGATTGGGGGCGCCGCAGTATGCCCGGGGTTGCGTGACCGCAACCTCTTTGCATTGATCGCCCTCGGTTACGCGGTCGCGTGGCGTGTCGCCACGACGCCTCGGCTTTGGTTTTGGGGAGTCGTGCGGGGCGGTGCAGGTAAGCGTGGTCGCGCCTGGTATGCAGGCCGTCGCGACGCTTCGGTATTGGGGCGAGGTAGCTTGAAATAGGCGTCGTAACTGTGTCACCGCGGCTCCTCACGTGTCTCTTGCTTGCATCGCCTTCCGTGTTCCTTTGGCGTTTCGCCGCCACTTTTTGCGGTAAAAGCGATGGCATCCGGTGGCGAATACGGTCAGGCGACTGGTGGTTGTGGCGTTGGCGCGGTGCGTCCACGGCCGAGGTGAAATACCTGATCCGCGAGCGTGATCCAGCGGCGGCGAACAAGGTGTGGCTGGCGTCGGAGAAAGAAGGTACGTTCTCTGGCGAGCTGGGCCCCTCGCTCGTTACCGAGAAGGTTATCCATGCGCTGGTACGCGCGGGGAAGCTGTCCGAGCGCGATGTCGTGCGACTGCCCGCCGCCGACGAGACGAAACCTCGCCCCCAGAAGTCGGAGGTGATCGTCTTCGTCGCCTTCCTTGACGCTGGGCTTCGTATCCCGGCGGCGGCGATTGTGGGCGCCGTGCTGCGGACCTTCGGGCTGGAGCTAGCGCAACTAACTCCGAACGCCGTGGCCCGGCTCGCGGTGTACAGCTGGGCCTTGCGCTCGGGAGCGTGCTGGCCCAACGCTTCGTTGTTCGCCTACCTGCACAAGGCACGGTACCAGCCCAAAGGGCGGCGGACGGACGCCGTCGAGCCGGCGGCGTCACTTTCGCTCTGCGGTCGCAAAGCAAGCTCTTCCCGCAAATTCCACGCGGGAAGTGGAGTCGAATGGATGAAGCGGTGGTTCTATCACCGCATGGAGAGCAGGAGCGGCCTCGAATGCACGGGCCGGCCAATCATGTTCAAGACCTCGCCCGGCCGAACGCTGGACGACGAGGATCAGTTAAGGGCCCGACAGCTTGTGGGAATAGCTGCCCGCCTGAACATGCGTGACCTTGCCGAAGAGTACATTATGTATGGCGTGGCCCCGCTTGCCCGTGATTGGCGCCTTGCCGCCGAAAGGCGCTGGGATGACAATGTTTCTCCACAGATCTGCTCGCTACCGGCGCCCCCCAGTCTCCGCAAGTCTTGACCGCCTTTCCCTTTTGCTTGCTCTGGATGCATTACCTTAGTGTTGCCCCTCATCTGGCCTCAGGGATCTGTTTGGAGGACGCGGAGCTAGCCGCGCGCGTGTTCCTAGGGCCATACACCAAGAGGGAGCATGAGCAGCGCGCGTCCGCTACCGATGAGGCGGGGCTGGGGCGGGTAAACCGCGTGTGCGAGGCCCTAGGCCTTGCCGTGCCGGAGCGCGCTGCTCCGGATGATGGCGCAACGAAGAGGGAGGCGCCGTCTCGCAAAAGGAGCCGAGGCGGAGCGTCTGCCGCACCTGATGCGGCAGCTGCAACTACTATCGGTAGTGCTCCCGAAGGTGCGGCAGACGCGGAATCGGATTCGACGAAGTACGCCGATTCGGGGTTGGAAGGCATAGACGTCGGAGGCGCAGGATCTTCGGCGGGCGTCTTGGGCGCCGAGCCAACCACGAGCAATGGAGGGAGGAAGCCTCATCACCGCTGCCGCGCCGAGGCAAGAACCGCTGGCCGGTGGTGCGGAGGTGGACCTCGACCATGCTCGCTATTATGCCGGAGGCCTCCCTCGTGAGGGCGCATGGGGATGAGCCTTTGCCCATAGCAGCGGCGGGATGCGAGGTGCCCCTCGCAGCGCCGACCCCAGCGGGACCTTCGCCCCCGGACGCCGCGGACGCGGGGATTTCCATGGCATCATCCGCTGAGGCGGAATCGCGCTGCTCGATCAAGCGGCCGTGCCTGCGGCCTGAGCTGCATCGGACGACGAGGGGGTTCGTTGTGGCGGCGGGCATCAGGAGCTTATGGGATTCGGATACGTTCAGCGAAGTCCCGGCGGCACCCGCCCCTTCTGCCCTCCAGGCTGCCTTGTCCGCCACGCCAGAGCGGCCGGCGCTGGCTCCGAGCCCGGAGGCGTCTACTCCTCGCGGGACCCTGCCTTCCACGGGGGCCCGTGTCGCCGCCCCCCCCCCGCCTGCGACTAGGGGGACGGGCTCGCAAAGCCCTCCGTCCGCCACTGAAGGTATGGTGGCTTGGCTGACCCTGGCGGGCTTTCTTCCTGTGCTTTGTGATGCTCACGCGCAGCTTTGCTCGCAGCGTTGCTTATCCCGAGGAGAAGCTTGTGCCGAACGCGAGGGTTCCGGCGCCGCCGCACGAGTGTCGCTGCGCGTTCCCCTGCAGACCGTCCCCGCTTTGGGCGTTGAGGGCATGGCGCAGCATTGTGGATGACGCGCCGCCGCGCCAGGAGCGGCGCTACCTACTTACGGGGTAGGCCGTCTGAGGGACGACTTCGAGGCGTCGGGAGTTCGGGTAAGTACGCTGTTATATGACAAACGCCCGACCACGCTGCGCTCTCAATCACTTTTTGCCCTACTGCACTCGGTGCCGGGCAAGCCACCGCAAACGGCGTACGCTCAAGCGCAAAGGGCGCTGGAAGATATGCTGCAGGCCGTCGAGGGGCAATTGCACGAGGCCGCTGGGGCTCGGTTCGCCCAGGATGCCCGAATCCGCCAGCTTGAGGCGGAGTGCGCCGAGGCGAAGGCGCACGCCGAAGAAGTTGCCGCGTTGGCGCGAAAGTCGACCACCGAGGCGGCGCGGGCAGAGTTCGCGGCAGAGCGGGGCGGCCTTCTGCAGCAAGTCGCCGTATTGGAGAAGGAGAAGGGCGAGCTTGCGTTGACTCTAGCGAGGCGCGACCGGGCGCTGAGCGAGGCCTCGGTCATCGCGTGGGATGCCTCGCAAATGCTGGAAGTCCATCTCGAGGGACTTGTGGCTGGGGCGCCGGACCACGCCTTCGGCCCGGAGGAGTTGCTGCGGGCCCTACGCTGGATCCATGCCGCCGCCGAAGTGGCGCGCAGAGCTGCGATTAACTTTGGTGACCACTGCGCCTACGTGGCATCATGCTTGGTGTGCGCCCTTCTTTGGCACCGTGGCTGCGGACATATTGCCGAACTGGCGGACCCGCAGCTGGAGATGCCCAGCGGAGCTGGGGTGATGTCCGGTGAAGTCCGCGCCGTTCGCCAGCCTCTCAAATTCTTCTACGAGCGGATCTGGGACTACGCCGGGATAGCCGGAGCGCAGGTGGAGCTCCGAAAGTCCCTTCACGGGGAGGGGAGTCTCGGCTGATTTCGGGCGAGGTCGCGCGCGACGAGGGTGGCGCTGGGCCTCCGCAGATGCCGATGGCTCACAAAGTGCGGCGCAAAGTAGCTAGGTGTGGCGTGCGTTGTAACATTTGCTCCATTGTTGAATGAACAAAGTGCATGCTTGCTTCACGAACCGACCACCGCTTTATCCCGCAGCTTCCTTGTTCGGGCGGTCGCTACGTCGGTCTTGCGACCCGGCGACGCCTTCGGCTGTGGCGAAGGGCCGAGGAGTCATTGAACTTTTGGGCGGGCCGACCTTCTACGGGCGGTCTTCCGACTTTAGCGCGCGTTAAGGGCGAGCCAGCGAGTAATGGCCTAGCGTGCGAGGATGCCGCGGCCTTTGTAGTTTTGTGATTTTTCCAATGTACATGAGCTTTTTCGGCATTTCGAGATATACAGTGCAGGTTTGCTTCCCGAGTTTGCCGATATGCTCTACCATGCGCAGGGACCCCCTCCGTCTAGATAGCGTGCATAGCGGTGGACCCCGATGATCCGTCCTTACATGGCCCGTAGATTAGCGCTCGCGGAGGCGGAAGTGCGCGTATATTGCGCTCCCCTGCCCCTTGCAACGGGGGCAGCCTCTGGTGCACTTCCCGCTCCGTCCCTTATCCTTCGAGCGGTGGCGCGAGCCGGCGCTAAGCCGGCAGAGGCGCGCCGCGCCTCGTCCCCTACCCTTCGAGCGGGTGGCGCGAGCCGGCGCCTGTCGGTAGAGGCGCGCGCTCGTGCCCTACCCTTCGAAGGGTGGCGGTGGAGCCGGCGCTAAGTCGGCGAGAGGCGCGCGCTCCGTCCCCTACCCTTCGAGCGGGTGGCGCGAGCCGGCGCCCAAGTCGGTGAGGCGCGCGCGCCCGTGCCCTACCCTTCGAAGGGTGGCGGCGAGCCGGCGCCTAAGTCGGCAGAGCGCGCGCTCCATCCCCTACCCTTCGAACGGGTGGCGCGAGCCGCGCCCAAGTCGGCAGAGCGCGCGCGCTCCGTGCCCTACCCTTCGAAGGGTGGCGCGAGCTGGCGCTAAGTCGGCGAGACGCGCGCGCTCAGTCCCCTACCCTTCGAACGGGTGGCGCGAGCCGCGCCAAGTCGGCGAGAGCACGCGCGCGCGTGCCCTACCCTTCGAAGGGTGGCGCGAGCTGGCGCCTAAGTCCAAGTAGAGCGCGCGCGCTCGTCCCCTACCCTTGAGCGGGTGGCGCGAGCCGGCGCGCCAAGTCGGCAGAGGCGCGCGCTCCGTGCCCTACCTTCGCGCGGTGGCGGCGAGCCGGGCGCCAAAGTCGGCAGAGGCACGCGCGTTCGTCCCCTACCCTTCGAACGGGTGGCGCGAGCTGGCGCCAAGTCGGCAGAGTGCGCGCGCTCGCGTGCCTACCCTTCGAGCGGTGGCGCGAGCCGGGCGCCTAAGTCGGCAGAGCGCGCGCGCGCTCCGTCCCCTACCCTTCGAACGGTGGCGCGAGCCGCGCCTGTCGGTGAGAGCGCGCGACGCTCCGTGCCCTACCTTCAAGGGTGGCAGCGAACCGCGCCTAAGTCGGCGAGAGGCGCGCGCGCCGCTCCCTACCCTTGAGCGGGTTGCGCGAGCCGCGCCCAGTCGGTAAGCGCGCGCGCGCCGTGCCCTACCCTTCGAAGGGTGGCAGCGAGCCGGCGCCGGTCGGTGAGAGCGCGCGCTCCGCCCCCTACCCTTGAGCGGGTGGCGAGCGAGGCGCCAAGTCGGCGAAGAGCGCGCGCCCGTCCCTACCCTTCGAGCGGGTGCACGACTAATGTCCTCCTTCCGCTCCGCAGAGCGCTCGGAGGGCACCCGTATTTTAATTAGACTCGTGAGAGTACGTGGGACCAACATCCATATCTTATTTATACTCCGAGGAGTACACACAGGGACGAGGTCCCTGGCGTGCGCGGAGTTCGCGTCTTGTTTAGACTCCGTAGAGTGCGCAGGGAGAGCATCCGCGTCTTTTTATACTCAGAGAGTGCAGGATCAACATCCACGCCTTATTTATACTCGGGAGTACACACAGGACGAGGTCCCGGCGTGCGCGAGTTCGCGTCTTGTTTAGACTCAGAGAGTGCGCAGGAGAGCATCCGCGTCTTTTTTTATACTCCGTAGAGTGCGCGGAATCAACATCCACGTCTTATTTATACTCCGGGGAGTACACACAGGGACGAGGTCCCTGGCGTGCGCGGAGTTCGCGTCTTGTTTAGACTCCGTAGAGTGCGCAGGGAGAGCATCCGCGTCTTTTTTATAGTCCGCGGACTCGCGCGTGCGGAGTTGAACCTCGACGTCACATCTTTTTTAGAGTCCGTGGACTGGCGCGTGCGGAGGCGAACCTCGACGTCACGTCTTATTTATACTCCGCGGAGTGCGTGCGAAGGCGTCCCCCCGCACGTCTTTTGTTTATACTCAGCCCCGTCACCTTTTGGCTACGGCGAGTGCACACGCGAACGTGCGACTTCGATTTATACTCAGACCCGTACCCCAGGCTACGGCGAGTGCACACGCGAACGTGCGTCTTTGGTTTATACTCAGCCCCGTCACCTTTTGGCTACGGCGAGTGTACACGCGAACGTGCGACTTCGATTTATACTCAGACCCGTACCCCAGGCTACGACGAGTGCACACGCGAACGTGCATCTTTGGTTTATACTCAGCCCTGTCACCTTTTGGCTACGGCGAGTGCACACACGAACGTGCGACTTCGATTTATACTCAGACCCGTACCCCAGGCTACGGCGAGTGCACACGCGAACGTGCGTCTTTGGTGTGAGCGCCCGAAGCACGCGCGTGGGCCAGGCCTCCGCGCGCCCCTCGTCGCATCATCCCGCTATATATATTCATGTGGGGAGTGCTTTTACAATCGCGCCCCTCGTCGCACGCGCGTGGGAAGTGTCCTGCCTTCCTCCCCTCATCCCGCTATATATATTCATGTGGGGAGTGCTTTTACAATCATGCCCTTACATCTGTGTATCCCCCTAAGGGTATTTGAGTCATTACACATGTTCTACTCTGGTCTTTGTAGTCTTCTAACAGGCCTGCTGGGTTTAGGTGGGGGCCACCCCTACAACAACTCCAATGATGGTAAGGGAATTGAGGTGAAGTAAGAACGTCCTGTTAAGGTGTTGTAGTATCTGCTTGTAATTCCCCATTTGAAGCATTTATTTGCAAACCAAAAGGATGCAAGATTGTTGCATTCGCACTCAGAGGAGCGTAAGAAAGATAGAATGATAAGACACACTCTGATTCTACCAAATGGAGAAACATTGATATGATGCTAGTAGACTTCGGTGTGGAACCGAGGAATATAAGGTTTGGGTTGAGTGTAGATGAAATGAATCTTTTCGGTAATATGAGCAGTTGACATAGCACCTAGCCCGTGAATGTATGTATGTACAACCCTCCTTCTTGGTTATGTATGAAGTAAAAGTACATTTTGATGTCATTACTTATCCAAAGCCGAAGCAACCTAAAAATGATATTGATGTGTACCTAGCACCATTGGTGGAAGATCTTGTGACACTTTCGAACAAAGGGGTACAGGTATCGGATGCGGACAAACGAGAGAACTTCACTCTACGCACCATGTTGTTCTGCACCATCAATGATTTTCCTACCCTTGGTAACCTATCAGGGATGAGTACAAAAGGAGCCAAAGCCTATCCATATTTCTTAGATTATACTAAAACTGTGTGGTTGAACAACTCACCTAAAACTGTGTACATGCGTCACCATAGGTTCCTTCCAAGGTATTACCTAAACTGCAAGATGAACAATTTGACGGAAAAAAAGAAAACAACTTAGCTCTAAGGCCTTTTAGCGAGAAAGAGGTCTACAATATGGTCAAGGATATCACTGTTATGCTTGGAAATGGTGTAAGTTGAGAACCCATCAGAAGAACATGTGGAAGAAGAGGTCAATATTTCATGACTTGCCTTATTGGGAGTACTTACAAATTCGCAATTGCATCGACGTCATGCACGTAGAGAAGAATATATATGATAGCTTGATCGGTCTTTTACCGAATATTTGTGACAAAACAGAGGATGGTGTCAACGCACGACGTGACTTGGTCGCTATGAACATAAGGACCAAGTTACCACCAAGAGAGATGGATAATGGCCAAACGTACCTTCCCCCAGCTTGCTACACTCTATCTAAGTCCAGGAGAATTGAACTGTGTCAGTGCTTGCATGGAGCGAAAGTTTCATCTGGTCACTCCTCCGCATGAAGAAACTTATTTCCAAGAAAGATTTGAAATTAATTGGTATAAAGTCTCCTGATTGTCATGTGCTAATGACATAATTGCTTCCTGCTGCAATTAGAAGTATTTTGCTGAACAAGGTTCGAGTGATAATTATGAGGCTGTGCTATTTCTTTAACGTAATTGCTCAAAAGGTCATGGATCCCGATGGAATAAATGCTCTGCAGGTTGAGGTTGTGAGGACTCTATGTCATTTTGAGATGTATTTCCTTCCGTTATGTTTTGATTTCATGGTCCATCTCATCGTCCACCTTATGAAAGAGATAAAAATATGCGGCCCCATGTTTCAACATCGGAAATTCTACTGTGATGTGGACTCGGTGCACGGAATAACAATTCTATGGTGAACTCGGCTCACAAGCAATGGACTTACTAACACAGTGGTTGACTAGGCATTAGGGCTAATTGGCTTAACACATGGCATGACACATGACAGACACGTGGACATAAGGCTGACATGGCAACTAACTTAGCTCAGCTTGACTTATGGCTTCACAACACCGTGGATCTGACATGGGGGACCCAATGTCAGTGGTTCGATGCTTGGTGGATCAGTTTCATGGAGGAGGCAAAGCAATGCATGACATGGGTATGGGGTGACATCGGCACTGATGTCAGTCGGCGTGAGGACCTATGCAGCGCTTTGGTCGGGCGAGATGGTAGACGGCGCACGAACCAAAAGAACAGGGCAGTGTGGATGAGGCTCAGCCAAAGCGAGGTAGTGCGGCAAACAGCGGACTCACCAATGAGACGGCGGTGTAGGACGGCTGACCGACAAGGACGGCAAACGGTGGCTGGTGCAGAAAATGATGGTGACAATGAAGCTCGGCACAATAGCAAGGCAACAGCGAAGTGTCGGGCTCGGCTGCGAGGGCGATGACACTGCAAGATGCAAAAAAAAATGAGAGAGTAGCCATAGATTTATGGGCGCAAAAGCCGAGGAGACCATGGCGTATATGATGCAAACGTCGAGGTCAGGTTAGACGCAGACGGTGGTGGTAGAGTCTGGGACGGACACGGCAGTGGATCCCTATGAAAACGATGAACAGTGCCTGATCCATTAGATGGATGACATGTGGCTCA
The DNA here is from genome assembly GCA_036346575.1 of Dendrocalamus sinicus. Classification (NCBI taxonomy): domain Eukaryota; kingdom Viridiplantae; phylum Streptophyta; class Magnoliopsida; order Poales; family Poaceae; genus Dendrocalamus; species Dendrocalamus sinicus. Next base: position 17,014,735 of record CM070664.1, read on the forward strand.
GCGGAGTAATGGACGGTCGACACTGATGCATAGTGCTTGCGGCCTCCGATGCTTGACACGTGGCGCATGACAAGATTCGGCGGCTGATGCGAAGCCCGGGCCAAATGGTTGACACGCGGCAGTCGAGAGATCGAACAGCTGAGGTAAAGCAGGCCGAACAATTTAATGAGTTTCAGCACAAATGCCTTTTAGGCTTTTTTTAGGATTTTCTATTTTCAAAAAATCAATTAAATTCATTTGAGCTCTAGAAAATGGCAAACAAACCCAGAAAAATCTAAGAAAATTTCAGAAAAATCCTTGAAGCACAAGGAACCCAAATAAAATACTTCCCACAAATGTTGATGTTTAATTTAGTCATATTAAATCCTTTTGATTAATAAAAATTTAATTTAAGCTTCAATTAATTCTAGAAAAATCCAAATAGTGAATTTCCTTTCTAAAGCTTCCAATAAACCCTGAAAATTAGGATGTTACAAGCATCATTGAAGGTTATGCAATTGAAAAGGTCATTGAGTTCTACGTCGATTATATGGCTTAGGTCAAACCGATAGGTGTATTTTTATCTCGTCACGAAGGGAGGCTAGAGAGTATCGGGACCATCGGAAGGAAAGCAATAACTCTCGATCTAAATATGTACACTCAAGCCCATTTCATAGTCTTGCAACATATGACTGAAGTGTCCTCGTTTATTGAAGAGCACAAAGACATGATATGCCAAGAGAATCTAGGCTAGTTAGAGGTTTGGATGATGAAATAGCACAACCATCGGTTCAATGAATGGTTGAAGGTATGATTCACTAGGAGGTCATCAAGTGAAATGCTACAATGGTTGGCAAATGGGCCAAAATTTACAATTGTGACACTGCAAGGATACGATATTAATGGTTACACATTGTATACAATAGATCAAATAGAAAGAGCACAGTCTAGAACTCAGGTGTTCGCATAGATATATTTTGTGATCAGTCCAAAACTATGGGCATGTAGAGGAGATTTGGAAGGTTGACTACATAATTTTCAAGGTCTCTCTCTTTCGGTGTCATTGGGTCTAACTCCCAGAAGGTGTAAAGGTCAATAAGTATGGCATCACTACTCTAAAGTTGAACGTGTAGGACACAAAGATGAATCTTTCGTAATCGTGAGACAAGTTGTTCAAGTTTTTTTATGTAACGAACTCGTCAAATAAAAAGCGCACGTAGTTCTTCATGGAAAAAAGAAGGATTGTCGGAGTTGAGAATGTCATGGATGAGGAAGAGTGCAATCAATTTGACGAGTTGCCTCTATTTGAACACGGTATCAGGCTTAAGAAAGAACAAGTGATGAAGCAAGTTATATGCATGTCAATCATTGTGAACTGCTTTATTTAAAAGAAAATTAGCCAAGTGGAATGATCTCACACGACGAACACCTATTTGAAAATTATTTCAATGTAATTAAGAAACTCGACATGTAATTAAGAAATTATTCTATTGTAATTGATTCAATAATTTAGAAATAATTACATCTGTGATTGTATCTGCTTACTTGTTTTTAGAGGGCATGGCTAACATTTCTTCAGGCTAGCTGAAAAATCTAATATGCTGTATACAAAAGGAATTATCATAGGCAGTTTAGTGGCACAAACTGTCTATGATATATGTATCATAGATGGTTCCATAAAAGAACCATTTGTGATATGCTACAACATCATAGACGGTTCCATTATGGAACCATCTGTGATATTAATATCATAGACGATTATTTAATAGAACTATCTATGATAGTTCTTCTATATGTAGGGCCCCTAATAGGCTTTGTGCTCTTACTCCTCATTCGCTCACCCCTCCATCTCCTTGTCCCCACCACCACCACCGTCGTCGGAGAACCTGACTCTCCATCCTCTCCTTCCTCACCTGGCATGGTGGCCCCGTCGCCTTTCCTCCCGACGTCGCCTCTCCTCCTGGTGCTGCCTCTCCTTCTCATCACCTCTCGTCTTGATGCTGCCTCTCCTCCCGATGGTATGGATCACAAATCCCACTTCTTTACCTCATGTGTGATAGATCAGTCCATATCTGTTGATGTGTGTTTATGAGTTCTCTCCTTCCCATCGCCTCTCCTCCCGAAGGAATGGATCCCAAATCCCACTTTTTACCTCATGTGTGTTACATCCGTCTATATCTATTAGTGTCTTTTTTTAGTGGAACCCAAAAAGAAATGGGGGAAATGGATGTGGGAGGGAAGGTGGGCCTACTTGTGTCGGCCTAGAAGTGGTAAGGTTGTTGGGGGTGGACTTGGTGTGGTCCTCACGTGGATGAAGACGTGGACGGTGGTCCCTTGTCGTTGCAAAAAATGTTGCCATCATGTGATCCTCACGGTTGGCCTTCTAGGTCCACGGTTGTCCATGCTCTCCTTCAGCTTCCACTACAATCTTGTCCCCCCTCCTCCGTCTCTTCTCTTCTTACTTCTATGGGTAGTCTACTGGTTCAAGTAAAAAGGCATGGAGCTTCAAAGTAGTAGTTGTAGAAGAGGAACATTACAACACTATACACGTGAGCTTCAAAGGCATGGAGCAAATTAATTTGCTTCATGTCCTCTCCTCTGACTCTCCTCTCCTTACTTCTATGGGTGGACTACTGGTTTTGGGATAAGACTCTCTAGCCTTTGGGCGAGAGATGAAATAGCTAGAGAATGAATTTAAAGATAAATTGTTGGAGCTATTGTTTTTAAGTGAGTTGGAGTTCTTAAAGATAACCTTAAGGGAGGGTCATATTATTGCTACAAGATCTATTTAGAATGGCATGTTAGTGTGTTCCAAATAGACCTTGTAACAATAATATATGCCAAAGAGATCTTCAAAGGGTATGAATCACATCACACACTCTAGTGTGTTAGTTTCTATGGAGCAAGTCGTGGCTGTAGTCTCTTCCTTCTCATTATTCTACATGGTGTACTTCATTGCTGTCTTAGGCATAAAAGAATCTCTGGGCTGCCGCAGCAGCCCAAAGGTTATTTTACACCTAAGATAGCAACCAAGTCCAGCACTGTCGGAACCCGGAGTAATGACTCCTAGATCCTCTGTGTAAATCGCACTAGTCCAGGATCAGCTAGTGCACACAGTGACAACAAAGATAAATACCAAGCACAAATGACTTCTTATATTAAATAAAACAGTAGGTCTTATGGCCAAGTCTTACATCAACGCCCATTGGCAAAGATAAATAAAGCAAAGAACTGCGGAAGCAAACTGATAAAAGCGAAGCCCAAGCCTGCCCACAGGCAAATGACAGTAAGATGCGGCCTACTCATCCAGATCTTCATCGTCGTTGTCGACACCTTCCTCTGTATGGAGATTGCAAGGTGAGTATAAACTTGTACTCCGCAAATCACACGGAGAAATGCAACATAATGATAAAGGCTTCAATGGAAGGCTTATAGGGTTAGTTTGCATAAACAACATTTAATGAAATACAGTAGATAGATTGAAATTGCTAAATTTAATACGGTAAGTAAAAATAATACTTGTAATTGAAAATAATACCGCCAGTGCAGGCTCCGACCAAACACCAACCTATCCACGAGCATCCCACCCGGACCATCTTTTCCAAATGATCACGTATGGATTACATCCATCCACACACTTTCACTACGCAACTCTGATGGATTCCATCCATCCACCAGGTTTCAATCTCTCACGGATTCCATCTATCCGCAAGGATTTCAGTCTCTCGTGGATTCCATCCATCCACAAGGTTTTCGAAAATCATTTTGAAAAACAAAGTCTAATCCATGAAAAACTTTTACTCAGCACGCCCATGACCGTGGGCACAGCTATCCAGGATAGATTATACACTCTGCAGAGGTTGTACAACTTCACCCACAAGACACGATTATCCCTTTTTACCACTAGATTACACACTTCCTTAGGTGTGCGGTGGGGAGTCATGACAAGACCTTTACAATGCAAAGCCTTCAACCTGGCCAAGCCAACTCTAAGGTTTCACCCCAGTAAGGAATCCACCAGACTGGGACCCCCTCTTGAGTCTGAGCGAGACTTCACATGGCTTAATTACGCTCGCCTAAGTGAGACTTCTCATGGCACCAACCACGCTCACTTTCAACCTACGACTTGACTCAAGTTGGGACTTCACAAATTATTCAGCCAGGGCTGTCCCATACTAGCCTTGTGATAGTACGATAGGACTTTGCAACAGTAGCTCACAGACCGGTCCTTAATTGACTTAGGCACAACCACATACCCCTGTGCATGACAGTCAACCCTGCGGCTCTGACCAACAGGGCATGCCTGCACCCACCAACTAACCAATTGCCTAAGTCTAAACCAGTTTGTATATTTTGTTTCCAAAATAATTTTATAATCCTTCCTGACTCTCTGATGTCAGGAATACCTTTCAAAACTTATCATTTCATGTGAAAAGCTCATCATTTTATGTGAAAGATATCCCAACCCAATTAATATGTCTAAGCAGGGCTAAGAATTTGATTTAAACTCTCTAGCCAACACTAATGTATTAACTAGAGTTTGATTCTAGGGTGACAAGGTATCGAGGAATTCAATATCAATGGAGGAATTAACAAGTAGGCAATAACTAAATTTAAAACTGAATTGAAATACGTTGAATAGAAATATGCATGCAGAATAATTTAAAACAACATAGGTTTATTTGGAAAACTGGGATCAACATGATCAAAGTGTGTGACTTGCCTTGCTCTTCAACTTGGTGTGAATCTTCGTCGAAGAATTTTCCCGAATCGTTGAAGTCTACATGTGAAAATAACCCGCCAAATTCAAATAAATTCAAATTGACTTCAAAAATTTGAATTGAGGCTGGAAATGGATAGAGGGGAATTTTTGATGAATTTAGAAATTTGAATGGGCTCAATCAGAGTTAGGACAAAGGAGAACGAGCTTCGGGAAGTTTAAAATCAGAGAAAATGGAAAAACTGGATTTTTGGGAATTATTTTTCTAAAGAAAAATCTGAATTATGACATCAGCGAGGAATTTCTTTTCGGCCGAATTGTTTTTCAACTGGAAAATATGATTTACTGCGTCAGCAGGCGTCAACCCTGGGGAGGGTTTGACTGGCAGGTGGGCCCGCGTCTATGGACTGGGTCCATGGGTGAGGGAGGCGGCTGAGGTGGCACAGTGGTGAGGCGTGGGAGCCACATCGGCAGCCACGTTAGCCCGACGGTCGACGTGGCGCATCGCCCGAGGCGGCTTCGGGAGCGATGGCTCGCCGCGAACGGCGCGCCGCCGCGCGAGGCGGAACGACGAGAGGAGGCTGAGGGGAGTGCGGCGGTGGGGCGGGAGTTACTGGAGGCGGCCGGAGTAGGGCCGGCGGCGAGGAGGGGCGGAGGCGCAGTTCGGATGGTGGCGGAGATGGCACTCCGGTGGCGGAGGGACTCGGCCGAGGGGTCCCCGAGGTGCGCGCGGGCGCGGCGAAGGCGGTGGTGGGGACGACGAGGTGAGGCGGGGCCTGAGGTGATGACGATTGCTCGCCGGACTCCTAGGCGGTGGCAGAGGCGGAGGCGCACGCTGCGGGGAAGCTCCGGCGAACGGGAAGGGATGGGAGGAGCAGGGGGAGGTGGGGCGAGATGAGGAGGTGCTCGGGCGGGGTTTAAATAGGGGAGGGGAGGGGTAGGTCGGCGACAATTCCTTGCCGGAGAGGGCGGGATCATGGCGGCGGTTGCGGGAAGCCGGCGCAAGATTGGGGGCAGGAGTTGGGTGCGTGGGGCGCGGGAGAGGGGGTGGAGAAGTGGGGAGGGCGGCGGTTGGGCCAGGGGAAGTGGGGGTGGTGGCCGGGATGGGCGGCGGTGGGGATGACAGGCGGGCCTGGCGCGCAGAGAGAGAAGGGGAGAGAGGAGGCGCGAGCGGCCGGATGGTGATCGGGCGGCTACAGGGTTAGAGGGAGCGAGCGGGTGAGATGGGCCGGGGCGGTGCGCGGGTGGGATCCGGGCCGGCCATTTGTCGGCCCAAGAAGAGGGGGAGGCGGATCCGGGCGGGCGACGTGGGCTAATCCTGGCCATCCACTCGGCGGCCGGCGGGGAGGGGAGAGGTTTTAATTTTATTTTCTGATTTTAAGATTTTTAGAAAAGCTTAAGAAATTAAATATAGCTTAGAAAAATATGAAATTAACTCCAAAAATTCCAGAAAAATTCATAGAAGTTTCGGGAGACATTTTGGACTTAATAAAAATATTTCCAACTAATGTTGGTGCTATAATTTTATACTTAAAATAGTTTTTATTTCAAAAATAGATTTTAAACTCCAGAAAACTCGGAAAACCAAATAAAGGCCAAAGAAATCCAAATAATTAATTTGAATTAGGATTTTTTATAGAAAATCAAAATATCATCTTATTTAATAATATTTTTAGGTTTTATTTAAAATATTTTTCAAATCCAGCTTTTTCAAAAACAGAAATCCAGGGCAAAACCAAAAATAAAATTTAGGCAACAAAAATACTTATTTAATTTAAATTTTATTTTAATTAATTTTTTATTTTTTTTATTTTAATAAAAACCTGGGCTGTTGCAAGCACACAACATGATGAGGATGTAAAGACTCTGGCCCTGACCAACTTCATAGAACATGAGAAACTAGTGTGTGTTATTAGCTTCATACTAGTGTGTTGCAATGAGGCCTTGTAGCAATAATATACAGTGTCGAATGTTCTTATTTCTTAACATCTACATTAAGAACATTAAAATATGTAAAATCAACCATGTGCCAATGTTTATGCTCATAGCTCATTGTAATTAGTTTTTTCTTATAAGAGAGATAACATCCGCACAATCATCATTGTTGTCGTCACGGAATGGGTCTGATGTTCCGAAGACCAGGATAGCTAAGCATGGTAGAGGAATATCAAAAAGGCCAGAAGGTCGAATGACCATCACAGAGGTCTCTCAGGATGGCGTCCCTCTGCAATTGAAGAAAGTAGTGGCAGCATTCCGGACAACCTGTGGGATACTTGGAAGGCAACGGATCTCCATCACCACAGCGAACTAGAAGTCTTTGATAGATTTAGATAAAAGTCAACTATCAGTGAATATTTCAAACTTGTTCGAGATCCTAGTAGAAGTCCAGGGACTCATGTAATGACAAGCATTCCTCGTGACAGGAATAGCATGGAAGACCTTCAAGAGTATGCTTGTCGTGCAGTACGTGAAAAAGGGACAGACACCCTTTCACAAGGTTTGCTTCTTGTCGTTGAAAACATGAGAGGACTTTGTGAGATGAAGACGACGACTGAATTTTAATAGCAAAGTGTAATGCACAAGGCTCTCCAGGCACAAAACACTCATCCCCATAGACTCAGTACCACTAGGTATGCAGGTAAAATCCCGCAATGGAGGATGGAGGATGAGGTCATAATCTGATTGGAGGCTTCCCCACCATTTGCCAGGATCACAAATGAGCACGCCTGAAATTGGTTAAGAGTGAGGTTATCAACCACATCTTCGGGCGTTGCCACATTCAAAAACCTTGTAGACGAGGAAGTGTCCTAACGCCTGGTAAGATATGTTAAACTACCTAGTTATTAATAGGTTCATAACTTCATGGGGTCTAAAATAACATGATTGCCTCTTACAGCAAGCATTAATTACCGAATCTTTCCAAGGCTCCTTCGAAGTAGACAGGGAGAGTGATATACTATCCTCGGCCCTAGGAAAAAAGAGCACCCAGGTCGCACGCGAGGCTTGGGGGTTTACATACCTTGAAGGCACGGATTAACAAATGACTCCAAGGCATTTAGGAGTAGTAAGAGATCCAAGGTTGAGCGTGATGAACATATGAAACAAGAGCTTCGTGCACAACTTGAGCAAAAGTTATCTACCTCACTTCGACAGAAGATAACTACCTCAATTCGAGAAGAGATAGATCATTCAGGGAAGAATTGAGAGAAGTCGATCCGCAACCACTCGTAAGCCACCCCCATTATTGGAAAACCTAGTTCCCCTCAACGTCAGAGTAGCTGTATGTCCACACCACTTTCCAAACATAGCAACGTCCACTTACCTATTGATGACATCTGGGTAATGTACCTCTCTAGAAATGACACTAGGGGATGCCGTCCACACTTTCGTCTAGTTTCCCAAGAGGGACATCGCCGTGGACCCTTCTGTGTCATGATCTCCACACAACCATGCCTATCAAACAAAATTCTCTATGACTCCACCTCAAGCTCCGCTTCAGAAGGCCATCGCATCGGCTCCCATGGAGACAACACATAAGATTATCGCAACGAGACACTAAGGGCATCCGCAATGGTAATAGCTAGTACTAGCTATATAGTCAGCTGACGTGGAGGTGAGAGACAAAAGCAAAGACTATTTTATACTGTTGGACCCACATGCTCCTCTCTCATGTTCTTGGACTACGTGAAATAGATCAGCTATTTGCTCGTCGCTAGTGACTACTCTCTCTCCTACTTTTTCCTTGCCACATCAGATCTAGCTAACTAAATAGCCAGCTGTTGGAGACGCCCTAAGGCCCAAATTAAGAAGATTAAAGCACCTCCGGGGCCCTGGAGGTACAAGCTCAGAGTGTCGTTGGTCCCTGAGTCACAATTACCCAGCCTTGGATTGGTTTGTAGGACTTTGCATACCTGATACATGCAGAGATCCAATAGGAAGCCAAACCGGCAAAGTGGATTCACCATGAGAAACACAGAGGCACATTTCCTCCACAACTCCGGCTACACCATCGTGACTTCCAAAGACTTATTCTAACTATTCAACCTCGATGAACTAAATACCTTACTTCTATGATGCTGGACACTGTAAGTGTACTATACAATCAAGTTCTACATTTACGTAATACCGATAAATGTCATAACTTATTACTTATGTATAGATCCATGATCCAACAAATCCGGTGACGATGAGAACCGATGGGTTTCCTCGACCCACAGTTGGTCTCCCATCAATGAAAATGCATCCTTTTCCGAAGATTACATAACGACATAATTGCTTACTCAGAGTGACAAGGATTATATCCTGATACCCTTCAACCTGGGGTATGTGCTTCACTAGTTGCCATACAAGTTTCATTTGTACTTTTATATGCAACATGAACTTAGAATTAATCACTATAGCGACATACATTACTAGGTCTCATTGGATGCTGATTGTGATTGTACCAAAGTAGAGCAAGGTAATATACCTTAATTCCCTACATAGGAATAACCACGACTTCATTTGTGTGCAACAAGCAATTGACAGATAAACTCATTTTCTCTATACATAACTCTATTGTAGTCTTCCCTTTATTTGAAATAGTCAAGACTAACTTTTTGGAATCATGTAGGTCGTTCAGCGCTTACGTTGCCCGGAGAGAGACACACAAGGAATCTAGCGCTACACTGCGACACAGGAAGCGATATCCGATACCCTCTATAACACAACATATCCTATATCACACTTCGTAATAATGCCTCTAGAACTGACAATATCTATATATGTAATTCTATTTTTACAGTGCCACTAGCAGCTACAGGTAACGTATGTGGATTCTACATTTGCCACCATATACAGGAAATCATAGCCACTAAGACAAATGATACGGAGGTTTGTCAACATGCCAATAAATTATTTTGTGATACATATATATGCATACATATATATATGTATACGTATATACATACATATATACATATATATATACATACATACACACACACACACATATATATATATATATATATATATATATATATATATATATATATATATATATATATATATATATATATATATATAGGAAAATTACGTAATATAATTTTTTGAGTTTGGGTATGAAAATGTTTTATACCCTTGATATATTTATGGTAAGTTAGTTTTGAACTTAGTTCAAACTAGTTTGAACTACTTTTGAGTTCAATGCAACTACAAGTGAGTATATACCATAAAAATAGTTCAAACTAATTAAACTGAAGTTGAATTTAAATTTTTCTGAGTTTGATATCTCAAATATACTTTTTATGGGTATATGAAGATACCCACATCAAACGTTATAATCTCAAGCAAATCAACGGGTATTGATATTGGTGCCTAGGCACCATGGTGCATGAAACACTCGTCCTATATATATATATATATATATATATATATATATATATATATATATATATATATATATATATATATATATATATATATATATATATATATATATATATATATATATATATGCGCTAATGACTTTAACACTCCTAGCGACGAGGAATGGAATTCGACAAAAGTGCATTTGATCTTGACATACTCGCTGAAGTTCGAGGAATGCTCACGGAATTCTTGATAGTGGAGGTCATTCACCCGAATGGAGAGTTCAACCCCAACGATGATGAGTAGATGTTCAAACATTTGATACAATTGTAATCACTCAATTGTGCTTAATCAAATACTTCATTCAATTGTACTTCATTCAGTTGTTTAATTCATTTGTGAGCTCTGTGTAATGATTGTCATGTGCTGTATATGTGATCTATTTGCTTATTTGCGGAGGGTATGACTGGTATTTCCTGAGCCTGGCCGAAAGATAGAAAATAATTTAGTTATTCAAATAGCTATCACAGATGGTTTGTAACACCAAACCGTTTGTGATATATGACATATCACATGCGATTTTTAGTATAAACCATCTGTGATATTTTATATATCATAGACTACTATGTTTAAGAACCATCTGTGATATATGACATATCACAGACGGTTTTTGGTATTTGCCATCTCATATAGACGGCTATGTTTAAGAACCGTCTGTGGTATCTGACTCTAATACCGTAGATGATATAGCCGTCGACGTCTGTGATATGTCAAATATCATAGATGACTATGTTTAAGAACTGTCTATGATATCTGATATATCACGTACGATTTTAAAAAAAATCATCTGTGTTGTAACTTATCACAGACAGTTTGAGAGCTATCTGTGATAACCATGTGTTATCATAGACACATAAATTCAGACGGTTCAAAAACCATCTGTGATGACGGTTTTGAACCGTCTGTGATGACCCTTTATATGGTGGTGCATGTACATTTTTCTAATTAGGGATTTCCATGTTAAATCTTTGTATCTTACGTTCTCGATTGTTGCTGATATGTGAGCCCATACCAACCTTCTCACTGAGACAATAAGGAATTTCATAAAATATTCAATGGCATATATAGAAGGATTAATCTGCATTTTTTTTTTGTTTTGCCGTGCATTTAACAATGCGTGCATGTGCTGGCTTGCTGGAAGACAAGATGACCTTTTAATTTCCATAAGTAACCGAGTAGCTCGGACGTGTGATCTTCTTATAAAAGCACAAGAAACAAACGGCCTGAGTAGCAATACTTCTTGGACACTAGGTTCCATTTGTTTCGAGGTAAAGAGATGGGCTAAAGATTTAACCTGCCAAACACTTTTGAATGAGGAAGAGTTAAACTCAATCAAAACTTTTTAACCTCTCTAACTAAGAATTAAGTTAATCCATCAAAATGCTAAAATAGAAGCTAACCCACGACAGCAAACCATCCTTAGGTTTTTCAACCGTTAATCCAGCTAACCACCCCAAATATGTATACGTATCTACCGACAACAAGCTCCTACCACCACTACAGAAAGCCTAATACTAGACGGCCAATAACAGACGATTTGACAAAACCGTCTGTGACAAACACTAACACAGACGGTTTTAATTTGGACACTGTCTGTGTTGGCCGCGTTGGAGAAAAGGAGTATCACAGACAGTTCTTACCGATGAACCGTCTATGATACTAAAGTATCACAGACGTTCTGTATTAAAAACTGTCTGTGATAATCCCAGATTATCACAAACGGTTTTTAATAAAAAAAACCGTCTGTGATAAGCTGGTTATCACAGACGGTTGTTAATAAAAAACCATCTATGATAATTCACAGACGGTTTTTAATTAAAAACCGTCTGTGATAATGGCACTAGGCATTTATTGCGCTGCTTAGACCACATTTGTCTTCATTTCGATCCAGATCTAGCCGCTGTTGCGCACTCTTTCGCTCAGGAGGCAAGCTAGGCGATTTCAGGCCTGTTAATTTGGTGGGAGAAGGCAGATATTGAGCTTTGAAGATTTATACTTTCCTGGTTACTCTAGATATGGTTAGTAATGAATTTTATTTTTTCTTTGCATGCATTACAATTTAAATCTAAGTAATTGGTGAGTGTTATTAATTGAACATGGTTTGCAAAATTGTTGGTTATATAATAGCTGTTGTGTTTATAATATGAATTGAGCTAGCAAATTATACCTCAATATAATACATGTGGCCGGTATATATGTAGTAATAATTAGTTAATTTAATTTTTAATACTAAGTTGTTATATATGTACGTAACGTAGGACTGAAGCTAGATGTATGCCGCGAGCCGTGTGAGTGAAGAGTACATTAATGGCGTGTCTGCTTTTACAAAAGCTGCCGAGGAGGATATGTTGAATAAGGGGGTGGAATATATGTACTGTCCATGCACTGACTGCGAGAATTTAAATATGTTTAAGAACCGAGGGCAAATTGAAGCGCACTTGATTCGGAGGGGTTTCAAAAAGGGTTATACGTGTTGGACCAGTCATGGCGAAGTAAATGATCAAATGCCGCCGGATGACATCGCTGGTGAAGTGAATGATATGCCGCCGGATGATATCGCCAGTGAAGTGAATGACATGCCGCCAGATGATGTCGATTGTGGTTCGGATTCGGATAGGTTGCACGATGATAATTTGGATCAGATGCTTCGCGATGTAGAAGAGAACCATGATGAGAGAGAGTATGTTAAATTCCGGGGCTTGATGGAGGATTCGGAGAAATCTTTGTTCACGTGCTGCAAGTACACGAGGTGTCGGCCGTGCTTGAACTGTTGAAATTAAAGGCAAGCAACGGTTGGTCCGACAAGAGTTTCACAGCGCTGCTAGGTCTTTTAGCGGACATGCTTCCGGAGGGAAATGAGTTGCCTAAAATCACGTATAAAGCCAAGAAGGTTCTTTGTCCGTTGGGAATAGAAGTAGAAAGAATACATGTATGTCCGAACGACTGTATCCTCTACCGTAAAGAGTATGTAAACATGCATGTATGTCCGGTGTGCAACGCTTCCCGATACAAACGTAACAATCAATCAGATGATGGCGAGGGAACAGAGGTGAAGAAAGGACCTCCTGCTAAGGTGGCATGGTATTTTCCTATAATTCTTCGTTTGAAAAGGTTTTCGGCAAATCCAAGGAGGCAAAACTGCTGCGTTGGCACTCGGAGGAGCGCAAAAAGGATGGAAACATGTGGCTTGACGACAGGGGCCAAGCCCTTAAAACATGTTCGCAATTTTCGGGTATTCGCTAGCTACACATTAATTAATCCTATACAACACTTATCAGTAATGCCTCTTGATTTAACACATTCTATTTTTTGCAGTGCCACCATCAGCAGCCGGGCAACACGTGTGAATTCTACGTGTGCCACCATATGAGACTACTCCTCGATTCCTCGAAGATCACCAATTCTAAGGTTTGTCAATCTTCCCACATTTATTTCATACTTGTCAGGTTATATATGTATGTGAATTGATATTTCTATCGACGGGTTGCGCCCATCTCTACATCTGCATTAAAACAACCGGACTTTGCATAAATTCGAGGAGAGTTCGCTTGGTTTTTGTGGACTAAAGTCATAAGATCAGATGGAGAGTTCCACTGCGCACAATGATTTTTTTTATTGCTCTTACCACTCCGGAATCGATGTCTCGCGAAAGGAACGGATCCATAATCAACGAACTTGTCGGTTGCACAAGCAATACTTGAATGGCAATCATGCACCATCCAAGGATAGCTTGTGCAGCCTGATAAGTTCGTTAATTATGAATCTATTCCTTTCGCGAGACCTCGATTCCGGAGTGATAGAGCAATAAAAAATGCAATGTTACCATCTAAGTGCAAATGCAATGTAGATCTTTTGTAATTGTGTATTTGTTAATGGATATTTTATTTCATTTCAATGAATTGATTTGCGAAATGGATGCTTTATGTTTGTGAAATGAAGTGCGATGTGAATTGGATATTTTATGTTTGTGAAATGAATTGAGATGTGAATTGGATATTTTATGTTTCTGAAATGCATTGAGATGTGAATTGTATGTATACATGTACATCTTTATCTGTTTGTTTCAGAGGGCATGGCTAGCATTTTCTGAGGTTAGCCAATAAACAGAAATAGATTTAGGGGTAGAAAAGAATATCACAGACGGTTTATAGTTACAAACCGTCTATGATAGGTGATAATCACAGACGGTTTTTAACTAAAAACCGTCTGTGATAGCTGATTATCACAGACGGTTTTTAGTTAAAAACCGTCTGTGATATTGATATATCTCAGACGGTTAAACAACCATCTGTGATAACCTTTGATTATCATTTACCCATAAATTCAGACGGTTCAGAAAACCGTCTGTGATGACGTTTCTGAACCGTCTGTAATACGGTTGTTCACTACTATCACATCATTGACTAGAAAAAAAGAATACTAGTAATGGCATGTACGAGAGCCGTTGAACGCTAATTTGCCCATCACTGAAAGAATAGGGAGAAGATTGTTAATTAGGCGCTCCACCATAAATTTTAAATTGCTAGCAATGCAGGATCATCTCTAGTGTCAAAATTGTTAATGTACATGTTCTTGATCACTGGCATGGTTGCTCCCAGAAACATAAGCTAGCGATGTCTAAATTATGTACTCTCAAACCATACCGTCCGTTCTTGTTTTCTGGAACAAATATGTCAATGTCCTGGATTAAACTCAAGCACGCAAGAAACATTTTCGGATTTGCCGATCGATGATCTCCTGCATGGAATTGTAAGATCATCTCCTGTGTGAAATGGATCTCAACTTGACTGTCCCCATGAAGAATCAATCGCAGACTGACTCCTGTGTATGCACCGGAGGGCGAATAAAAGTCGTCATTCTCTGCATATGAGTCAGTCTATACTGCAACCGACCATAGAGTGGGAAGTAAGCATGTATACGGCATGACTCCGTCCCTTATGCCCGGGGGAATGCCCCGCAGCCCGCTGGGCCACATCGCCCCCGGCGCTCCCTCGGCCGGCGTGTGGCGGGCGGTTTCGCGTACGGCCGGGGAGCCGGCTCCCCTGAGTTTTCCGAAAATTATGTAGATGTCCTTTTTCCTCGCGAAAAGGTCCCTGCCAGTTTTTTTTACGCTTTTTTTTGCTGAAAACACCCCTCCAATTTACAGGATGGCGCCCCGCGGTTTTCTAAATTACGTACGGGCTCTCGTTTAGTTACGTACAGGCCCTTAAATTTTTGCGAAAAAGCCCTTTGGCTTTTTCGAAAATACGCATGTGTCCTTAATTTTTTTTTTAAAAACTCCCCACGAATTATCGCCCCTTTTACTTCGGTACACACGGTGGCTGACGCGGCGTGTCGCCGCGCCTATGAGGCTAGTACATTTCATACGGCAACCTATCGCTATCTATCGCGTGTACGAACACTGAATACTAATTTGGCATGTATTACTTAGCTATAATTAACAAGGAAGAAGAGTATTACGTGTTGGAAAAGTGGACAATATTTTAATTCCAAGTTTTATTAGGAGACAAAAATAATAACCTAATGATACAAAACTCACAACTAACAGCAGGCTACTCATCATACTTCAGAATATACACAAGAAAGAATATAGTAACAAAGTCAAACATGCGCGAACGACTTACTTTTTCGCCTGATGAAGAACAGGAAGCAGCGCAGCCTTGACACAGTGCAGAACGTAGATGACGTAGTGTAGTGAGCGGTCGCGCAGATGCGCTGCTCAGAAATCTTATTGCCGCCCCGTGCAGGTACTCTCTGCAACAACGATTCGGAGATAGCCGCTCTCCCTCCTTCTAGGTGCACGCCGGGAAGAAAGGTCGACGAGGTTCAGACGGCGAAGTACAACAGTACGAGAAGACAGAAGTAAGAGATGCAGGCAGTGAGGGATTCTCTCTTTTCTATACCTTGGACGTCTCCAGGTATATATAGATATGCAAATCACTTTCTAGTAACTGTCCCATTGAACTGAAATAATTCACTAGTAACTGCTCAATTATTCACTGATAACTGAAAACATTTAATCAATGATTTACCCACTGATAACTGCGTGTCATCAAAAACCCATTTAAGTCTTAAAATCAAACGTTTGAATCTCATTCAAACAGAGAGAGTTAGGTGCAGAGTTCAGCAAAAATAAAGATGGACTGGGTCTGCCAAATGGTGTGCCACGTCAAGTCACAAGTCACACGTTTTCACACAAACATACGAGAATACGCGCGCGCACGTGCGTGCGCACGTGCATGCGTGCATATGTGACTAGACGGAACCCTCCTCATACCATCTCTATCAATATTCAAGGAGTGGTGAGAACTTCACCTTATAAATCGATCTTTCTCACTTTGCCTTAGTAATATGGTACTAAACCATACATGTTTAAAATTAAAGAAATAAGCCATAATTAAATGGGCCAATTTCTAACATTACGTATTTATATCAACGTCGATGGATCAGCATGGCATCATGTAACAACAAGGAAGCTCTGCTAGCTAGCTAGATCATTAACAGGAACTTTACCCAAGTCAAGAGTCATAACTCATAAACTTGCCGAAGCCATTTGGTGTGTTCAAACAGGAAGTATGTTCTAGCTATCTAGCTACCTTTTAATGGTAATTTGTCTTGATCAAAATATCAAGATTATAAGTTTAGATTGAGTTAGCTAAGTTGGAGAAGCATTATTTCTCCCACATGCAAACGATCGACTAGACTAAAGGCGTTAATTAATTTGATTGGAACGTGGAAGATAGACGGAAAAGATCATCTATATATACATCAGATTGGTCCAGGATATTCAAGTTGTTTAACAACGATATCAAGATCACTTGTGATAAAAATTTACCTCAATAAGCATACATCTGTCAACACACCAACTACTGAATCAGCACGTTAATAACTTGCAAGGAACGGTGAAGGAAAATACTTGGTCATAATCTAATGGAAATTGTCTACATGTTCTTCCACCGTTTCAAATTCAGACTTCAGATAACTATATATGCACACCATTTCGTTTTCTAGAACAAAATATCAGGACCCAAATTAAATTACAAGATGAAACTTACATTCGTCAACACGCGGATCATCACCAACATGTTCAAGACTAGGGTTTTACAAGAAGATGGAAGAAAATGCAAGGTAATCTCCACCATTGCAGGAAAAAAAATTAATGTACGTATGCATGGTTTGTCAATTTCAAAGAATTTCCAGTAGATTTCTTGAAGAAAACAGTACTAACGACTGAATCCAACAATAAATTCAACATATATCCTGGACAAATCAAGGAAAAACACACACCGGCCGGGCTCTACGTACATGCATTACCTATGATGTTCTAATATGATTGCTTAAGGGTAATACCCAAACTTCTAGTCCATATATTCTCAAAGAAAATAGCAACATTTGGATCAAATTTGTCTCAAATAAATATCTGTCAACATGTGAACCATATATTTCATTGATTGGACATACATAGGAAAAACTCACGGGGTCCAACATCCATCGTTGACGAAGTCCTTTGGGTTACCACTTACCAGAAGGTTAACACTAAAACCCATTTCCATATAAGTCTTAACAAAATACTAAAAAAATCGAATTAAATAATTTCCTCAACAGAAGTCATGATCGATTCGATCGGATGCAATTTCCATGATTTTCCCATCCATAGGCTATATAAGCCACCATTAATGAAGCATTTAGCAATGCCGTAAACTGAACCCGCGCAAACACACGAACATTATAGATCACATATAACACCGTACGTACTACGTATCAACAATGTCCAGATCCAAGGGTGAGCCTGAGCCTCCAAAATACTATCCTAATCTCATGCATGCAGTTATACGTACGTTCTTGATCTGACAAATTGATTGGTTGTCTTGTCTGAAACACCATGCATGCAGGGACTTCTCAACCTGTGCCTAGCCCTAAAGGAGGATCACAAGGGAACCCTTCAATGTATGCATCAAAGGCTCCTGACCAAAAGGTGTCTTCAGCTGGTTAGTACCCAATCACTCGAGCATTACGCTTGAACCATATGAAATAATTTCGGAGCCTCCAACTTTTGCCTTTAGTACAAGAAAGTTGCCAACGGCGAGCTTAATTAATTAACCAACAAGTGCGTGCGGCGCGTGCATTTCTTCTTAATTCTTTGCTCTTTCTTTCTCTCTCTATCTGGAGTTATTGCATCTTTCTTGACCAATTAAAATCTAAATTTCTTTCTGTTGTACGTGCATGCAGGATCTAAAGGTTTGGCGACACCTCCGCCGAGCACTGGGACATCGAGCAAGAACGAAGGGCCGTACAAACCTCAGAGTGGAGGCCAAAAGACAAGCGCAAAAAGTAAGTCAGCCTAGAAGGCTAGTACCAGCCATGCACGGATGTTTTCCAGTCCTCTTCATCTACATATGCATGTGTCTTGACTCTTGAGAAACTGTACTGACGTATCTAAATTTCTCTTTTATCAGGTAAGGGTATATCTAAGGGGTGACGTACGGATCTACATATATCATATGCTATGCAGTAGTATAGCTAGCCTTGTGATTGTCAATTGTCATACGTGTTTGTCAATTACTACGTACTTCTGTATATAGGTGCATGGTATCATAAAGAGTATTTGTAACTAGAGGTCAGAGTCGATCACAAGTAGAAAAATATAGTATGTGATTTGTCTATTTATTCATGTTGGGTTTCATAGTTTGTATATGCATTGGTTAATTTGTACAGTCATTTGCTCGAAAATAATGTACAGCAATCATATGTTTGAAACTCGAAAGAGTGTTGAATTCGTTTTGTCGTTTGATTAATTATTTCTTCCAACAATTCACTACATGCCACATTCTTTCATGCGCGCTGGTCATGTTAACGAATGAAGTTCTTCAAGTGTGTGTGTGTGTGTGTGTATTCCTTTCTTCCACACAAGATTTGAGTAGCTAACAGAGATATCTCAAGACTCGTTAAGAGATCACGATATGGTATCCTGAAATTTCTACACAAATATATAACCCATCCAACACAAAGTTGATGGGAATGCTACTCTGACCTCAGAAAATCGAGTACCATTGGTTGGACTAACCAACAGTTGACCAAAACGTCTTGTCTAGTACTGTACGTGAAGTTGCAATGTCAGATGCAAGCACACCCGCAGGGGCGGAATTAGGCCCATGGCAATAAGGGCTTCAGCTCGGGATATAAAAAAATGTTAGTGTATAGCCCAGGTATATATAGTTCACCCCGGGTAGCAATTCAGTCTATACTCCTCTTGGCAGCCCAACCCATTCTCCTCCGAGCCTCACAGTCTCCTGACGTTGGACGGTTACCCCAGCCCACCCCGTGGCTGCGTCGCACTCGCGCAAAAGGGCCGCGCTGTGCCAAACCAAACCCTAAGCCTGGCGAATCCCGCACCTGGCCGACCCCCTACGCCCTCCCAATCGCCGAATCGCCTGGCGCCGTCGCCCCCTTGCTGCCCTCAGCTTCTTGGCGTCATCGCCCCCTACCGCCCCAAGCTTCCTGGCATCACGCCGCCACCCCCTCCTTCGGCTCCGCACCTACGCCCTCTCCTCCGGCTCCGGCGCTCCGCCCTCGCCTTGCGCGGTCGCGCCCCATCTCCGGCTTCGCCTCCTCCTCCGACCTCCGGCTTTGCGCCTCCGCCCTCACCTCGCCTCGCTCCCCAGCTCCGGCTCCGGCTCCTCCTCCGCCCTCCGGCACTCCGCCTCCTCCTCGTGGGTCGCAGCCTCCGGCTCCGCGAGGGGCGGGCTGTCCGGCTCTGCCTCTGGCTCCGGCGCGGTGGGGTGAGCTCTGTGTTGCATCTAAATAAAGAGCATTCAACATTTTCTTATTTATCAGGTTCCCACGGACAACCTGATTACTATTTTTTTGCCATTCTATATGCTGCTAAGTGTTGTTGGTTGCATTTTCTTCCCAGCTGGATACCATTACCATATAATTTGTAGATTGAGCAATTCATATCTCCATGTTATTTTTGTAGAACGATACGGTAGGCAAGCAGCCTACCTGTACATATATTGATCAATGGTCGAAATGATCAAATTCAAGGTTTAGGGTTAGAGATTATGCAGGGTACCTAGAAGATTTAGATCTCCATGTTAAAGATCAGATGTATTTGATGTGTTAATTATTAGCCAAAATCCAAAATTTAGTGTTTCATGAAAATATGCTTGCTTTTGCTTAATTGACTTGCCAGTTATGTGCCCATTATCTGCTTACAAGATGGCTTTTTATGTGGCTAGGGATATGCTTATCGTTATGGACCAGGTGAAATAGGGGTAAAATAGGGGTCATGAACTCCATGAGCTTTGTCCAATCAGCTCAGATGATTTAGTATTGTTGGCACCTTTGCACGTGTGTTTTCTGCATGGATCCAAAAAATTACTACGGAGATGTACCCTAACTCAATGCCCTTTCTAACCTGATAGCCTTGACATAGCAGTTTCTTGCATTATTTGTAACATGTGATTGTTTGACTTGACCAACTATGTAGCATGGACAAGTGTTACAAAGCACCAGATGACATGTGTAACATTTGGGGATGAATCGGGTGTTCATTGTTTATGTGCACTCATTAAACCAAAATTGATTGTGTGCATTTGGGCATATTTATCATTGTTGAAAGTGTGTGCATTTATGTGACAGGAATCAATGAAGTCATCTATAAGCACTTGATACTTTTTACCTTTTGTTTCAGAGGAACCCTTTATAAATTGACAAGCTGTTCCTTATGATCCTAAATACCACGTGGAGTGGGTCAGGAACAATAGCTGTGCCAATAACTTGGTAAGTTGGTTAGTTAGAAATTTGGAACCATTCAGTTGTTCAGTGCATGATCTTACACTCATATCCAATTTCAAATGTTTACTCTCGTGTCTGTAGGTTCTGATTCATGTTCAACTATCAATGAAGAAATAATGGGATATGATAGTAGAGAGCAAATCTTCGTTATTTAGGTACTCAAATTACATTTCTGCTATGCTATATTGTTTATGTTTTGCCATGTTTTCCTTATTATGTCTTATGTTTTAGTATTGAACTCAAGTTTCATATCAATGATACATTTGTGATGTATTTTTGTTATGCCATGGTATAGGTATAAATTAAGCGTTAGTTCTAAGTTATTAGAGTTTAGCCTGAGGCGTAGTCAAATCCTGGTTCCGCCACTGCACACACGGTTCACGGTTCTCCCTTAATACAACTACTCCAGCTAGCTAGTTAGCCAGATATACATATACGCATCAATTGTCATGTTCTGATCCTCCAAAATATACATGTCTACCTACCGACAACACGCATGTATACCAGCTACGTACTAGCTAGCTTCTTAAATTGCCTGGAAATTTCTGGGAGAGGCAAGTAGACGTAAGAATATAAATATTACGAGGTCATCACGTACTAACACATCAGAATTAAAACACACTATGCTACAATTTTCGGCATATTTTGACCTTAATCAGTTGCTCCTAGGTTGGAGGCATCAACATATACAATCCTTAACACTTTTGTTGTAGTGCGCTTGCATTGACTCCTATCACATTATTAACTTAAAAAAGAATGGTAACGACAGTGGAAGTCGCATGTTCGTAAGTACGAACGCGTTGATCACTAATTTGGCCATCACTGGAAGACGGAAAAAGAGTTAGTAGTGTATATGTAGAACACCAACACACATACAGTAACAAAAAAACATCAACCATTCTACAAGCTAGCAAACGAGTGAACGACTATAGGCCGTGACGACTAGAACCCAACTAGAAGGTACGTAGAAATGCATAATTAGCTCTGTCATTTTAAATTCTTAGCTGCTAACCAATGTCATGCGTGTCCAATGAGACCAAATTGCTACACTGATGTTCAGACAAGGTGATCGAATTTACTAGCTACCTGTTCTTGGCTTGTCTTGAACAAAATATCAAGATTAGTTTAGATTGATTTAGCTAGCCTTGGGTAAGCATTATTTCTTCCACACGGGAACGACTAGATACTACTACAGAAAGCCTCATAGTAGACGCCTCATCACAGACGGTTTTGTGAAACCGTCTATGATGAACACTATTACATGCGGTTGTAATTTGGAGGCCGTCTGTGGTATTTGTAGCGGGAAAAAGGAGTATCACAGACGGTCGGTCTATATTAAGAACCGTCTGTGATAATCCCATATTATCACAGACGGTTTTTAATAAAAAAACTGTCTGTGATAAGCTGGTTATCACAGACGATCGGTCTATATTAAAAACCGTCTGTGATAATTCACAGACGATTTTTAATTAAAAACCTTCTGTGATAATGGCACTAAAGCATTTATTGCGCTGCTCAGACCGCATCTGTCTTCATTTCGATCCAGATCTAGCCACTGCTGCGCACTTTTTCACTTGGGAGGAAGCTAGGCGATTTCAGGCCAGTTAATTTGGTGGGAAGAGGCAGAGATTGAGTTTTGAAGATTCATACTTTCCTGGTTGCTCTAGATATGGTTAGTAATGAAATTTATTTTTTCTTTAATTGCATTACAATTTAGGTCTAAGTAATCCATGAGTGTTATTGAAGATGGTTAATTTGCAAAATTGTTGGTTATATAATAGTTGTTGTGTTTATAATATGAATTGAGCTAGCAAATTAAGTCTCAATATAATAAATGTGGCCGGTATATATGTAGAAATAATTAGTTAATCTAAATTTTAATACTAAGTTGTTATATATGTACGTAACGTAGAACCGAAGCTGGATGTATGCCGCGAGCCGTGTGAGTGAAGAGTACATTAATGGCGTGTCTGCTTTTATAAGAGCCGCCGAGGAGGATATGTTAAGTAAGGGGGTGGAATATATGTGTTGTCCATGCACTGACTGCGAGAATTTGAAGATGTTTAAGTGTTGGAAATATGCCCTAGAGGCAATCATAGAGATGATGATATTTCGATGTATCCATGATTTAATAAATGTTCCTTGAATATTGCCTTTGTGTTGATTAACAAGTATGTGATTTGTTTGTGAGACTCTTTACTTATATGGTTATTCTAAAGTTGTCCCTGGTCGGAGTTCATGTGAGGACACACGTGAATAATGGATTAGCACATGTATCGGTTGATGACCATGTTTCACAGGTCATAGACATGGAGATGTCAAACCAATAATGTGGACACATGTTTAGAACATGGGGTTGGACTGACCCAACATGAGACATAACAATTATACTTATGGTTCTCTCTCTACACAATGTGTACGCCTTGTCCTTAGACCTGAGATTGTCGCATGTACTTGAGATGTGAATCGACCTACTTAGGGGCTATCAAATGCTACTCCGTAACTGGGTAGTTATAAAGGTAGTTTTCGGGTTTGTCATGAAGCATGCTACGAGGCATGGTCAGTCGAGATGAGATTTGCCCCTCTCTATCTGAGAGAGATATCTCTGGGCCCCTCGAGTGATCGGATCCAGAAATGCATGGCCATGCTACTTAAGGTTAAGAGTTAACCTAGTAAGGGATTCGGATCACGGATCGAGAAAGAGTGGTCAGCTTGGAGCTCGACCAAATATCGTGAGGCAAAGGGATTGGCATGTACATAAAGTTGTGATGGTTCGTCCGATATGATCTTTGTGTATGTTTAGGAGTTGGCACGTCTTGCTAGAGGCCACTGCCAACTATTGACCAAGTATGTGTACTCGCGTCATGTCTAAACATACGTGAATCTATAGGGTCACACACTTAAGGGCTGAAGCCTAATTCGGATTGAATCCGGGTTAGACTGGGTATTGAGTTCTAATGGGCCTCCATTCGTAGAAGCCCATTGTGAGGACGTCTATAAAAGGAGGGCAAGGGCGCACAAGACAGGAGAAGTTTTTCGTGACCTCCTCAAACCCTGGCCGCCACCCCTCCCACGCCCTGGGCGCTCACGCGGATCTAGTAATCCGGCGTGCGTCGCTTCCTCCCGTACGTGTGGATACCTTTTGGCGGCGCTGCATCTGTAGCGTTTGGACGAACCGCAATAGAGGAGTCGTACGTGGGACGCCGCGATGTGGACGAGGAAGTAGTACGACTACTCGCCCGACGTCTGCATCGGCGTAGTCGACTACTCGCCCCGACGTGCTGCATCAATTCCGCACTGCGCGTCTAGTGGTAATTCCGTGATCTATAATCGCAGTGATCTTGGTTTACGGGTAGAATTTTTATTAATTTGCGCTAGCGTAGCCTACCCGTAGTCCTTCGGTGGTATCGAGCCATTCTTTGTCATGTTATAGGTTCGGGTGATTTGCATATGGCGATATGTAAGTCGTTATGATCGATGTGATCGATTGTATAGTTCTCGTAATGGATAGATCTGGTTTCGTGATCATGCCGCTAAGGTCGTGCCACAACATACCCCTACGGTCGGAATCACCATCGGGTAGACGGTGACACGTAAACCGATTGCGGAATGCGAAGATCAATATGATTGGTCGAATCGGAACCTAGATTAATAATCGATATTCCGTGATTATGCTGCTAAGGTCGTGCCACAACATACCTCTACCGGTCGGTATCACCATCGGGTAGACGGTGACACGTAAAACCGGTTGCGACGCGCGAAGATCAATGCAAATTGGTCGAATCGGAACAATAGTCGATTTGGGGTAAATATGATACCGCGAGGGCGCGCGCCCTTCGAACCCGATGGGGAAACCCTCGACCCCTTATCCATGAGATTGCGAATCTATGCATAACTTGTTTTTGCAGGATGTATGTGACCAGTATGGCCTAATGTGTATGTGATGCATGTTTATAATATTTTCATGACTGCGTGTCGTGGGTTCGCAACACAGGCCGGAGCCATTGTGTTGTCAAAAGTATTGTATTAACGGCTGCGTGCCGACTTGTGATGATTCCTTGTATCCATGTATTTGATTACTAGCTGTTATGAGTAATAGCTTATATTAGTACTCGGAGGACACATCACTTGGAGGGATGGCACACATTAACCATGGAGATGGAGATCATCATGGTGGGCAGATTCTATGGCGATGGAGATCACCATTAGAAAATGGGCCATCTTGAGTCACAACTGTGTGAATGCTATTCTGTTTGTTTTACTCCTATGCATGTTTGAATGGTAGAAGTATAACGATCCCTCACAAAATGTTAAGTTAAACATATGCCCTCCCAACTAAACTCTGCACCATCCCATGTCTTGTAAATTGATGGTGGGTCTATAAAATTAGGGCACCATCGACTTTCCTTGACTAGATGGGTTTGTATCGGATACATACATGCATAAGGGTTGGTGAACTTAACAAGGTTATCATAAAGGTTATGGGCCTTGGGGCATAAAGGTTGGGCGCCGGGGCATAGAGATGTCACCCAACAACAAGAGTCATATATAGATATGATTAGTAAGGTGTTGCTTACCGAATTACCTTGTCTCCTAGCGGTGATGCAAAAGCTCACTAGTAGACTCGGTAATTGCGGATCTTGAATCGCTAAGAATCAATAGAGGGATGTTGATTTTAGTGGGAGTACATTCTATTAAATTTGTTTAATACGTTTTACTCTATCATGGTTCTTTTGTCTTAGTATTTTGCATTTCCTATTGTAGATCAATGGCATCTAGCACCACAAGCACCCTTTTTGCTTTGCGATCGATTCTTGAGAAAGAAAAATTAAATGGAACAAACTATTCGGATTGGGTCCGTAACTCGAGAATTGTTCTCGTGGCGGATAAAAGGAAAACGTTCGACACCCCAATCCCGAAAGAGCTCGCTATCAATGCGGCTCTTCTGTTAAAACCGCCTACAAGAAAGCATGTGATGACTCTCTTGAGATTAGCCGTCTTATGCTTGCATGCATGGAACCTGACCTTCAAAAGCAGTTTGAGGATCGAAGCGTATGATATGATCATGGCGCTTAAGGACATGTTCCGCACACGTGCCGGGACTGAAAGGTTCAATGTCTCTAAGGCTTTTCGGAATGCAAGTTAACAGAAGGTGCACCGTAGGCCCACATGTGATCAAAATGGTTGGTTACAGATTAGACTTTGGATAAACTTGGTTTTCCAATTAGCCAAGAGTTGGCAATCGATTTCATTTTAGCGTCTCTACCACCTAGCTATGGACATTTCATTTCGAACTACCATATGCATGGGGTGGAAAAGGGCCTTAATGAGCTTTGTGGGATGCTCAAAACAGCAGAGTGACATTAAGAAGTGTGCGGGGCCTAGCCATGTGATGGTCATGCGAGAACAAGTCTAGCTTCAAGAAAAAGGGTAGCAGTCATGGGCAAAGAATAAGGGCAAGGTTAAAGATATGATCTCAAAACCAACGCCTAAGCCTAATGCTGGACTGGAGCTGAGACAGATGCTTCTATTGTAAAGAGACCGCCACTTGGAAGAGAAATCGCAAGAAGTACATGGATTCCGAGGAATGCAAGAAGAAGGCTGGAAGTAAGACTTCCACCCATGGTACACTTGTCATAAATGTTTTAGACATTTTTCTCGCTGATTCTCCTATTAACTCTTGGGTATTTGATACCGGATCAGTTGCTCACATTTGCAACTCGATGCAGGGGCTAATAAGAAGTAGAGGAGTCGCAAGAGGTGAAGTTGATTTTCGCGTCGGAAATAAAGCAAGGGTTGCTGCGTTGACCGTCGGCACCATGCAACTTCAGCTTCCTTCAAGATTTATTATGGAATTTAATAATTGTTATTATGTTCCTAGTATGAGTCGAAACATTTTATCCCCCTCATGTTTGATGAGAGATGGTTATTCATTTGCAAGTAAAGACAATGGTTGTTTGATCTCTAAAATGAAATGTTTGTGGCTTTTGCCCATTGTGAATGGGTTATTTATTTTAAATCTTGATGATGCGCCCATCTTTAACATAAATGCTAAAAGACTTCGACCTAATGATTTGAATCCCACCTATGTTTGGCATTGTCGTTTGGGTCACATAAGTGAAAAGCGCATGAAGAAGCTCCATGATGATGGTCTTCTAACTTCGCTTGATTTTGAATCATACGAGACATGTGAAGCTTGTTTGCTTGGTAAGATGACCAAGTCACCTTTCAAAGGTTCTTTTGAGAGGGCATCGACTTGTTGGAAATCATACATGCTGATGTATGTGGACCAATGAGCACGATCGCTAGAGGTGGATTTCATTACTTCATAACTTTCATCGATGATTTTAGTAGATATGGCTATGTCTACTTAATGAAGCATAAGTCTGAAACTTTTGAAAAGTTCAAAGAGTTCCGAATGAGGTTGAAAATCAACGTGCCAAGAAAATTAAGGCTCTGCGATCTGATCGTGGTGGTGAGTATTTGAGTCATGAATTTAGCAATCATCGAAGAGTTGCGGAATTGTTCCACAGCTAACACCGCCGAACGCCTCAAAGAAACGGGGTATCCGAGCGGCGTAATCGGACCTTGTTGGACATGGTTCGATCGATGATGAGCCAGTCAGATCTACCATTATCATTTTGGGGTTACGCTCTAGAAACGGCAGCTTTCACACTTAATAGGGTACCGTCTAAATCCGTAGTTAAGACACCATATGAGATATGGACCGAAGAGTCACGCTTTGTCTTTTCTAAAGATTTGGGGATGTGAGGCGTTTGTCAAAAGACTTAAGTCGGACAAGCTCACACCCAAGTCGGATAAATGCATTTTCGTGGGATATCCGAAGGAAACCTTTGGATATTACTTCTACAACCGACTAGAGGGCAAAGTGTTTGTCGCTCGAAGTGGTGTTTTCCTAGAGAAAGAGTTTCTCAACAGGGAGACAAGTGGAAGAACGGTGCAGCTTGAAGAGGTTCAAGATGAACCAATCGGGGAAGACTCGACGAATGATGCCCACGTGGCAGAACAAGTTGAGGAACCCATGGCAAAGGAAGCACCACCACCACGAAGGTCGGAAAGGCTCCATGTCGCGAGATATGTTATTGTTAGACAATGATGAGCCTCGACCTATGCGGAAGCAATGATGGACCAGACTACGAGAAATGGCATAGTGCCATGAGATCCGAGATAGCATCCATGGGAGACAATCAAGTTTGGAACTTGGTTGACCGCTTTGATGGTGTTAAAACCATAGAGTGCAAATGGATCTATAAAAGAAGATTGATATGGATGGAAATGTTCATATCCATAAAGCTCGACTTGTCGCAAAGGTTTTCGGCAAGTTCAAGGAGTTGACTACGATGAGACCTTCTCACTTTGTAGCGATGCTTAAATCTATACGGATCATTCTAGCTATTGCTGCATATTTCGACTATGAGATATGGCGATGGATGTCAAAACGGCTTTTCTTAATGGAAATTTAACCGAGGACGTGTATATGATACAGCCCGAGGGTTTTGTCGATCCAATCAATGCTAGAAAAGTATGCAAACTTCAAAAATCCATTTATGGATTGAAGCAAGCATCTCGGAGTTGGAACATTCGTTTTGATGAAGTGGTCAAAGGGTTTGGCTTCATCAAAAGCGAAGAAGAATCTTGCGTTTACAAGAAGGCAAGTGGGAGCTCGCTCGTATTTCTAATCTTATATGTAGATGACATATTACTGATTGGAAATGATATTCCTATGCTCGAGTGCATTAAGACCTCACTGAAAAATAGTTTTTCAATGAAGGACTTAGGGAAGCGGCATATATTTTGGGTATTAAGATCTATAGAGATAGATCAAAAGGCTAATAGGATTAAGCCGAGTACTTACATTGACAAAGTGTTGAAACGGTTCAACATGGAGGAGGCAAAGAAAGGGTTCTTGCCCATGTCTCATGGCATAAATCTTGGCAAGACTCGGTGTCCTTCGACAAGCGATGAGCGAGATCGCATGAGTAAGATTCCATATGCTTCGGCCATTGGATCTATCATGTATGCTATGATATGTACTCGCTTGAGATGTTTCCTATGCTCTAAGTGTTACGAGCGAGATACCAGTGATCCGGTGAGAGTCACTGGACAGCGGTTAAAAATATCCTCAAGTATTTGAAAAGAACTAAGGATGTGTTCCTAGTCTACGGAGGTGAGGAAGAGCTCGTTGTAAATGGTTACACCGATGCAAGCTTCCAAACCGACAAAGACGATTACAAGTCGCAATCGGGTTTTGTGTTCATTTTGAGCGGTGGTGCGGTCGATTGGAAGAGTTCCAAGCGAGAGATCATGCTGACTCTACAACGGAGGCGAGTACATTGCAGCTTCAAGCGGCAAAGGAAGGTGTTTGGATAAGGAAGTTCATATCTGAACTAGGTGTGGTTCCTAGTGTGTGCATCCTCTGGATCTTTCTTGTGATAACAGTGGGGCCATTGCGCAAGCCAAGGAGCCAAGGAATCACCAAAAGAACAAACACATATCATGCGGTTTCATCTCATTCGAGAGATCCTCAATCGAGGAGATTTAAAGATATGCAAAATACACACGGATTTGAATATTTCAGATCCTTTGACGAAGCCTCTCCCACAGCCTAAGCATGAGGCGCACACAAGAGCTATGGGTATTAGATATCTTCTAGATTGACTCTAGTGCAAGTGGGAGACTGTTGGAAATATGCCCTAGAGGCAATCATAGAGATGATGATATTTCGATGTATCCATGATTTAATAAATGTTCCTTGAATATTGCCTTTGTGTTGATTAACAAGTATGTGACTTGTTTGTGAGACTCTTTACTTATATGGTTATTCTAAAGTTGTCCCTGGTCGGAGTTCATGCGAGGACACACGTGAATAATGGATTAGCACATGTATCGGTTGATGACCATGTTTCACAGGTCATAGACATGGAGATGTCAAACCAATAATGTGGACACATGTTTAGAACATGGGGTTGGACTGACCCAACATGAGACATAACAATTATACTTATGGTTCTCTCTCTACACAATGTGTACGCCTTGTCCTTAGACCTGAGATTGTCGCATGTACTTGAGATGTGAATCGACCTACTTAGGGGCTATCAAACGCTACTCAGAATCGGGTAGTTATAAAGGTAGTTTTCGGGTTTGTCATGAAGCATGCTACGAGGCATGGTCGGTCGAGATGGGATTTGCCCTCTCTATCGAGAGAGATATCTCTGGGCCTCGAGTGATCGGATCCGAAATGCATGGCCATGCTACTTAAGGTTAAGAGTTAACCTAGTAAGGGATTCGGATCACGGATCGAGAAAGAGTGGTCAGCTTGGAGCTCGACCAAATATCGTGAGGCAAAGGGATTGGCATGTACATAAAGTTGTGATGGTTCGTCCGATATGATCTTTGTGTATGTTTAGGAGTTGGCACGTCTTGCTAGAGGCCACTGCCAACTATTGACCAAGTATGTGTACTCGCGTCATGTCTAAACATACGTGAACCTATAGGGTCACACACTTAAGGGCTGAAGCCTAATTCGGATTGGATCCGGGTTACACTGGGTATTGAGTCCTAATGGGCCTCCATTCGTAGAAGCCCATTGTGAGGACGTCTATAAAAGGAGGGCAAGGGCGCACAAGACAGGAGAAGTTTTTCGTGACCTCCTCAAACCACAGCCGCCACCCTCCCACGCCTCAGGCGCTCGCGCGATCTAATAATCCGGCGTGCGTCGCTCCTCTGTGCGTGTGGATACCTTTTGGCGGCGCTGCATCGTAGCGTTGGACGAACCGCAATAGAGGTCGTGCGTGGGGCGCCGCGACGTGGGCGAGGAAGTAGTACGACTACTCGCCGCCGACGTCTTTGCATCGACATAGTACGACTACTCGCCCGACGTGCTGCATCAATTCCGCACCTGCGCGTCTAGTGGTAATTCCGTGATCTATAACTGCAGTGATCTTGGTTTACGGGTAGAATTTTTATTAATTTGCGCTAGCGTAGCCTACCCGTAGTCCTTCATTAAGAACTGAGGGCAAATTGAAGCGCACTTGATTCGGAGGGGTTTCAAAAAGGATTATACGTGTTGGACCAGTCATGGCGAAGTGAATGATCATATGCCACCGGATGACATCGCCGGTGAAGTGAATGATATGCCGCCAGATGACATCACCGGTGAAGTGAATGACATGCCGCCGGATGATGTTGATTGTCGTTTGGATTCGGATAGGTTGCGCGATGTAGAAGAGAACTATAATGAGAGAGAGTATGTTAAATTCTGGGGCTTGATGGAGGACTCGGAGAAACCTTTGTACACGGGCTACAAGTACACGAGGTTGTCAGCCGTGCTTGAACTGTTGAAATTGAAGGCAAGCAACGGTTGGTCCGACAAGAGTTTCATGGCGCTGCTAAGTCTTTTAGCGGACATGCTTCCGGAGGGAAATGAGTTGCCTAAAACTACGTATAAAGCCAAGAAGGTTCTTTGTCCGTTGGAAATGGAAGTAGAAAGAATACATACATGCCCGAACGACTGTATCCTCTACCGTAAAGAGTATGCAAACATGCATGTATGTCCGGTGTGCAACGCATCATGATACAAACGTAACAATCCATCAGATGATGGCGAGGGAACAGAGGCGAAGAAAGGACCTCCTGCTAAGGTGGCATGGTATTTTCCTATAATTCCCCGTTTGAAAAGGTTTTTTGCAAATCCAAAGGAGGCAAAACTGCTGCGTTGGCACTCGGAGGAGCGCAAGAAGGATGGAATGCTAAAACACCTTGCTGATTCCACGCAGTGGAGAAACATCGATAGGAGTTTTGCAGAATTCGGTGCAGAACCAAGGAATATAAGGTTTGGACTGAGTACAGCTGGAATGAATCCTTTCAGTAGCATGAGCAGTCGACATAGCACATGGCCCGTGACTCTCTGCATCTATAACCTTCCTCCTTGGCTGTGTATGAAGCGAAAGTATATTTTGCTGTCGATACTTATCCAAGGGCCAAAACAACCTGGGAATGATATTGATGTGTTCCTAGCACCGTTGGTGGAAGATCTAAAAGTACTGTGGAACGAAGGGGTACAGGTATGGGATGTATACAAACGAGAGAACTTCACTCTGCACTCCTTATTGTTCTGCACCATAAATGATTATCCTACCCTTGGTAACCTATCGGGCCATAGTACAAAAGGTGTCAAAGCTTGTACTCACTGTTTAGATAGTACCAAGAGTGTGTGGCTGAACCACTCATGCAAAACCGTCTACATGCGTCACCGCCGGTTCCTTCGGAGGGCTCACCCATACCGCAAGATGAAGAAACAATTTGACGGAGATGTTGTCCTTGGAAAGGGACGTAAATTGAGGGCTCATAAGAAGAACACCTGGAAGAAGAGATCAATATTTTGGGACTTACCTTATTGGGAGTACCTAGATGTTCGACACTGCATCGACGTCATGCACGTAGAAAAGAATGTATGCGACAGCTTGATTGGTCTCTTACTGAACATCCGTGATAAAACAAAGGACGGCGTCAACGCACGGCTTGACTTGGCTGACATAGACATCAGGCCTGAGTTAGCGCCGACAAACACTGACAATGGATGAACGTACCTTCCCCCTGCGTGTTACACTCTATCCAAGGCTGAGAAAACAGAACTGTGCCAGTGTTTGCATGGTGTCAAAGTTCCGTCTAGTTACTCCGGCAACGTGAAGAAACTTGTTTCGATGCAAGATTTGAAGTTAAATGGCATGAAGTCTCATGATTGTCATGTGCTGATGACACAGATGCTCCCTATTGCAATTAGAAATATTTTGTCGATCAAAATCCGAGAGACAATCATGAGGCTATGTTATTTCTTCAACACAATTGCTCAGAAGGTCATCGATCCCGAAGGACTAGATGCTCTGCAGGACGAGATGGTGATGACTCTATGTCACCTTGAAATGTATTTCCCTCCTTCATTTTTCGATATCATGGTCCATCTCATTGTTCACGTTGTGTGGGAGATAAAAATGTGCGGGCCCGTATTCCTACGTAGCATGTACTCATTTGAGATGTTCATGGGAATTCTCAAGTACTACGTACGGAATCGTTCTCGACCGGAGGGCAGCATCGTCGAAGGTTATACAAGCGAAGAGGTCATTGAGTTTTGTGTCTATTATATGGTTCAGATTCAACCGATAGGTGTCCCTCAATCTCGTCATGAGGGGAGGCTGAAGGGTCTCGGAACAATCGGAAGGAAAGCAATCACTCCAGATATGGACACGTATACTCAAGCCCATTTCACGGTGTTGCAACACATGACTGAAGTGGCGCCTTATGTCGACCAGCACAAGGATGTGCTTCGGCAACAGAATTCGGAGCGGCCGGATGTTTGGATCATGAGGCAACACAACTGTCGGTTCAACCAATGGTTGAAGGAGCAAATCGCTAGGAGCTCACCGAGTGAGACGCTGACATGGTTGTCAAAAGGGCCGACATTTATAGTTGTGACATGGCAAGGATATGACATAAATGGGTACACATTCTATACGCAGTCTCAGGATGTCAAGAGCACTAACCAAAACAGCGGTGTCCGCATAGATGCATTCAGTATCGATGGGTCGAGAAACTCGTACTATAGCTTCATAGAAGAGATTTGGGAGCTCGACTATGTGGTTTTCAAGATCCCCTCATTTCGCTGCCGTTGGATGCATCTCCCACAGGTGAAGGTTGACAAGTACGGTGTCATGACTGTGGACCTCCAACGTGTCGGGTACAAAGACGAACCATTCGTACTCGCCAATCAAGTTGTTCAAGTTTTCTATGTAACCGACTCGGCAAATAAGAAACGCCATGTTGTTCTTCATGGAAAAAGGAGAATTGTCGGAATGGAGAATGTAGTGGATTAGGAGGAATACAATCAATTTGATGAGTTACCTCCTTTTGAAAATGGCATAAGGGTCGACGATGAACAACGTGACGAAACTAGTTACGTAAGCATTGATCATGATGAAGGGCTAATTTTTAAAGGAAATAAGCAAATACAATAAGAATGTATATGTGAAAATGTGTGATGTAGTCAATTTTGAGATGTATATGTGAAAATATGTGATGTAGTCAATTTTGAGATGTATATGTGAAAATGTGTGATGTAGTCAATTTTGAGATGTATATGTGAAAATGTGTGATGTAGTCAATTTTGATATGTATATGTGAAAATGTGTGATGTAGTCAATTTTGAGATGTATATGTGAAAATGTGTGACAACATGTATATGTGAAAATGTGTGACAAAATGTATATGATGAAGGGCTAATTTTTAAAGGAAATAAGCAGTGTGATGTATTTGAGAATGACAAAATGTATCAAGAAATACACTATATGAATGCAGCTGGTTGGTGTTGTATATGAATGTAGTTGTTTGGTGGTTGATATGTAGGGGTGGAAACGGATCGGATACGGTCGAATAGTCTCAAATACGAATACGAATCCATATTTTTCAAACGAATACGGATACGAATTCGAATATTCTTAAATACGGATACGAATATTCTCGAATACGAATACGGATATTTTCGAATACGGATTTTCTCGGATACGAATATCGGATAAAACGGATTCCTAGCGGTTTTACCGATTTTTCACCAGTTTTTGACCGGTTACCGGTTTTAAACCGCCTAAATTCAAATTTTGAATAACAAAATTTGTACGATTTTTTCATAAGTTCTAGAAACAGATTGAATACGAATCGAATAGTCTCGAATACGAATGCGGATACGAATATTCTCGAATACGAATACTCTCAAATACGGATACGAATATTCTCGAATACGAATACGAATATTTTCGAATACGGATTTTTGCTTACCATATTTGTGTTTTCTCGGATACGAATATCGGATAAAACGAATTATCCGTTACCATTTTCCACCCCTATTGATATGAATGAGCTGTGGTTATTGGTGTTGTCTTAATAACTACAGTCGCAAAGGCTTATCACAGACGGTTCTGAACTTAGAACCGTCTGTGATAACCTCCCTATATATACCCTCTGGCTAGAGTTTTCCTTGTGCACTGCAGTTATTCGATCTAGATCTAATTAAATCCCGAGCCCGTCGTCGCCTCCGCCTCCCCGAGCCCTCGCCGGCCGCCTCCCGAGCCCGTCGCCGGCCGCCTCCCGAGCTCGTCGCCGTCGCCTCCCAGAGCCCGTCGCCGTCCGCCTCCCCCAACCCCTCGTTGAGCCCGTCGCCGTCCGCCTCCCCAGAGCCCCTCGTCGAGCCCGTCGCCGGCCGCCTCCCCCGAGCCCCTTGTCGAGCCCCTCGCCGGTCACATCCCCTCGATTACCGTCTGCATGGTGAGCACTTTCTGTGATGGACTAGGGTTTTGAGTATTGTGAGCAGTTTCTGTGATGGACTAGGGTTTTGAGCATTGTGAGCATTATTTACTGCAGTAGCTTAATTAGTTTGCTATTTGGTACATATTACATTGGTACATTGTTTACTGCAGTAGCTTAATTAGTTTGCTATTTGGTACATATTACATTGGTACATTGTTTACTACAGTAGCTTAATTAGTTTGCTATTTGGTACATATTACATTGGTACATTGTTTACTGCAGTAGCTTAATTAGTTTGCTATTTGGTACATACTACATTGGTACATTGTTTACTGCAGTTGCTTAGTTTATATTGGTACATACTACATTGCTTGTTGTGTTAGTATATAGTATATAGTATAGGCACATAACCCCTCTCTCTGTCCACATCACCCCCTCCCTTCTCCCCCTTCCCTCTACTCCTCTCCTCTCTTCCTAACATTGAGCATCATGTTTCACTTTTCTTGCTTCCTCATCTTATCCTAATAGACCCACAAATTGAGCAACATGTCATCCGCGTATTCTTCAACACCATCGCCGGAGGCGTCCGCTCCAACATCAAGACGCCAAGGAAGAGGGCTATCGAAGAAGCCTGAGGGCCGATTGACCATCACAGCGGTGGATGCATCTGGGGTCCCTCTCCTTCCTCACAAAGCAGTAAACGCATTCCGAAGCATGGTCGGAATAGTTGCACGAGAACGAATTGAGATCACATACAATTCGTAGAAGAACGTGCCTGACACTCGGAAAAGTGAGCTGTGGACCAAAATTTTGGCATCGTTCGAGATCCCAGAAGAACACCAAGACGCCGTGCAACAACAAACCTACCTAGCGGCGTGCAAAGCATGGAATAACTTCAAGAGCACGCTTGTCAGGAAATACGTGGAGACGGACGAAACGCCTTTTCATAAATACCCATTCCTGGAACCACAATAGGAAGAGTTCAAGGCGATGAAGACGTCCGAGGATTTCAAAAGTACAAGTACGGTGCACAAGGCCCTCCAAGCAAAAAACACACACCCCCACAGACTTGGCACACTGGGTATGCGGGTAAAATACATGATGGAGGAAGGAGGATGACTGGCACCGCACAGACATCGCCCCGCCATTTTCCAATATCCTGGATGAGCGCGCTCAAAATTGGATTAGAGCAAGGTCATCTACAATGACATCGAGGGATATCTCCTTTCGAAACCCTGCAGACCAGCAAGTGTCCCAAATACTGTAAGATATCGATCGAACTCGTGGCTTGTAATTACTCCACAACTTCGCATTTAATTGAAATGACATGTCGTGCTCTTGCGGGAAGAGCTAAGTTTTGAATCTACCAGGATCATTCCAGGAACAAGGAGAATGATATGCTCTCCGTGGCCCCGGAAACAAGGAGCACCCGGGTCATACGAGAGGCCTTGGGCTTTACGTTCCTTGGAAACATAGTTTCCAAGATGACTCCGGAATGTATCGACGTAGGAAGAGAAACAAAGCCGAGCGTGACGCACAGCTACGAGAAATGATCAAGGAATCTCTTAGAGAGGAGCTAATGGGTGAGCTGGCTTATGTTATCAGAGATGAGGTGCAGAAACAAACAGAAAGTCAGCAGGTCGCTACCGCTGCTCCTGTGCTAGCTAGCCCGCACAACCGTCCGAGTAGCTGCGCATCCAATCCGATGCAAACCCAGGCCAAATGTCCTGTGGACGACATCCTGGTAATAATTATTACCTCTCAAATGCTTGCTCCATTGATAGGCCTATTCGAGTAGCTAATTTTGTATCGTTATGTAGGAGCCTACGAAGTGCAGGCTCCAAGTGAGATATGGCTCCATTCCCTTGTACGCTGCTTGGGGCCAGGCATATTCGTCTGGTATCGGGGCCATGGTGCACGGTCAAGCTTTAGCGCCAGGCTTTGCAAAAGTTAATGTGGATGGTGTGCATGTCAATTTTGAGGTGGTCCCGCTACCGAAGCCCCCCAATGACGAGATCGTGACTCTAGGACAGGCCATTGGAACATTCATCCAGTGGCCCAAAAGCGACATCTCCCTGGAGGCTTCTTCACCGGTGCTAGGACCAGAGCAACATGCACTGGTGCCATCTCCATTACAAGACCAGTCGGTTCCACCACCGGTAACTGCACCGGTGCCATCTCCATTACAAGACCAATCGGTTCCACAACTGGAAACTGCACCGGTGCTATCTCCACGGGTGCTATTCTCGCCAGATCAACTTGCACCGCTGCTACCTTCAAAGTCGACTGCCGTGAAGTCGAAATATAGCCGAGGCAGCAAGGCCAGCAAGGGCAAAGCAAAGAAGACCAATGATGATATACCGTACCTACCTTTGGCCCGCAAATTCGTGCTTGGCGAGCCGTTGCTCGAGCAAAAAGCCCTCGAACACCTAACATATAGTTGCATACAATTGCACACGTGGTATATGCAGCAATCCAATAAGCCAGAGGGAGAACAGACCTCAAGTATCACTGTCAAATTCACGTCGGATGATTTCCACCGCAGTCTTCAAGAGTATATGTTCGTGGTCGCCTTTGAGGATTTATTCGATCTGTTCACGCTCAACGCTCTCGACGTCTCAATCATTCGATGCTGGACGCTGTAAGTGTGTACAATCACAGTCTCCGTTCATGTCATACCGATAAATATCATATCTAATTTGTTACTTTCGTGTGTATATATATAGATACATGCTGACTAAAGCTAGATTATCCAACTCATCGGCTGGTTTCTTGGACCCACACTTGGTCGCCAAGGATACCATCAACCGGGATACAGCCCTCGTCGAGAGGTACATTGCAGCAGGACTGATGGGTTGCCTCAATAAGGAATATGTACTTATGCCCTTCCATCAGAACTTTCATTGGATTTTAATAGTAATTGTACCAAAATGGAACAAGGTATATTACCTTGATTCTCTAAGTACGAATAAAATGGACTTCACAGTTGTCAGCCAAGTAATCGATAGGTAAGTACATATTCTCCATACATATCTATATTGTACTCTTTCTTTCCTTCCGAATGACTAAGGTTAACTTTTTCGAATCACGTAGGGCGTTCGCGATGTACATTGAAATGGGAGGTGACTCGAAGCGTGGGGCCAAAGGCCTGCTGACACATGCTCGAGATTTTAAGGTATTCGCTATTTCATATTAATTAATCCTATGCAACAGCCTCTTGAACTAACACATTCCATTTTTGCGAAGTGCCACGGCGTGATGGGCAACACATGTGGATACTACGTTTGCCAACATATGGAACTACTACTCGATTCCTCGAGGATCACCAATTCCAAGGTTTGTCAATCTTCTCATAATTACTTCATACTTATCACGTTACATATATACGCACATTGATATTCCTATCGGCAGTGCGTACATCCCGTCAACTCCATTGAAACAAATTTGATCTTGGGCGGATTCGAGCGAGTTGGTGTACTTTTTGCTGACTCAAGTCATAAAGCCAGAAGGCCGGTTCCACTCCGCACCATAGATACATAATCAACGAACCTTTTTTAAGTGCAAATGCAGTGTAGATCTTTTATAATTGTGTATTTGTTTATGGATATTTTATTTCAATTCAATTAATTGATTTGTGAAATGGATGCTTTATGTTTGTGATCAAATGAAGTGCGTTGTCAATTGGATGTTTTATGTCTGTGAAATGAATTGAGAGCTGAAATGTATCTTAAATGAAATGAGATGCGTGAATTGTATGTTTTCTGTCTGCGATTATCTACTTGTTTTAGAGGGCATGGCTAGCATTTCCTGAGGCTAGCCAATAAACATAAATAGATTTAGATTTTGGAGGAAGGAATATCACAGACGGTGTTTCATTAAAAACCGTCTGTGATAATCAGATATCACAGACGTTTTTTACTTAAAAACCGTCTGTGATAATCAGATATCACAGACGTTTTTTACTTAAAAACCGTCTGTGATAATCAGATATCACAGACGATTTTTACTTAAAAACCGTCTGCGCTATGTGATAATTACAGACGGTTTTAATGAAAAATCGTCTGTGATATCTGATAATCACAGACGGTTTTAAAATCGTTTGTGATAACCTTGGATTATCACTGACCCATAA
The DNA here is from genome assembly GCA_036346575.1 of Dendrocalamus sinicus. Taxonomy (NCBI): domain Eukaryota; kingdom Viridiplantae; phylum Streptophyta; class Magnoliopsida; order Poales; family Poaceae; genus Dendrocalamus; species Dendrocalamus sinicus. The sequence continues at coordinate 17,054,088 of CM070664.1, forward strand.
ATTCAGACGGTTCAGAAAACAATCTGTGATTACGTTTCTGAACCGTCTGTAATGTGGTTTTCTGTAGTAGTGAGATCGACTGAAGGCATTAATTTGATTGGATCTTGGAAGATGGCAAGAAAAGATCTACGTAAATATTTGTATGCATCAACTAGCTTGCGCCTGCATGCATTCAAAGAGTCAGATCGATGAGAGCAACATTTGAGTCATGGAAATTAACATCCGCGCGCATGCAGGAGTATCTTACATGCATTACAACTTCTTATTTAAGAAGGAAGCAAAACATGAATGAAATTAACAAGAAAGTACAATGCAGCAGGTACCTCCGTCAAAATTGCTCACATGAAACACGGATCCGTCAACGCGCGTAACAAACATACAATACCTTGTATTAATTTGCATTCGTCAGCACACTAGGAACAAGGAAGGAAAAACTACATAATGACTCGTGAGCACCTTATTCGTTCTAAAGTTTTTAATTTAACCGTTCCAAAGTTAAACTTAATAGCCAAATTTCTCTTAATGCTAATAACCAAAGTTAATTACTCGAGGGAGACATGCATGCACTACTACAGAAAACCGTATTATAGACGGTTCAGAAACATCATCACAGACGGTTTTGTGAGCCGTCTGAATTAATGGGTCAGTAATGATACGAGGTTATCACAGACGGCTTTCGAACCGTTTGTGGTGTAAATATCACAGACAATTTTTAACTAAAAACCGTCCGTGATAGATATCACAGATGGTTTTAACTAAAACCGTCTGTGATATTTATAAATCACAGACGGTTTTTAACTAAAAATCGTATGTGATTATAACTATCACAGACGGTTTTTAGTTAAAAACTGTCTGTGATACTCTCTTCTACCCCTAAACCTATTTCTGTTTATTGGCTAGCCTCAGGAAATGCTAGCCATGCCCTCTGAAACAAGCATATCAACATGTACATGTATACATTCAATTCACATCTCAATTCATTTCACAAACACAGCCAAACCATTTTGCAAATCAATTAATTGAAATGAAATAAAATAACCATTAACAAATACACAATTACAATCAATGTCAATCTTATCCCAAACAAATAATCATTGTGCGGTGTGGAACTCTCCATCTGATCTTATGACTTTAGACAACAAAAAGTACGTGCACTCTCCTCAAATTTGTGCAAGGTCCGGGTGTTTCAATGCAGTTGTAGAGATGGCCGGCGCAGCCTGTCGATAAGAATATTAATGTGCATACATATATAACCTGATAAGTATGAAATAAATGTGGAAAGATTGGCAAACCTTAGAATTGGTGATCTTCGAGGAATCGAGGAGTAGTGTCATATGGTGGCAAACGTAGAATCCACACGTGTTGCCCGGCGGCTGCTGGTGGCACTATAAAAAATAGAATGTGTTAAATCAAGAGACATTACTACCAAGTGTTGTATAGGATTAATTAATGTGTACTAGCGAATACCCGAAAATTTTGAACATGTTGCAAGGGCTTGGCCCCTTGCGTCGAGTCACGTGTCTGTGCAACCTTCATGATTCGAAAAAGTCAGCTTAGTCATTCGGAATGAAAGAAAGAGTACAATATAGTTATATATGGAGAAAATGTACTTATCTATCAACTAATTAGGCGATAACTATGTAGTCAGTCCAAACCTTATATTCCTTTGTTCTGCACCGAAGTCTGCAAAACTCCTATCGATGTTTCTCCACTGGGCGGAATCAGCAAGGTGCCTTAACATTGCATCCTTCTTGCGCTCCTCCGAGTGCCAACGCAGCAGTTTTGACTCCTTTGGATTTGCAAAAAACTGTTTCAAACGGAGAATTATAGGAAAATAATATGCCACCTTAGTAGGAGGTCATTTCTTCACCTCTGTTCCCTCGCCGTCATCTGATTGATTGTTACGTTTGTATCGGGATGCATTGCACACTGGACATACATGCATGTTTACATATTCTTTACGGTAGAGGATATAGTCTTTTGGACATGCATGTATTTTTTCTACTTTCATTCCTAATGGACAAAGAACCTTCTTGGCTTTGTACGTGGTTTTAGGCAACTCATTTCCCTCTGGAAGCATGTCCACTAAAAGATCTAGCAGCGCTGTAAACTCTTGTCGGACCAACCGTTGCTTGCCTTCAATTTCAACAGTTCAAGCATGGCCGACAACCTCGTGTACTTTGACCTGCAGCACGTGAACAAAGGTTTCTCTGAGTTCTCCATCAAGCCCCAGAATTTAACATACTCTCTCTTATCATAGTTCTCTTCTAATCACGAAGCATCTGATTTAGATTGTCATCGTGCAACTTATCCGAATCCGAACAACAATCAACATCATCCGGCGGCATATCATTCACTTCACTGGCGATGTCATCCGGCGGCATATCATTCACTTCACCGGCGATGTCATCCGGCGGCATATCATTCACTTCGCCATGATTGGTCCAACCTGTATAACCCTTTTTGAAAACCCTCCGAATCAACTGCGCTTCAATCTACTCTCGTTAAAAATCTTTAAATTATCGCAGTCAGTGTATGGACAGTACATATATTCCACCCCCTTATTCAACATATCCTCCTCGGCATCTCTTGTAAAAGCAGACATGTCATTAATATACTATTAACTCACACGGTTCACGGCATACATCCAGCTTCGGTCCTACGTTATGCATATATATAACAACTTAGTATTAAAAATTAGATTAATTAATTATTACTACATATATACCATATGCATTGAGGCTTTGATAGCTTAATTCATATTATAAACACAACAGCTATTTCTCCAGTGATCGACGAACCACTTATATATAACCAACAATTTTGACAAATTTGGCATCCCACATGATGGGAACTGATCATGTATGGTCAAGTAGATGCAAACCATCTTCAATAACACTCACTAAAACTTAGATCTAAATTGTAATGCAAAAAACAATAAATTTCATTACTAACCATATTTAGGGCAACTAGGAACCGTATGAATCTCAAGCTCTATCTCCTGCCTCCTCCCACCAAATTGAATGGCCTGAAATCGCCTAGCTTACTTCCTAAGCGAAATGAAGACAGAGTGCAGCACCAGCTAGATCTGGATCGAAATGAAGACATATGCGGTTCTGAGCGGCGTAATAAATATATAGCGGAATTATCACATACGATTTTTAATAAAAAAAACCGTATGTGATAATTCCAGATTATCACAGATGGTTTTAAATAAAAACCGTCTGTGATATTCTAGTATCACAGACGGTTCATCGGTAAGAACAGTCTGTGATACTTATTTTTTCCGACGCCAACAACACAGACGTTCTCCAAATTAAAACCGTCTGTGATAGTGTACGTCACAGATGGTTTTGTTAAACCGTCTGTGATTTGGCATCTACTAATAGTATTTCTGTAGTAGTGATGCATGTTGCATGCCTGCATAGCCGCTCCCTTCAAATGGATCACAGTAATTTCACCTTCTCTTTATATGCAGAGGCATTGTTTCTTGGTTTAGCCAACATTAATTACGATATTAATTACTTTTTTGCATGCAAAAACAGCCGATAGGAGGGGCACGTACAATGGTCATTAAGAGGCCGTCTATTTGATGTCACCTCAGCTAAGTTAGTCGACGTGGACACAATTAATTGAGGAGAGAGGGAGATGCCGTCGTCTCACGAGACAACGGTACAGGCTCATGCTCCCATGCCAAATCGACGCCCTGACACCCGTTGTATACATCGCATCGCTATAGCAATGGCTCGGACAGATCCTGTGCGCCGCGCCGAGCTGAAAGAAGCAGTAGAGAGAGCGAGAGAGCAAGTACAGACGAGAGGTAGAGAGAGTACAGACGAGAGAGAATACGCTGCCAATAGAGATGAATCGATGCTAGCCACACGGAAGAGACCAGATTGACCAGGAGTGGATAAGGGGCGGTCTGGTGTTTTCATCTATTTTGTATTAAAAAATAGTATATTCATGTTTATCATATTTATAAATGATCTCTTTTGTATCAAGAAGCAACAAAACGATATAGAAAGATCTTATTCATACGTGATCAAGGTTTCATACATGCATTAATCAATTTGCAGACAATTGAATAGATGACCCATTGTATAAACTGTTTGTTTAGCTGTCTCTATGTAAATTCCCAAGAACATACAGACAGCACCCTGTCTGTAGGTCCTAAATTTTTGCCCAGCAATGAACGGCTAAGGTTTAAAGTAGCATCTTACCTCTAAATAGGACACAGGAACACCGTAAAAGAACTCTTGTGTTTGATTTAATTGGAAGAGAAATGGAGGGAAAATACATGCATCAGCGCCTGCATTAGTTTGGAAGTTCTTCAATATTCAGAGTGATACGTCAGTTGTATACAGAAATGTCCAGGATGTTTTCGTGAGCAAGATCTCAAGGTTTCAAACTTTGAAATAAACTATCGGTCCGTGACTCATTGCCTGCACAATTCACCGGCCATCTCGGCTTGATTGCAAGGAGAAATGAATGATGCATAAGCAATCCTGCATAGATTAGCGACGAAGTTATTGAGTTTTTGCCTGAAACTCTCATAGTAACGACATGCCTTCACCAAATACCTGGTTATCTTAGACCAAATCTCATGAGAGATTTTGATTGAACTGACTAGGAAGGTGGCTCGTCTTTGGTGTGGTATTGACCATTATTCGTGGCTGTGCATACTAGATGGGGGTTTCTAGACTTCCTGTGCGTACAATATGGGTTTCAATTGAGTAATGGGGTACAATACATACATGGATGCATGGCACTACGACATGCACAACAATACTACAGGCTCTCTGCACAACTGGCACTAGTTTTGTCATGATCTGAATCTGTGCTGGCCGACAACATAATCAATATTAAGCTTCTATTATTTGGAAATTTCAGGAAAATCTCGTATACACTATTTTAATATACTTATCAATTAAATCATTAAGACCAAGCCATCAAATTTAAATGAGTTGTGGAGCTCTCTTTATCATATTTACTCATATGTTGTGTAGCTTTGATCATAACTAGTTATAATTAATTTGTTGCACTTGAACTAAACTATGACATGGCGGAATACTTTGACTAAATTGATTATCGATAGTACTTTGCGATGTTCATCCAAAAGGATTAGCTTAATTGTGAGTCTTATTTTAAATCTCGGCTATGAGGCTTTCATGTTTCATATTGCAATCTTTTTATGATTATTCAATTTAGCATATTATAGAAAAAATAAGAAAAAAACATTTGAAAAGATGTATGCTCCAAGCATGCCATGGTAAAAAAAGAGGGCACAAAAAGTGCACAATATGAAAAGAAATATGCTTCAAGCATGTCACCATTTAAAAGAAGTAAGCTGTCATGAAAAGAAATATGCTACAAGCATACCACATGCGTAAAATTGATTGTGGAGCAATAGGTTGTTATATGAGACTGCTAACTCGTCTAGATTAAAAGTTTGCTTCACTTTTAGGCTTTAACTTTTTGTTACGATATCTTATTGTACTATCTATAATTGGTTTTGTCATTGATATAAATTACTTAATCATATTGAAAACTTTGTTTTGATATTGCTAATATGATATATGGCTTTATATGATTTAAATAGCTCTACTCAAAAAATATGGCTTGAATAAATTATTAAATCAATTCAAAGTGACTTGGATAATCTACAAAGCTTCTTAATTTTTTACTCTCATTGCTCTTTCTTAGAATTATCTTTTCTCTGAATTTTCTTGATGATTACTTTGTCAAAGGGGGAGAGATTTAGTGTGCTGTGTGAGATATTTGAGAAATTTTCTAAAATTACATTTCTTGTGTTGAGGGGGAGAGTTTTTGAAGAGATTTGAATGTGTGGCTTCACAAAGGGTTTATCACGAAATATGATAGATAATGCATCGAGAGAGATGGGTTTGAGACCCACGTGAGTTATACCATAGTGGTAACCCATTCTATGTGATCGGAGATCCCGTGAAGTAGGATTGGCGAAACAAGCTATTGATTAACAGGAAGGAGAGTACCTTTATAGACCCACTCCATTGGAGATGTAATTCTCTCCTAAATCTGTATGGCAGGTTAATTTTTTATTTTAATGTATTCTATGGCTTGTTTAAGCAAAGATGCTATCCTATAGAGCAGTCTTGAAAGAACACATCTATATGAGCCTGACTGCTAGTCACAGTCTATGAGATAGGGTAATCTCTAGGAAGCTCATGAATAGGCCAGGAGTATGACTTATATGCTCCAAACCGCGGGGATGCCTGGCAGCCTAGTATCAGTTAAGGACTTAAGTGAAACTTGTTCACACAAAACTATCAATTCAAGGCTTAGTCCATTGTGCAGTTGTGGATAAGTGTAGCTTCTGTTCTAGGTGGATGTTCAACCCTAATCGGTCTCCATCGAAACACTGGTATATTAACACATACTGTGGATCAAGGCATTTGACATGCGTCCTTGGGATCTGGTGGGGGATTGTTGGAATTAATACGGGCTAGGCCCACTTTTAATTCTAATTAATTCCTAGAAATCCCAAAGACCCATGTGCATGTGCTAAAACTGTTTAGTCCCATATGGAGAGTTGAATGGGAATTACACCACTTTAAAAGGTGGAACGTGGTAACCCCCTTGTAGAATTAGAGAGAGCCAATACACGCGCGCTCGATCACTCACTCGCCTCGCCTCGCCGAGCCGAGCGGTGCGGTGCGTGTGCGTGTGCGCAGGCGTGTCGGGTGCGGACGTGTTTTTTTTTATCTATTCGAAAATCAAAACGCACTGACTCGCAGTAAATGGTATTAACGAATGGCTGGCAGTAACGGTGCAGTTACTAGTGACTAATGGCTGCAGTTACTCTGGCTTCTTCGTTTTTGCTGTTACAAAAGAACAGAGCACAAAAGGCTCTCTACTCCATACGAGAAAAGAAGAAGAAAGACAGTATTCTAGTTCTGGTTTTGTTGCTGTCTCTGGCAATCCCCATCCTGGTGAGGCGCGTGTACGATCGCACCGGGACAGCAGGCCTCCGGAACCTCGTCCTCGAAGGCTTGCACGAGCGAGGACGAATAAGGTTTTTGGGGAGCGTTCGCGCGACTGCTGGCTGCTTCCCCGTCATTCGATTCTCCACTACGTCTACATCAATTGCACGACTACTACCACAACGCCATGACGAACAACGATCTAGCCAACACACCCCCCTGCTGCTACTCCTGCTACTTCTTCCACTGTATCTGGGTATGTCTATTCTGCATTTATATGTTGGTTAGTATTATTGTCTGTTGTTAACTTCAACATTGAGATAGATATACTAGTGTATGTCCTTCTGGATCTTAGTATGTCTATAGTGTTCCTGTTTACTTACTATGCGAATATGATTAGAGTAATTTTCATGATTTATCTATTAAATTTCTGGATTAAAGTATGTCGAAAAATGCTCATATACTCAACAGATGATGCCTTTCCGGCTTGTGTACGTGCAGCAGCTAAGGCCCTGTTTGGATCAGTTTCAGATTCTTAAAAACCAGCTATTACTTCTAGTTTTTAAAAACTGGTTTCTAAGCAAAAACTGATGAGGTGTTTGGATCCCCTAGTTTTTAAAAGGTGATTCCATTTATGATTGGTGCTAATAGACTATTATACCCTTACATTTATTGCTCTTAAACAGCACATTAAATAGCCATGCGTGGTCTTTAATGAGGGTAAATGGGTATTTGTGCCAAAAACGCAAAAGTCGGGTATCAACAGCTTCTTGGTTTTTAAGAATCTGGGTAGGTAGATTTTAAAAACTGCCCCAAAAACTGGTCTGTTTGGATCCCACCCAGTTTCCAAAAGCCAGATTCTTAAAATCTGGGTGGATCCAAACAGGCCCTAAAAGTTCCGCTAACCTAGCGCCGGGCTTGGAAAGGGTAAGCAAGTCTCACTCAGCTGATCAGTCCAACGCTTCAAACTGTGTCAGGCTCAGAAGGCAAAAGCGAAAAGTAAGTCGATATATATTTGCATGGCCTTGAACCTTTCCATCGCGCATCGAAACCTTTGCATGAAGCTTTTCCAAACTTTTTGGCAGGCAAGGGGACCACGTTGCCGAATCCAGCGCGTCAAATTAAATCATTGAGATGCGAGAGATTATTCACTGGCCGGCCGGTGCTGCTGTACGCAACACTGCATATAAACAAGTTATACGTCTGATCACAGATCAGTACATGTGAATGGTGTAATAAGAACTACTATATCGAGAATTGCACAGTAGCTATGTAGATAATAAAATTAGTGGTCTGAAAGTAAAGTTGCAGTATATGCATGAAGTGGTGAATTTATTCATTCATGCATATATATGTGTGTCGAACTCGATTGTAATCAGCAAATTGATGAGTTCTAAGGTCTTATATGTTTTACGCATGTGTGTACTGTGGTTCCTAATTGAGTACTTGGGTACATGTTTCATTAGCTATTTGATTCTAACACTTTCTTTCTTTTTTTTTTTGTATGGAACAATTCCTAGGTAGCGTGCATATTGACGGATCTATAGATAGGCGAGCTCAACTTAGGGTCTGTTCTTTTTCTCCGAAATTAACGGTTTTTAGCTTTTGTACAGTACCTAACTTTTAAATGGAATATTTTCTTAAACGGGATCTACAAGTTAATTGTAGTATATGTTAAAAGCCTAACATCTGTATCAACAAAAATCGCAAACAAGTATCTCCCTCTCCATAATCTCTGTCGTAAACAGCTAAAATTTAAAATTTTTAACCAAAAGCTATAAGCCGCAGAAAAAAAACAGCCCTGAATCATGCATGGTTGGAGCCTGAAAGCTGCGTTCGAGGCATTTCAGTCCCGTCCAAATTAAATCAATTCCAAATCAAAGGTTCCAATAATCCCAGAGAGAGATCGTTGGAGCAGTCTACTCTGTCTAATGTCTACTAGCTACGTAAGAGCGGTATCACACCGTGCTAGCTACCGTGTGGACCAAAGTAAAAGAGACGATAATTCATGAGGAGTTTCTTAAAAAAATAGAGGACACGTACTTAATTTTGAGAAAACCAAAGGTCTTTTTCGCAAAACATCGAGGACCTGTAAGGACCTTTACGTAACTAAATGAGAACCCGTACATAATTTTGGAAAGCCGCGGGGTGCCACCCAACAAAGGATACGCAATTTCGGTGAAGTGGAGGGTGCTTTTCGGAAAAAAAAACTTGGAGAGATCTTTTTGCGAAAACGGAGGACCTTTACATAAATTCGGAAAACGTAAGGACTTTTTCGCAAAAAAGCTGACGTGGCAGGCTCAGAGTCAGGGAAGTCCCCCAGCTATAATATAGGTATTATATACCTACACAATTTATCCAGCCTAGAAAAAAGTAGATTAACATGATGAGCCTCGTAATAAGGGTTCTTCGTTTCGGTTTGTGAAAACTGTTCTTCGACTTTCCTACAGTAACTAGTTTTTAAATAGAATATTTTTTAAGACGAGATCTACAAATTGATTCTCTTACTCTGTACTCTCTCTTATAAATAATTCAAAAAATATAAGCTGTAGCAAAAAAGAACAGGCCATAGATCCGGTTGAAGCTTGCATTTATAGGATTGAGTTGTTGCCCCAAGGTACGACCCAGCGGAACGCTAATGATTTTCCGGGTTTACGTGAGAATTAAAACATTTTTAGCAAAATTCCTACTTTATGAATTGCCTAATATTTGAGTCGAGCTCAAGTAGCTCATTGTATTGAGCGCTTCTCTGTTTTTACCATTCTAAATTGATAGAACATTAGTAAACTCATGTATGGAGTAGTAGATGATCTTGTACATCTGATCATTAGTCTAAGATAAGATGCTCAATGCCTTATCAACTAAACAATTCGAAGGTGACATTTTCCTAGATACTCACGGAGCAATGAACAGTACTCTTTCCGGGAAAAAACTTTTTAAGCTCCGTTTGGAAGAAAAAAAATCCATTTGACCTTGAACACTTGCCAAAATATGAAAATCACAACCAGATGATAAATCCTCAACTATCAATATTGTACAAATCACCCCCTCATAGCAAATCTATTCTAGTTTTACCGACGCAGCACCTCGTGAACAAAAAAGCTCACAAACATTGAATCGCCTCTAGACACCTGTACACACATCCAGATGAATTTTAAAAGGTACAAAAGTTGATGGGTCCACATGTCATCCTCCATCTTTCTCTTTCTCTCTGCATCTTCCTCTCTCGCTTCCATTCCTCCAAGATCTGAAGCAGGCGCAAGAACCAAACAACCAACCCATCCAACAACTAAATCAGAATACGCAATCACTTGCGCTAACTCTACACACACGGATCGCTAAATAGAAGGACTGCTAAATCAGATCAAGATCAAGAACGCACGGAGAGGAAGCATGCCCGTCCTTGCTTATCTATTGTCTTGTTCGGTCGTCCCTTGTCTCCCCATGCTGGCCCCAGCCGGCGCCGGCGCCACTACCGAGCACGGCTGCCGCCAAGAAGGAGCCGCCACCGCGCTGTATGCAACAATAAACAAGTATAAGTACACAAAAAACACTTCCCGTGTGCTCAGATACAGACAAGACAACTCTCAACCTAAAAAAGTTCCGACAAGGCAAAAACTTGTCTTATTGTTTGCAAAAAGCTACAGAGGCATGTTTGTTGGACCACTACAATTTTATAAATAATCTATTTTTATTCAAAATTACAAGAATATACTTGCGTAAAATTTTTTTACAGGAATTGGTTCCAGTCACCCAACCGTCGGATGACTGGAACCTGTCGCCCAACAGCCGCGCGGCACGAATACAATCGGTTGGCCGTTAGGCGACATAATTTTAGTCACCGAAGGGTTAGGCGACTGGACGCTGTCGCCCAACCGTTGGGCGACTGAAGGTCGAGTCGCCTAACCGATCGGCGACTACCACCTCAGTCCATTTTTGGCGCAATTGGCCCCTGATAACGCGTGCGAGTAAATGACAATTGTTGTAGGTAGGTGATATTTACTAAATTTTGTCTCTAATTTGTATTTTTTTGGGAAAAAAAGGCAGACAATGTTGGATAATCTATTTGTAATTTTCCTAGATTATGAATAGTACAAAAATTGTTAGATTCGCAATAACAATTTGTGATCGTCGTATGTTGTTATAGTGCAAGAAATTTTTAGATATTTTTTCTAAAAACGATTGAGACAGCAACGATTGGTAAGTACGAAGGTAAGTGATATTGTGATGCAACCGAGAATTTATACATAGAGGAGAACTTTGTTTTTTCATGTTGTTGGATGCCTTGCTACGTGAGGAATTGAATACGAAAAAACGATAAGATGTGATATTGCGAATTAAAATAGAATTCATAAAAGCTGAGAATAATACGGTGCATAGGGTTTTTTTACATGCATAAGAAACAACATCCTGTACGATACAACAAACTGAAGTACTCGTACGATACATATGCACCTTTTTGAAATGGAAATAAATTCGACCTTCGGAGAACTAGTGCGGAATGGCCCAATCTTCTATGTGTATCGGGGCCTTTTTCTCTTCCTTGTGAGCTCGGCGTTGAACTCCTGTGGCCTCTTTTGCCTTGTCCATCATTTCCCTCTTTTGTCATGCTCTCTGCGCGTGCAGGCGTTGAGATGAGATTTCATCTCCTGATGTATATGCTCAGTTTGCTCATCGTTGCGGCACTCCTCCTCCCGGATTTTGTAGGCCCTTTTGACATTCCACTCCTCGAAGTCAAGAGTCCACTGGTCATGTGGATGGATCTCGAGAAATTTTTGCTTTTTAGTCCAAAATTTAAAACTTTTTTACATATGGACCCCTGGAGAAAAGATTTGCAAAAATGGACCCCTAGCACGGCGCCAACTCACATGGCGCCCAGGGTACACGACACGGCGCCATATTCTTTGGCGCCGTTAATGGACACGTAGGATCCACGGTGGCACAACACGGCGCCAACGAACATGGCGCCGTGTCGGACCCGGATTTTTCAATCCAAATCCACTGTGATTCACTGCACTATTCCCTGGATCAGTAGATAGTGCTCACAGTTTACAGTTCTGAATATCAAAAATACATATCATGCGGAAGCGTAAATGTAATAGTAAACTTACACATGGGCCGATTTGGCGAAATCAATAAATTGCAGCAGCGGAATGAAACACACAGTGGAACCTTCAGACATGCCCACGGGCGCCAACCGGAGGTTCGCGACCTAGCCCTTGACATCTTCATCTTCTCGGTCACTTGTCCAATCTTGTTGCTTTGGCGAGATGATTTGATTCTGATTCTGAAATCATCATAAAGCGGCGTGAGCACTCCGACCCGTGCTCGCAAGCCAACACACGAAATGCAAATATATAACATGCATGGCTTGACAATGGAAAGGCATAGGGCTATTTTGTTTGCTAAAGAGTGCTTTTGAATACAATTACTTAAAATCTTCTCGACCTAGCAGGTTTGAAATCACATTTTAAACCATTAGTTGTAATAATCCAAGTAATTTTGTCGGCATCACACCAACTAACCTTATGGCATCGCACCATAAGTTGCCTCTTGGCATCGCACCAAGGGCGCGTATGACATCGCACCATACACGTTGGCATCACACCAACTAACCCTATGGCATCGCACCATAGGTTGCCTCTTGGCATCTCACCAAGGGCGGCATATGACATCGCACCATATGCTTATGGTTGGCATCGCACCAACCATCCTTATGGCATCGCACCATAAGTTAACCCTCGGCATCGCACCAAGGGTTGCGTATGACATCGCACCATACGCTAAGTGTCGGCATCGCACCAACACTACATATGGCATCGCACCATATGATTTAAAATAGTTTGAGGAGTTTTCCTTGGGGCATTAGTGTCACCCCAAGTTGCTAACATTCCTAAGCATTGCCATTTAAATAGGGACTTATTTTGGTGAAATCATATGCTATTTCTTACTATGGCTACAAGGTTCACATTCCAAGTATGGCAAGGAGATTAATATGAACAATAGCAATAACAAGGCATAACTAGCTTGCTGAAACTGAACATATCATATCTCATGAAATAATAGCATGCAAGTTGCTAATTTAAAAGGAAATAGCTTTGAAAAGCTAGGTTCAATATGTTCAAAGTGTTGACTCGCCTGGCGCGGTTTACCGCGGTCTTGAGCTCACTCAAAGCTATATCATTTGATGGTCTTGAGCTTCTAGTCTTTATCTTCAACTTGATCTCGATCTCGCCTGATCCATTCATTCTTCGGGACTCCAGTTTCTAACTACGCGATAAACGACTAAATCCAAATAAAAGCAAGTAACTCAAAAGATCCAAATAAATCCGAATAAAGTCAACTTTCGTATTATCATGAGTTAATGGGCGATTTGGGTGATTTGAGGCAAGGCCGGTAGATTACGATAACTCGATCTTTTTATTAATAATCTCTTTATTATTTTTGTATTTATCAAGGAAGTTCCATGAGTTAGGTTATACCTACGATTCGGTGCAGGAGTTTAGTGTACAAATTTTATCTTTAGGGTATGCATTCCTTGCGACTCAGGTTACGATAAAGGCAAACTGGACTGATGGATGAGATCTGTACTTATTCTATAAATCTTTTAGTCAAAGGTATTATAATATTTGGATATCTTTATTAAGTTTTGAGTACCTAACCATAGTCATTTTATGTGGAACGTTAATCCAAATGCCGATTCTTATTTTTCTACCATTATTAACTAAATCTACTTTTGAGATTTATTTATCGGCAATGTACTAATGATGGGGTTTATATTATAAATCATGGCTTTCTAAAATAAGTATTTCATTTTAAATGGTTTTGGCACATCGTTTATTTTTGTGAAAGCTACTGGAGTTATCATTTAATCGAATATACTCTTAAGATTTATTTTATGGCTGCATACCAAATGTTATGGCATATATTTAATTATAATTTAAGGGTGCCTTGATATTAAGTTTGGTAATTTAAACAAAGTCATTTAATAGTCAAGAAGAATTCTCCTAACTTTTAGGACATAGAAATAATAGTTATGGTTTAACCCATGTGGTGGCTAATTCTACAATCTTACTAACTTGCAAGGATTTATGATTTATTCCTTAGAGAATTTTCATTGGCTAAATCATCATTCCATGAGAGCTTAAACCTAAACAACATCCTTTTTAAATTTCTTACTATGCCTCGATTAATATTTAAGCTTTTAAAATAAACATCAACGGTACATCAGTTACTAGTACATAATGATTAATCCATGATTAAATATTTATTAAGCCCATTTACATCATAATCAATTTTGATACCTTCTATGGATTATTCTCGAATTTTTATGGATTTTCCTCATTGAAATCAGCTAGCAAAAATATTCAAAACCTAATCTACTTAAATGCTGCGGGATGAGGGATCGAAGCCGGGTCAGTGGGCTGAGAGCTCACTCGGCTAACCATCCGGGCAAGGGTGTTTCCTTACTCACCGAAGGAAGGGAATGCAGAAGAGCTGTGAGTCGGCGGCTTGGAACAGAGAAAGCTTGGGGGCGGGTACGGCCGGCGGTGACACCGGCGATGGGCGGTCGGAGAGGAGTGGGCGATGGCAGGAATCACTACACCATGTCCCAAAATTGGTAACAATCAATTTGTCGGCAAAGATACCATAGACCGACAAACGATGTGTCGGTAATTACCTTTCCCGACAGATGATATCTGCCAGGATAAATGCAGTCGGGAAAGACTTTTGCCGACAGATAAACGTTTGCCGACATATAATGTGTTAGTGGTTTGTAACTTTTGCCGACAGATATGATTTCCTGACAGATATGATTTACCGACAGATAGAAACATGGGAAAATTTGTTCAGTAGCACTGAAAGCTCACCTCTTTCGGAAAATACCACTCAAAAAACGGGGTACCGGATATTACCACCGAAAAATGCATTTTTCTTCGGGATTTACCATTCTGGACAAAAATACCCCTCTCCCTCCCCCTCCCTCACCTTCTCTCCTCTGCGCCGCCCCATCTCCTCCTCCGCCCGCCGCCAGCGCCTCCTCCCTCTCCGCGCGCCCCCTCCCCGCCGCCGTAGGCCTCCTCCTCCGACCGCCGCCTCCTCCGCCCGCCGCTCGCCTCCCCGCCTCCTCCCTCTCCGCGCGCAGCAAAACCGCCGCCGCCGCTGCTCTCCCGCCTCCTCCTCCGCTGCGCTCGCCTCCTCCCTCTCCTCGCGCCCCCTCCCGCCGCCGTTGGCCTCCTCCTCGCCCCTCCTCCGACCGCGCCTCCCGCCTCATCCTCGCCTCCCGCGCCTCCTCCTCCTCCTTTCCCCGCTCCCCGCGTCCGGCCGAAGAGGTGGCGCTGGCGGCGCGGCGGTTTCTGCGCGAGAGGAGAGGAGGCGGGAGGCGAGCGGTGGGAGGAGGAGGAGGCGAGGCGCGGCGGAGGAGGGGGCGAGAGGAGGCCAACGGCGGCGGGAGGGGCGCGCGAGAGGGAGGAGGCGAGCGGCGCGAGGAGGAGGCGGGAGGCGAGCGGCGGCGGCGGTTTTGCTGCGCGCGGAGAGGGAGGAGGCGGGGAGGCGAGCGGCGGGCGGAGGAGGCGGCGGTCGGAGGAGGAGGCCTACGGCGGCGGGGAGGGGGCGCGCGGAGAGGGAGGAGGCGCTGGCGGCGGGCGGAGGAGGAGATGGGGCGGCGCAGAGGAGAGAAGGTGAGGAGGGGAGGAGAGGGTATTTTTGTCCAGAATGGTAAATCCCGAAGAAAAATGTATTTTTCGGTGGTAATATCCGGTACCCCGTTTTTTGAGTGGTATTTTCCGAAAGAGGTGAGCTTTCAGTGCTACTGAACAAATTTTCCCTAGAAACATTACCAACAGATAAACTATCAGTAAATATAGATCTACCGACAGATAATATATCAATAAACTAGACTGACAGGTTCAAAATTTGAAACAACAAATCCTATGAACATTTGGAGTGAGTAAATAAATTTGTATTGTAATACCTTCAAGTCAGACCATAATTTCATCTTTGATTTGACATCAACAAATCTCCAATCGTCGTGTCCAAGGGAGATTTTCTTACTTTTCACCAATGTTGAAATGAAGTTTTAAATCCTGCAAACATTGCTACCGACCAGTGACCATATGCATTGAAAATAACCTTGAGCTTAGGCTCACTACTTCCCTTGAATATATGGCACGCTTAGAGTGATACCCTTCCATCTTTCTTTTCTAGTCTGCTGAACACTAGAATGTAGAGCATTCTCTACTTACAAATAGACAGAAATAAAGAATTTTAGATACTTATGTAGGCCTTCTTTTTAATACACAGTAGTGTGGAATGAAATGCTTACCTTCATCATCTGAAACAGATTGGACCTCCAGCTGCTCCTCTTCATTATCTGCACTATTTCTTCTTGAACTTGAGCGCAATATTGGACCTCCAACTTCTGCTTCAGATGTACCAACAGTTCTCTACAAAACATACTCTATGTGAAACAGATTGCATGTATCATATGAAGCTTTTACTTACAAAAATTAGAAATACATAACCTTAGCACTTTTTTTAGGTGGTTTGGATGTGGTAGCTCCATGTTGGCCATTAGCATTCAAGGGACGTAAGTTTAGAGATGCCAAAAATGCTTTGTTTTTTGCAACATTTTCATTTCTTTCAACCTCATATTGATTCTGCATGTTGCAGTTAGCTTTTCCTTTTGCGCTTGCTATCTTTTTTCCTGAAATAAGACACAAATTCCTTCTGAAATGTCATCATCTTCTTCAAAATTCTCCTCAGCAGCAATCCCACCCTCAACCTCACCACAAGCATGATTGTTGACAAAAGAGGAACTTGTTTCTCCATGAAACATCCATGTTTTATAACCTTGTAAGAATCCCTCACATATCAAGTGCTCACGTACATCACTTTCTTTTCTCCATGATGAGTTCACACATTTTTTACAAGGGCATAATATTTTGTTTCCTTCTGCTGAATTATTGAATGCAAAATCAAGAAATTTCCCCACTCCTTCTATATAGACCCGTGTGTGCCTACATGCAATAAGTTTTGTTTATGTTAAATGAAATGTGCTGCACTTTTATCACCTAATATAATATACATGTATCAAGTTTAGGGTATACCTAGGCTCATCCATCCAACTTTTATCCATTATGCACCTTTACTGATGATATTCAATAGTTAACTACATTCGATGTAAATATTATAAGTGTCAAAACAAAATGTTACACCAATCAAGTAAACATATTATTTATAGACAGACATTAATTTGCAAGCATAAACTGCTCGGACTCAAAACAACAGTATAAGCTTCAAACACTCAGGCAGCATCCACTCAGTTTATTTAGTGACCAACACACAAGAATCAGACACGTTGCATTAAGAAGTACTTGAAAAAAAATAGCACAAACATACAACAAGAAGGAAAGGAAGGGAACCTGCCAATGTAGACATTTTCTAGAGAACTCAGCAGCTCCTAGCTAGTACAGTTATGGCCTTGAGTCATATGTTCCACTTGTTGAACACCTTCTCCTATACAGAGCACTAAACATCAGTTTACGCAATGAGGTTTTCGGTTCCACAAAAATTCGACAACATTTTTGAGATTGAACAAAAAATTGAGATTGTACTGGGATATGTGAGATTGTACAGATGCAGAGAAATTAACTCACTCGTTGAACTACTCAAAGCACTTCTTTTTTCATTTTCAACTATCATAAATCATTGCATAACTTTACTGACTTATCACCGGACTGAAATGAAATGCAACCAACACAGCCACATGTTTAAGGACCATACAAAAACTTAGTAACCGACTCATATTCTAAATTTGCATTATTAAGTACAATCATTAGGCTGTTCCTCACATTACACCTATGAACCAACATAATATTATGGAAGCCAAGAAATGTATATCATAATGGAAAGCAATTGAAATACATACAAAAATAATATGAAAACAATATGCAGTTCTGGAGGAGGAGGAGGGGCGGCGCTCTGGAGGTCTGGAGGAGTGGCGGCGCTCTGGACGTCTGGAGGAGTAGGGGCGGCGCTCTGGAGGTCTGGAGGAGGAGGGGCGGCGCGGTGGTCGGAGGAGGAGGGGCGGAGCAGCCGGCGCACTGTCGGAGGAGGAGGGGCGGCGCGGTGGTCGGAGGAGGAGGGGCGGCGCAGCCGGTGCTATGGTGGAGGAGAGGCGGAGGAGGATCGACGAGGAGGGGCGGCGCTGGTGGTCAGAGGAGGAGGGGCGGCGCGGTGGTCGGAGGAGGAGGGGCGGCGCAGCCGGTGCTATGGAGGAGGAGGGGCGGAGGAGGATCGACAAGGAGGGGCGGCGCTGGTGGTCGGAGAAGGAGGGGCGGCGCAGCCAGTGCTCTGGAGGAGGAGGGGCGGAGGAGGATCGACGAGGAGGGGCGGCGCTGGTGGTCGGAGGAGGAGGGGCGTCGCGGTGGTCGGAGGAGGAGGGGCGGCGCTGGTGGTCGGAGGAGGAGGGGCGGCGCGGTGGTCGGAGGAGGAGGGGCGGCGCAGCCGGTGCTCTGGAGGAGGAGGGGCGGAGGAGGATCGAGGAGGAGGGGCGGCGCTGGTGGTCGGAGGAGGAGGGGCGGCGCGGTGGTCGGAGGAGGAGGGCGGCGGCGCTGGATCGAGGAGGCGGCGATGGATGGAGGAGGCACGCGCGTGCGAGAGGAGGAAAAGAGATCGATTGGCGGCGCTCCGGGGAAAAGGAGAGAGAAGAGGAAGGTTAGGTTAGATTTTAGGTTAGAGATATTTTTTCTTTTAGTGTGTAATCGTATGCAGAAAATTTTGCCGCCATCTTCTCATCTCTTTCCGCTTGAGTTTTAATCTATTTTTGCCTATACAATGATTTACCGACACATTGTTTGTCAAAACTATTTGTCGACAGATAATGTGACACAAACCTCTCTTTTGCCGACATATAGGTAGACGGTGATGCCACATACAATTGCCGACAGATGTAGTGACACTGAAGTTATAATTACCGACGGATGTTTTGTCACCGATCTTTACCGACAAATGACTTGCCGGTATTCTCGAATTATTGCTGGCAGCTAAGTGTCGGTAAAGCTGTGCCATGGTGTAGTGAATGCGTTGCACGCGCCAAGGTGAGGCCGGTGGGGGTGTCGGTGGGGACCGGGGAGCTCGGTGGCGGGCCGGCGGCAAGCGACGGCGGCGGCTTTGGGAGGACCTCGGCGCGGCGCAGAGAGGCGGGAGGAGCTCGGCCGAGGACACGAATAGCTTTGCGACGTCCCAAGGAAGCTCCGGCCTAGAGGAATTGGTTCGGGGTGGCTCCAAGCGGCGGATTGCCGAGTGGCCGGAGTTGGGGAAGGAAGGGGTCTCACCGGCGATTGGGGTGCTCGGGGTTCGATTTCTCGCTGTGGGAGAGAGTGTAGGGTGTGGGGAGTCCGTGGAAGCCTCGGTGGTGCTTATAAGCAGATGGGCTGGGCTGGCTACGGGAGGCCAACGTGCGGTCACGACGGGGGCGTGCGGCGGTGACAGGCGGCAGCGACAGGCGGATATGACCGGGCATTGCTGCAGTAGATCCGGTGTGATTTGCTCGTGACGCCTCAGCGCGGTAGCTGCTGCTTTGCGCCGGTCGGCAGAAGCTTTTTGCCGCGTGGCCGAGCGAGGTGACGAGCCGGGGAAGAACCGGGGGCGGTGGCGCCACACCGTGGGCACTTAGGCAAAATCCGGGGGCGGTTTTTCCAGCGCGTCGCTCAGGCGATGGGGAAACACGGAGGAGCTGGGCAAGCTGCGCGGTCGGCTGACAACGGCGGGTGCGCGTGCGCCACGGGGCGAAGAGAAGCTGCGCCCGGCAGAGAAGATGGCGCGGGCGCACTGGGGAAGAAGGAAGAGAGGGCGTGCGAGCTGGGCCCACTGGCCAGAGAGGAAGCGCGGGGAAGGCGCGGGGGCCGGCTGTCAGCGGGGAGGCGCAGGGTGGAGCGGGTCCACGGGCAGAGGGGTGAGGCGAATGGGCATCTGGGCCGCGCGCGTGGGAGAGGCGGGGCAATCGGGAGAGCTGGGCCGGCAGATGGGGTTGGGCTGGCCGGTTTCGGCCGGCCTGCTGCATTTCTCCCTTTATTTTATGGGTCATCTTTCCAGATTTGAATTTATAATCTTGAGTTTTCATTATTTGCACATTTCCTTTTATAGCATTACTAATATCCGCCTTTGTCTTTTATGAGTTCTTAAATTTTGAAACCTCCACCAAAATCAGGAAAATACCATAAAATCCAAATTCATATAAAATATATTGTAAAATATTTCAAAAGCTACATATTTTTAATTTTTAAATTTTCAGGATGTTACAAATCTACCCCCCTTAAATGAATCTCGACCCCGAGATTCCGGTAGAGTAGAAAGAAGCAGGTGGGGTTATATTTGCTAGCAATGGGTTTCGGGGTATTGCTTGACATATAGTTCCCTAGCTCCTCAGGGAGACAAAGATCTGCACATTAGGGGTTAACACTTGGAGAAGTCAAAAGGGAAGAGAGGAACCTTGTTCTTCCGGATAAGTCGTAGACTTCCAAATACTTGTTCTTTGACGCTGTTGTCTTCACGTCGTAGAATGGAGTAGTTGCATCGTCTATTGGACATATGGTTGCAGAATTTTCATACTAATAGGTGGGTAGCAATGGTCTCTGCCGTAGGGCTAGACAGAAGGGGAGAGGACCTGCACTTAAAGGAGGCAAGAAGGGAGGGAGGAGATATTTATTCTTTTGGAGAGGTCGTTGTCTTCAGGGTGCTTGCTCTTTGATTTTGCCGACATTATATCTCGTAGTGCTACCCCCCTTAAATAAATGATGATTATCATTATTCATCCATTGTACTCTAGCTATCTTGGTCATCAAGAGATTGGCGGGTGGTCTTCTTCACAGTGATGTTGTTCTTCTCAAATATTGGAAGGTTGCAGAGTCTTCACATCTTCTTGATTGCACTGGTTTTGGGTTACTTGTTATTTCGTTCCTTTGGATCCGATGGGGTTTTCAGAAAAGGTGAGAGGGAATAGCATGAGATGAGGATTAAATCGCGGAGATAAGGTGTTCTAACCCATTTAACTTTAAAGGAAAATATCCCGGAAGCTGGGGTGATACAGAACCACATAAATTTTAAAAACAAGCTTTTCTGTGATCATAAATAGGACGCCCGAGGGCAAGAGGCAGTGCACAAGGCCAAATAGAATCTTGCAACAATACAACGTCTACTCGGGGAGAACACATAAGATGCACATGGTTCATTTGCCTAGTTCGTTTAGAATGAGACCACCTTGTCTTCATGATCATCTTCGACGTTCCTAACCTTAATATTTGGAGTAGGCGTATGAGAAAAGGATCAAAATTTTCCTTTTGTAATTAATAGAAAGAAGTGGAAAGTATTTGGGGGTGGTTTCATTGGTTTTAGCACTCACTTTTTATATATATATATATATAAATGATACTTGTGGCAAAACAGATTTTTTTTTGGTATCCTAATCTCTTCCAACGTTCAACTATCCATCACTGAATCAATTCACTCCCATATGATTTTTTTTGTACATAAGGCTTAGAATCTAATGGCCTTTATAATTTAACTTCCACTTTTGCAAACTGCACTTAGGCTATCTTTCTTCATTAATTGTTCATGGCATTACTGCCATCTAAGACTCCAAACAGTGAAGGAGATTATTTATTTTATTTGATCCACCAATCATACTCTTCCTATTGTATCATCCATCATTTCATTAATCTAGTCATGATTATCTAAGTCCCGCATAAATCTTTGACCTTCAATCATATATTTGTGGATTAAATATCATATTTTCACTATGACTGTATAATCAAAATCTCGGATCCACTATTGGTCAACTTATTAGCTCTACAATCCAATGAAAATCCAATGCCTTTACTATAAATCCACCTATATATAAATTTTCCATCTAAAATTTCATTAATCAAATCGAGGTTACCAAATTCTTATATGAGCCTGAATTTCCACCACATCTTTATAAATCCAATCTCAGGTTCGTCAATTGCCAATTTTATCAGCTTTCCAATCCTATGACTATCTAGCTTTCTTTATTTAGATCCACTGATAACTTTTGTATCGTGAACTCCTAATAATCCAGTCTGGTGTCATTGATCCAAATTCCTCCAATGATCAACCTGAATCTTTATTGTCTATCTACCCCTCAATTCTGAATTCTGATGATTATCCATCATTATTACTTTTAAATCCACCAGTGTCATGTGTATCAGGACCTCCTAATAATCCAAGATTGTATTCAAAATCATAATTACTCCTCTAGTAACCACCTAAATCTTCAGTGACAACCTCCGAATTAATTCATTATTATGAACATCTTCCAGGAATAAGGTTATTAATCAAGCATTTACTCTGATAATTGTTATCATCTCTCCAATTTCTCAAAATTCTATCAATTTATCTAGCAATCGATCATATTCCATTATTCCACTATTGTAAATATCTCCCCAAAAATTATTTATCAATGTTGTCCTCCCGCAATTACTTTCATATTTCCTATTTCTCCAAGAATAACTTTATTCGTCCATCTAATCAATCTAATCCTTTCCGTTAGGCTCCACCAATTTTTTTTTCTTTTGTTCTTCCAATTTTCACCCTATTGTTTTCTCCAAAAATAAAACAATCTTTGACGTTAAGCTTCAGAAGTAAAATGGCTAGGGCAGCATATAGATAAGGGGGAATCATCTAAGAGAGATGAGAATGAGTGATACAACTTATATTTTTCGAAATAGATTTTGAAGAAATAATTCTAGTTATGAAACTAACGACCATGCTAACTAGGTCACGACCTGCAGTCGATATGCTCTGATACCAAATCTGTCGGACCTGGATTTTTCAATCCAAATCCACTGTGATTCACTGCACTATTCCCTGGATCAGTAGATAGTGCTCACAGTTTACAGTTCTGAATATCAAAAATACATATCATGCGGAAGCGTAAATGTAATAGTAAACTTACACATGGGCCGATTTGGCCGAAATCAATAAATTGCAGCAGCGGAATGAAACACACAGGTGGAACCTTCAGGACATGCCCACGGGCAGCCAACTGGAGGTTCGCGACCTAGCCCTTGACATCTTCATCTTCTCGGTCAGCTTGTCCAATCTTGTTGCTGAGGCGAGGTGATTTGATTCCTGATTCTGAAATCATCGCAAAGCGGCGTGAGCACTCCGACCCCGTGCTCCGCAAGCCAACACACAGAATGCAAATATATAACATGCATGGCTTGACAATGGAAAGGCATAGGGCTATTTTGTTTGCTAAAGAGTGCTTTTGAATACAATTACTTAAAATCTTCTCTGACCTAGCAGGTTTGAAATCACATTTTTAAACCATTAGTTGTAATAATCCAAGTAATTTTGTCGGCATCACACCAACTAACCTTATGGCATCGCACCATAAGTTGCCTCTTGGCATCGCACCAAGGGCGGCGTATGACATCGCACCATACACGTTGGCATCACACCAACTAACCCTATGGCATCGCACCATAGGTTGCCTCTTGGCATCTCACCAAGGGCGGCATATGACATCGCACCATATGCTTATGGTTGGCATCGCACCAACCATCCTTATGGCATCGCACCATAAGTTAACCCTCGGCATCGCACCAAGGGTTGCGTATGACATCGCACCATACGCTAAGTGTCGGCATCGCACCAACACTACATATGGCATCGCACCATATGATTTAAAATAGTTTGAGGAGTTTTCCTTGGGGCATTAGTGTCACCCCAAGTTGCTAACATTCCTAAGCATTGCCATTTAAATAGGGACTTATTTTGGTGAAATCATATGCTATTTCTTACTATGGCTACAAGGTTCACATTCCAAGTATGGCAAGGAGATTAATATGAACAATAGCAATAACAAGGCATAACTAGCTTGCTGAAACTGAACATATCATATCTCATGAAATAATAGCATGCAAGTTGCTAATTTAAAAGGAAATAGCTTTGAAAAGCTAGGTTCAATATGTTCAAAGTGTTGACTACTTTGGCGCGGTTTACATGGTCTTGAGCTCACTCAAAGCTATATCATTTGATGGTCTTGAGCTTCTAGTCTTTATCTTCAACTTGATCTCGATCTACTTTGATCCATTCATTCTTCGGGACTCAGGTTTCTAACTACGCGATAAACGACTAAATCCAAATAAAAGCAAGTAACTCAAAAGATCCAAATAAATCCGAATAAAGTCAACTTTCAGATTATCATGAGTTAATGGGCGATTTGGGTGATTTGAGGCAAGGCGGTAGATTACGATAACTCGATCTTTTATTAATAATCTCTTTATTATTTTTGTATTTATCAAGGAAGTTCCATGAGTTAGGTTATACCTACGATTCGGTGCAGGAGTTTAGTGTACAAATTTTATCTTTAGGGTATGCATTCCTTGCGACTCAGGTTACGATAAAGGCAAACTGGACTGATGGATGAGATCTGTACTTATTCTATAAATCTTTTAGTCAAAGGTATTATAATATTTGGATATCTTTATTAAGTTTTGAGTACCTAACCATAGTCATTTTATGTGGAACGTTAATCCAAATGCCGATTCTTATTTTTCTACCATTATTAACTAAATCTACTTTTGAGATTTATTTATCGGCAATGTACTAATGATGGGGTTTATATTATAAATCATGGCTTTCTAAAATAAGTATTTCATTTTAAATGGTTTTGGCACATCGTTTATTTTTGTGAAACTGCTGGAGTTATCATTTAATCGAATATACTCTTAAGATTTATTTTATGGCTGCATACCAAATGTTATGGCATATATTTAATTATAATTTAAGGGTGCCTTGATATTAAGTTTGGTAATTTAAACAAAGTCATTTAATAGTCAAGAAGAATTCTCCTAACTTTTAGGACATAGAAATAATAGTTATGGTTTAACCCATGTGGTGGCTAATTCTACAATCTTACTAACTTGCAAGGATTTATGATTTATTCCTTAGAGAATTTTCATTGGCTAAATCATCATTCCATGAGAGCTTAAACCTAAACAACATCCTTTTTAAATTTCTTACTATGCCTCGATTAATATTTAAGCTTTTAAAATAAACATCAACGGTACATCAGTTACTAGTACATAATGATTAATCCATGATTAAATATTTATTAAGCTCATTTACATCATAATCAATTTTGATACCTTCTATGGATTATTCTCGAATTTTTATGGATTTTCCTCATTGAAATCAGCTAGCAAAAATATTCAAAACCTAATCTACTTAAATGCTGCGGGATGAGGGATCGAAGCCGGGTCGGTGGGCTGAGAGCTCACTCGGCTAACCATCCGGGCAAGGGTGTTTCCTTACTCACCGAAGGAAGGGAATGCAGAAGAGCTGTGAGTCGGCGGCTTGGAACAGAGAAAGCTTGCGGGCGGGTACGGCCGGCGGTGACACCGGCGATGGGCGGTCGGAGAGGAGTGGGCGACGGTAGGAATGCGTTGCACGCGCCGAGGTGAGGCCGGTGGGGGTGTCGGTGGGGACCGGGGAGCTCAGTGGCGGGCCGGCGGCAAGCGACGGCGGCGGCTTTGGGAGGGACCTCGGCGCCGGCGCAGGAGAGGCGGGGAGGAGCTCGACCGAGGACACGAATAGCTTTGCGACTCCCAAGGAAGCTCCGGCCTAGAGGAATTGGTTCGGGGTGGCTCCAAGCGGCGGATTGCCGAGTGGCCGGAGTTGGGGAAGGAAGGGGTCTCACCGGCGATTGGGGTGCTCGGGGTTCGATTTCTCGCTGTGGGAGAGAGTGTAGGGTGTGGGGAGTCCGTGGAAGCCTCGGTGGTGCTTATAAGCAGATGGGCTGGGCTGGCTACGGGAGGCCACCGTGCGGTCACGACGGGGGCGTGCGGCGGTGACAGGTGGCAGCGACAGGCGGATATGACCGGGCATTGCTGCAGTAGATCCGGTGTGATTTGCTCGTGACGCCTCAGCGCGGTAGCTGCTGCTTTGCGCCGGTCGGCAGAAGCTTTTTGCCGCGTGGCCGAGCGAGGTGACGAGCCGGGGAAGAACCGGGGGCGGTGGCGCCACACCGTGGGCACTTAGGCAAAATCCGGGGGCGTTTTTTCCAGCGCGTCGCTCAGGCGATGGGGAAACACGGAGGAGCTGGGCAAGCTGCGCGGTCGGTGGACAATGCGGGTGCGCGCGGCGCCACGGGCGAAGAGAAGCTGCGCCCGGCAGAGAAGATGGCGCGGGCGCACTGGGGAAGAAGGAAGAGAGGGCGTGCGAGCTGGGCCCACTGGCCAGAGAGGAAGCGCGGGGAAGGCGCGGGGGTCGGATGTCAGCGGGGAGGCGCAGGGTGGAGCGGGTCCACGGGCAGAGGGGTGAGGCGAATGGGCATCTGGGCCGCGCGCGTGGGAGAGGCGGGGCAATCGGGAGAGCTGGGCCGGCAGATGGGGTTGGGCTGGCCGGTTTTGGCCGGCCTGCTACATTTCTCCCTTTATTTTATGGGTCATCTTTCCAGATTTGAATTTATAATCTTGAGTTTTCATTATTTGCACATTTCCTTTTATAGCATTACTAATATCCGCCTTTGTCTTTTATGAGTTCTTAAATTTTGAAACCTCCACCAAAATCAGGAAAATACCATAAAATCCAAATTCATATAAAATATATTGTAAAATATTTCAAAAGCTACATATTTTTAATTTTTAAATTTTCAGGATGTTACACGCCGTTTACTGGGACTTAACACCGAGCGCAGCCCCCGCCCCCCTCACTCCACTCCTCTGTTTGAACAGACCGAGCAAGCAGAGAGCAGCCTCCGCCGCCGCCCCTCTCTCCCCCCCTCAAAATCCACCCCAATCCATCGATTTTCTTTGTGATTTTGCTTCCAAACCGAGCAAGCAAGGTGAGCTCCTTCTCCTCCTTTGATTTGTTGCAGTAGATATGGATTATTTGAGGTACATTTCGTAGGGCAAAAGTTGAAACCCTAGATGAAATTAGTTGGATTTGACTCGGTTTTAGGTTCGATTCGCAATAGATTTGCGTAATGTATTAGCAATAATGTGTATAGATCCGTTTCTAGGGTTGAAATTAGTTGGATTAGGGTTTGATTTGGGTAACTAGCTAACTTAGGGTTAGAAACGAGAAAAATTATAAATCTTATTCATTTCGCATTTTAGGTTGTCATGGGCTTCACTCGTTTGCCACCTCCATCCGGTGTTCCCGTGCCGATGTGTTATTGCGGCGATCCTTGCAAAGTGGAAAGGTCGGATGATCCGGATACATATAGGCAGAGGTACTGGATGTGCGCCAACTGGGCGTTCGATCCGCCACGTGCCGCCGTTGTCCTCGGCAAGATGGTATGTTGTATTGTCGATTCATCGAATTGGTATTAATTCTGTTGGTTTAATGAATGCGTACATTTGCGTGAGCCTCCACCGCTTTGTGATTTTGAGCGGTGGATCGACATCGCGATCGCGAGGATGACAAAAAATATCTTGACGCCAATAAGAAGTGGGATGAAGAACGAAAGGAGAGGTGGGAAAGGGAGAAGAAACAGGAGGAGGCCGCGAGGGAACACCGTGAGGACGAGCGTAGGAGGGCCGCGGCAAAGCGCAAGGGAGAAAGGCAGAAGAAGCTAGAGAGAGCGCGGCGTGCCAAGGCAGCCCTTGAGCAGTACCCTGATGCTCAGAGAAAGGGGAAGTGGCCTCGATGCACTCAATAGTTTGATGTATGCGGACGTATATATTTTCTAAAAATTTATAAACTATGTATGTGGACTATGTATGTATGTGGACGTATGCACTCAGTATGTTATTTTGGGTTGTGCTTATTCATTTGGTGAATGTCAATTAGTATTATTTGTGCGGATGCGGATAGAACGAAACAACTAGGCCGAACTTGCAGTTTTAATGCAAGTGCAGTCATCACGGCGCCAAACACCCTGGCGCCGTATGTAAATAGCACGGCGCCAAAAACTCTGGCGCCGAGGTATTGAAATACGGCGCGCAAAACTTTGGCGCCACATCCTGGCGCCAAAGTTACTGGCGCCGTTTTTCAATAACTTGGCGCCAGAGTGTTTGGCGCCGTGCTACGAAAACCTACAGAAAAAACAGCAAAGAGCTGTCTGTTTCTGCATATACAAAACACATGCACACATGCACATATACAAAATACATACATTCACATATAAAACACATACGCATAACTGAATAAAGTCTAGATGCATACATTTTACATATATATATATATCTCAAATCATACATACATACATATATGCACACATACACATAAAATACACATACACATACATATATGCACACATACATCGTCATGCACACATATAAAATACACATACACATACACACAACTCTCATCATCATGGGTTGGAGGACGCAGTATGTGAATCATCGTGAGCTTGCCGCGGTGCTCTCTGTCGTCCACCAGCCGGTACCTCGCCATCCTGTGCATTCAAAATTACGTTAGTGATAAAAATAACAAAATATCTAAAAATTATGCTCTCTAGACCTAACGATGCTAACCTGAGTGGAACGACGTTGACACGTCCGTGAATTGTGACCCAATAGACCACACATACCGCAGGTGTGTCTCTGTGGGTCCTCAACGAAGGATTTGCCATACCCCTCTTGGTGCGACCAGGTATCCGATCCATGTCCATTTTGTACCTTGACCGCTTCCTGCTGTCCCTCTTGTGCCAACGTAACCCCGCGTCCGCTATGTACCTGGGACCCGAGTAAAGTGGCCACTCGCTTTCATCACGATATGGCTAGAACCGTGGGTCCCATGTCCTCACCAACGCATCCACGCTGAATAGTCTCGGGATTTTGGTCTCAACATCGACATTCCGGGCCCTACATGCGGTCACCATGTGGGAGCATGGAAAATGGAACTTGTCGGGAACACCGCATGTGCATGTGAAGGATGTAATCACGACCTTATACTTTCGGGCCTCTCGGAGCTCTCCATTCTCGGTTGTCCCTCCACCCTCAACAACCTCATACGTGCCCGTCACATGGTTAAAACAGTGGTACTCCTGTTCATTGGCTTGCATATTCGCTTTGGTAATGAAGCCGTGAGGACGAGGTGGCCAACGTGCATGTGCCTTTAACATGTCTGAGGCTTCCCGGTGCCGGTTGACAAACCATGCAACACACTTGTAGAAAGTGAACGCCGCAATTGCGGTAACTGGCAATCCACGTGCCCCCTTAAGCAGCCCGTTGAAGCATTCTGCCATGTTGCTAGTCATGAACCCATACCTCCTTCCCAATGGGTCATGAGCCCTTGACCATTTGTGCACATCCCTCATTAAACCCCTTATCCAATCACGACCCTCGGCATTAGTTTTCGTTTTCAACTCCTCTAACTTCTCATCGAACAGCTTTACCTCCCTCTGGCGACATACCTCCTCGAAAAGTGCAAAGTTGGCCTTCACCCCATCTTTTTTGAACAAGTTCTCTGCAAGGTGCCTTGTGCACCAACGATGATGTACATGTAAATGTCCTGGTATCACTTCCTTAACGGCGCTCAAGATCCCAGCGTGCCTGTCAGACAACACACATACCTCCCTCCCCGGGCCAACCACATGGATCCGTACAAGCCGTAGAAACCAAGCCCAGCTAGATTTGTCCTCCTTCTCCACCAAAGCAAAAGCCAACGGCACAAGCGAGTTGTCCGCATCACAGCCAATAGAAATCAACAACGTTCCCTCATACTTGCCCAACAGGAACGTCCCATCAATTGACAGAACAGGCCTACAATGTTTGAAAGCCTCGACACACTGACCAAAGCACCAGAATGCTCGAAAAAAAATCTGTCTTCCATTAACCCATACATCGGGCTTAGGCACGTACTCATACCGCATTCCTGCATTGGCCGCTTTCATTGCGTTCAACATGGCCGGCAAACGCTCATACGCCTCCTCCCAATCACCATAAATCAACTTCAAAGCACGTTGTTGCGCCCTCCATGCTTTCCCATACTTGATTGTGTAGTGCCACTTTAGTTTAACGGCCTCTATCACTGCTGCCACGCGCATCGTCGGCATGTGCTTTATCATGGGGTACAGGCGGGTTGCAATGAACCGAGAAGTCAACTGACGATGTTTCTGGCTGGGCTCGGAAGACCCACAGCTGTGCGGTCCATTCACAGTTGTAATCTTAAACCTCTCTGTACCCTTCACCTTCCTGGCACAGACTTTCCATGCACACCTTGTGCTCTCACATTTGATGGTGTACCGACGTTTGGCGTATGAGTTCTTAACCCGGTATGGACGGTTGTGCACGATCGAGTACTCTTTCAACCACATCTTCAATGCCGACATATCCTCAAAGACATGACCCTTCTGAATTATGATACTAGCCCCAGGCCTAGGTACGTCCCTCTGCATTTGCCCTCCATCCACGACAGCCCTATGTGCGTTGCTCAGGTCATTATAATCGGACACTAGTGGGTCACGGCCAGGAAACATTCTTCTCAACATCTCAATTTCGCTAGACGTCAAACCTGTGACTGGTCTGTCATCATCTGAGTCCACAGCCCTCGCATCCTCATAATCAGCCTCGTCTCCTGCAAGCTGTACATCCACCCTGTTAGATGCTACACAAACCATGGGTTCTCAAACACCGTCTCTCGTCGAATCCACCAACAAAGCGGTCATTGACATCCTCAGAGTCAGCTTCTACCTGAGTCAATGGAACCTGACATACTTGAGCCGAGGATACAACTTGCACCTCGACCTCTTCATGATCTGGTGACCCAACCAACGGTGAGTCATTGGGATCCAATGCAGCACTAGGAGGCGATTGATCTCTCACCACCCTCTGCACAAACAAGTCAGGTGCTCTGACCTCTGAGTCCAAAATAATGGCCACATAGTTATCCCATTCACCGTCGCTGCCAATCGAAACCAATCTCTTTATACGCGGCCCCTTTGACGACCCAACATCAATCAATCCTTGCATAACGACATCACCATGCTCATCTGTCCATCCCAACCTCTCTTTCAAGCGATAAATGACCTCACCATACGACGGACGTGAAGTAAATAGCAATGTGGTCTCTTCCATGCCCTCCAAATCAACACCCCCATTGTCATTTCTCTTCACAGTACCACCATGGTGCAAAGTCACAACCTTATCCATCTATAGCACAACAAACAAACATATCTCAGTCATTACGTACAATAATCAAACCCTAGAAACGGATCTATACACATTATTGCTAATACATTACGCAAATCTATTGCGAATCGAACCTAAAACCGAGCCAAATCCAACTAATTTCATCTAGGGTTTCAACTTTTGCCCTACGAAATGTACCTCAAATAATCCATATCTACTGCAACAAATCAAAGGAGGAGAGGGAGCTCACCTTGCTTGCTCGGTTTGGAAGCAAAATCGCGAAGAAAATCGATGGATTGGGGTGGATTTTGAGGGGGGAGAGAGGGGCGGCGGCGGAGGCTGCTCTCTGCTTGCTCGGTCTGTTCAAACAGAGGAGTGGAGTGAGGGGGCCGGTGGCTGCGCTCGGTGTTAAGTCCCATTAAACGGCGCCACGAATGTTAGCGCCGTTCATGAATGTCACGGCGCCATGTTCGTTGGCGCCGTGTTGTGCCACCGTGGATCCTACGTGTCCATTAACGGCGCCAAAGAATATGGCGCCGTGTCGTGTACCCTGGGCGCCATGTGAGTTGGCGCCGTGCTAGGGGTCCATTCTTGCAAATCTTTTCTCTAGGGGTCCATATGTAAAAAAACTTTTAAATTTTGGACTAAAAAGCAAAAAATTTACATGGATCTCTAGGTCGATCCACTTGCGGTAGCCACATAGCGCATCCGGGGACTGCGGGTAGACTGGAGAGGTTGTTAGCCGCTCTCCCTCCTTCCAGGTGCACGCCAGGAAGAAAGGCCGACGAGTTTCACGGCGAAGTACAACAGCACGAGAAGACAAAAGTAAGAGATGCACGCAGTGAGGGATTCTCTCTTCTCTATACCTTGGACGTCTGTAGGTATATATAGATATGCAAATTACTCTCTAGTAACTGCCCCATTGAACTGAAATAATTCACAAGTAACTGCTCAATTATTCACTGGTAACTAAAAACATTTAACCAATGATTTACCCACTGATAACTGCCTGTCATCAAAAACCCATTTAAGCCTCAAAATCAAACGTTTGAATCTCATTTAAACAGAGAGAGTGAGGTGCAGGGTTCAGCAAAAATAAAGATGGACTGGGTCTGCCAAGTGGCGCGCCACGTCAAGTCACAAGTCACGTGATTTTCACATGAAGATACGTGAATACGCGCGCACGTGCGTGCGTGTGTGACTAGACGGAACCCTCCTCATACCATCTCTATCCATGTTCAAAGAGTGCTGAGGACTCCACCTTATAAATCGGTCTTCCTCATCTTGCCTTAGCAATATGGTATTAAATCATGTATGTTTTAGAATTAAAAAAATAGGCCATAATTAAATGGGCCAATTTCTAACATTATGTATTTATATCAACGTCGATGGATCAGCATGGTATCATGTAGCAATAGGGGTGGCAACGAGCCGAGCCGAGCCAGGTGAAAGCTTGGTGGAATAGAGGCTCGGTTCGGCTCGGCTTGGTTAGGATATCAAGCTTTTTTGTGGGCTCGGTTTGGCTCGTGGTGCGGCTTGAGCCAGCTCGCGAGGGCTCGCAAGCCAACAAATGTCCGCCATACAAATATTGATGGGGCCGTGCCGCCGTGGGTTCTCTTTCTCCATCCTCGCAGCCGGCCGACCCGCCGCTACACCACGGCGCATCTATTTTGCACGTCCTTCTCCGACGAACCACCAACCAAGCTGGCTAGCGCCAAGTACTACTACTCCTACACCAAGCGAGCACCAACACGCCTCGCCGCGTCCCCCTGCCGCCGCCTCTCCACCGCCGCACCATGCCCTCTCGACCCACCGCCTCCGCCTCACCCCGTCGCCCTCCTCGCCAACCACCCGAACCCCGCCGTCGCGCAGTTCCCTCGCACCGGCTTCTCCCTCCTCGGCGTCCTCGCCGACCAACCCCTCCCCGCGCGCGCTATCCACGCGCTCGCCCTCGGCCCTCCGCCGCGCACTCCCGCTCAGCGCCTTCCACCGCAACACCCTCCTCACCTTCTACTTCCGCCACCGCTCCCCCTCCGCCGCGCTCCACCTGTTCGACGCAATGCCCGACCGGATCCCGTCCTCCTGGTACACCGCCGTCTCCGCCTGTGTGGATCCCTTGAGAACGAGGTGGGCCGAGCCAACCAAGCCACTCGCGAGCTGGCTCGGGTTCGGCTCGTTTAGACCCTGAGCTTTTTTGCTGGCTCGGCTCGGCTCGTTTCATCCACGAGCCAAGCCAAGCCTCCATGAGCCCAAGCCGAGCCTGAGCTGGTTCACGAGCCCGAGCTTTTTTGCCAGCCCTATGTAGCAACAAGGAAGCTCTGCTAGCTAGATCATTAACAGGAACTTTACCCAAATCAAGAGTCATAACTCATAAACTTGCCGAAGCCATTTGGTGTGTTCAAACAGGAAGTATGTTCTAGCTATCTGGCTACCTTTTAATGGTAATTTCTCTTGATCAAAATATCAAGATTATAAGTTTAGATTGAGTTAGCTACGTTGGAGAAGCATTATTTCTCCCACATGCAAACGATCGACTAGACTAAAGGCGTTAATTAATTTGATTGGAACGTGGAAGATAGACGGAAAAGATCATCTATATATACATCAGATTGGTCCAGGATATTCAAGTTGTTTAACAACGATATCAAGATCACTTGTGATAAAAATTTACCTCAATAAGCATACATCTGTCAACACACCAACTACTGAATCAGCACGTTAATAACTTGCAAGGAACGGTGAAGGAAAATACTTGGTCATAATCTAATGGAAATTGTCTACATGTTCTTCCACCGTTTCATATTCAGACTTCAGATAACTATATATGCACACCATTTCGTTTTCTAGAACAAAATATCAGGACCCAAATTAAATTACAAGATGAAACTTACATTCGTCAACACGCGGATCATCACCAACATGTTCAAGACTAGGGTTTTACAAGAAGATGGAAGAAAATGCAAGGTAATCTCCACCATTGCAGGAAAAAAAAATTAATGTACGTATGCATGGTTTGTCAATTTCAAAGAATTTCCAGTAGATTTCTTGAAGAAAACAGTACTAACGACTGAATCCAACAATAAATTCAACATATATCCTGGACAAATCAAGGAAAAACACACACCGGCCGGGCTCTACGTACATGCATTACCTATGATGTTCTAATATGATTGCTTAAGGGTAATACCCAAACTTCTAGTCCATATATTCTCAAAGAAAATAGCAACATTTGGATCAAATTTGTCTCAAATAAATATCTGTCAACATGTGAACCATATATTTCATTGATTGGACATACATAGGAAAAACTCACGGGGTCCAACATCCATCGTTGACGAAGTCCTTTGGGTTACCACTTACCAGAAGGTTAACACTAAAACCCATTTCCATATAAGTCTTAACAAAATACT
This sequence comes from Dendrocalamus sinicus, assembly GCA_036346575.1. Taxonomy (NCBI): domain Eukaryota; kingdom Viridiplantae; phylum Streptophyta; class Magnoliopsida; order Poales; family Poaceae; genus Dendrocalamus; species Dendrocalamus sinicus. Next base: position 17,088,564 of record CM070664.1, read on the forward strand.
AAAAAAATCGAATTAAATAATTTCCTCAACAGAAGTCATGATCGATTCGATCGGATGCAATTTCCATGATTTTCCCATCCATAGGCTATATAAGCCACCATTAATGAAGCATTTAGCAATGCCGTAAACTGAACCCGCGCAAACACACGAACATTATAGATCACATATAACACCGTACGTACTACGTATCAACAATGTCCAGATCATCCAAGGGTGAGCCTGAGCCTCCAAAATACTATTCTAATCTCATGCATGTAGTTATACGTACGTTCTTGATCTGATAAATTGATTGGTTGTCTTGTCTGGGTGGTGGTTTTTTTTCTCTCTCCTGATGTTTTTGGAATTTTTTGGGCTATTTTTTCATTGGGTTTGACTGGTTTTTGTTAATTTTTCTGATTTTTGGGATTTTTTGGGATGGTTTTCTTTTCAATTTTTCCCTTTGGATTTTGACTGGGCTGGTGTGACAAGTGGACACTAGTGCCGTTTCTAAAATCTATTTTTGTCTGCATGGATCATTGGATTCGACGGTGGCTGCGCCTCAACAATGGCAGTGTGTCAATGCTGGAATGCACGGCCGGCGGCGTGTCCCTGCCTGCGTGTAGACAAACCAAAGTGTGATTGACCCATCCGACAGGGATGATTAATCGCTAAGTAAGAAACGCGGCATGAAACATGGGACCGACAGAAGACAAAAGAGATTTCCCTAAGAACATGGAGATAGGAAGTGATGGAAATGATAATGATCCAATTTGTGTACCTCGTTTTGAATGAAATGGATCCAAGTCTGACGGAAGCTGATGTGTGCCGGATTGGGGGACTTGAATGATGGAATGGTTGCGACCGACAAGGAGAGCGAGGTGAGTTAATCCTTGCAAGGATGAGCAAAGGCCAATGGGCAAGCAAGCGATGGACATCAGGTGGAGCATGAGCGCGGGAAGCAAGGCCTTGTCCCGTGTCGTAAGGTTGGCACCGGGAGGTTCCCCAAACGAACTGAAACGTGTGTTTTAGGGAAAGAACTCCTCTGGGATCTGATCCCATTTTCTCTCGATAGAGACACCGTCGGATGACCTCCACGTCTCCGTACGAATTTCTCCGCGTGAGCGCCATCTCCCGTCTCCTTTCCTCCACGCGAGCGCCATCTCCCATCTCTTTTTCTCCGCGCGAGTGCCATCTCCTTACGACCTCGACCGGTCGAAGCTACCGACCACCGACAGCAGCGGTCGAAGCTACCGACCATCGATCGCAGTGGTCGAAGCAAAGGAGGGAGGTGGGGAAGGATGAAGCCAATCAGTGCCGGTGTCGATTCTCGGGCCGGGGACGACAGGGATTCTCGAGGATGCGACGCGGAGGTGCCAGCGGTGGTGGACGAATCCATGAGCGTGGACCGACGAGGATTTTCAGGGAGGCGATGCGGAGGTGCCAACTTGGGGAGGCGACGCGAAGGTGCTGACGACGGCGGACGGATTCCATGCGCGTGGACCGGCGAGGGACGGCAGGGATTCTCAGGGAGGTGACACGGTGGTGCTAGCTCGGGGAGGCGACATGGAGGCATCGGTGGTAGGCTCGCGCTCGGATCTGGGAGGGGAGGGCAGGCGAGGTCGGATTGGGGGGTCCAGAGAAAAGGATAGGAAGTGGCTTGCGCTCAACTTTGGGTGGGGGGAAAAAGGAGATGGGAGATGGCGCTCGCACGAAGAAAAGGAGACGGGAGATAGCGCTCACGCGGAGATATTCGTACGGAGACGTGGAGGCCATCCGACGGTGTCCCCATCGAGAGGAAATGGGGTCAGACCCCAGAGGAGTTCCTTCCATGTTTTAGTAGATTCCAGGGGAAAGAACCAAGGCAAGGGATCCTTGCCGTCGTTTGTTTGCTTGCTTGGCAAGACATTGGTGTTCGTTGCTTCGTTCCAAGCACTTCGGCGGTGCTCATGTTTGGTTATGCTTTTGACTTTTGAGCTTTTTGGTATTGTTTAAGACTTTTTTCACTATAGATGCTGAAAGCTTTTTGATATAATTAATTTAAAAAATTAAATAGAAAACAATGTAAAGGAATACGAGAAAAAGGATAAAAAACCTAAAAGGCTAGAAAAATAAAATTAAGAAGGCAATAACTAAAGGCTAAAAAATAAAGCCGAATTAAGCAAAGGCTGAAAAGCATTGGACGCGATCCTTGCCGTCGTTTGTTTGCTTGCTTGCCAAGACATTGGTGTTCGTTGCTTCGTTCCAAGCACTTCGGCGGTGCTCATGTTTGGTTATGCTTTTGACTTTTGAGCTTTTTGGTATTGTTTAAGACTTTTTTCACTATAGATGCTGAAAGCTTTTTGATATAATTAATTTAAAAAATTAAATAGAAAACAATGTAAAGGAATACGAGAAAAAGGATAAAAAACCTAAAAGGCTAGAAAAATAAAATTAAGAAGGCAAAAACTAAAGGCTAAAAAATAAAGCCGAATTAAGCAAAGGCTGAAAAGCATTGGACACGACCAGAGGAAGCGGCGCCAAGGTTCCCATAGCAACCGAACTAGGAACTAGGAGTCACACTTAATAAAAAGCATAGTACTATCAGAGCAAGTACAATAATGCTGACTAGGTCGCCTCTAGTGAAATCCACGTCAACACAATCCTATGTGGAAGAGAGAGAAAAGAGGAGAGAGAGGCAAGCTACCCCTTATATAAGAGGTAATCTCTAGCACATCATACGAGGAGAGAGAGGCAAGCTGCCCCTCATGCAAGAGGTGACCCCTGATATATATATATATATATATATATATATATATATATATATATATATATATACAAGTATTAAATGTTTGAGTGCTTTAGTAGAGGTAACCTCTACTCAACTTATTGTATTAGCTACCTCCACCATGAGCCACGTGTACTCTTTTTGCTTATTTGGCTAGTACAGCCATATAGACCCACAGCCCACCGGCCTACACGACACATCTAGTACATGCTGCCCTGTTCCGCTTCCGCGCTCCCGTTCGGCCGTTCCCCCAAATCCAAAAATCCCCAAATCCATTCCCTCCCGAGCTCCCGTTCCCCCAAATCCTCAAATCCCCAGATCCCCAATCAATTGAACCCAGTCGCCGGATCCGGAGGGGGGACGCCGGGGAAAGGCCGAGGCGGAGTCGGGCTGCCGCGGGGAGCCAGGGAGGCGGGAGGCGCCGAGCCGCCGAGGGTCGAGGCTGGGAGCCGGGGAGGCGGGAGGCGCCGAGGCTGGGACTGGGAGGAGCCGGGGAGGCGGGAGGTGGGAGCCGGGAGCCCGTCGCCGTCGTCAGTCGCGTGAAGGCAGCCGTGAGCCCGTGAAGTGAAAAGTTTCACCGTGGGTGTGTCTGTGTGTGAACTGTGAAGGCGTCGCCGGTGCTCGGTTGCCTTTAGCTTTAGCCTTTAGGCCGGCGTGACTCGGTGACTGGGAGTCTGGGACTGGTGTAGTGGCGTCGTGTGAACTGTGAACTCATGAAGTGTGAACTGTGAACTCATGAAGTTAAGGCTTGCTGTCGGTTACTCGGTTGATGAATGATGATCTGTCGGTTCGGTTGCTGGCTAATTAAATCAGCTAATGCTTGCTGTCGGTTGATGCTCTGAGACTTGTGCTTGTTACTTGTCCTGACTATTCAGAGTCTCAGACTTTTAGTATACACTATTGGTATGGTTCTTTTATTTCAAATGTTTATGATCATTTAAGTAATTATATATAATTTGCTATTGTGTCACTAATTTTTTTTAATTTTGATGTACAGATTGTTACCTACCGGAATCATATTTACATGTTTTAGGGATTCACGTACCATTAGCAAGGTATTTCCATTGTATCTCTCTTTTTTCTTTGCTTTTATTTATGTATGAAATTATGAATTTGATTGCACAAGAATACAAAACTATGTTTCTTACAAATTAGTTTAGTCAATCGAGGTGTAAGGCGAACAATTCTAGAAAAAACTTATGATCTAATAGAAGAATGTATATTTTTTTAGCTCATCCTCATTTTTCATTCTACATTCGTCACTGTACTGACGTACCTAAATTTCTCTTTTATCAGGTAAGGGTATATCTACGGGGTGACTTACGGATCTACATATATCATATGCTATGCAGTAGGCTAGCCTTGTGATGATTGTCAGTTCTCATGCGTGTTTGTCAATTGCTACGTACTTCTGTATATAGGTGCATGGTATCATGAAGAGTATTTGTAACTAGATGTCTGAGTGTCGATCACAAGTAGAAAAATATAGTATGTGATTTGTCTATTTATTCATGTTGGTTTCATAGTTTGTATATGCATTGGTTAATTTGTACAGTCATTTGCTCGAAAATAATGTACAGCAATCATATGTTTGAAACTCGAAAGAGTGTTGAATTCGTTTTGTCGTTTGATTAATTATTTCTTCCAACAATTCACTACATGCCACATTCTTTCATGCGCTGGTCATGTTAACGAATGAAGTTCTTCAAGTACTATTTTTAGTCCAAAAAATATATATATTGTCCTTTCTTCCACACAAGATTTGAGTAGCTAACAGAGCTATCTCAAGACTCATTAAGAGATCACGATATGGTATCCTGAAATTTCTACACAAATATATAACCCATCCAACACAAAGTTGATGGGAATGCTACTCTGACCTCAGAAAATCGAGTACCATTGGTTGGACTAACCAACAGTTGACCAAAACGTCTTGTCTAGTACTCTACGTGAAGTTGCAATGTCAGATGCAAGCACACACGGTTCATGGTACTCCGTTAATACAACCACTCCAGCTAGTTAGTCAGATATACATATACGCATCAATTGTCATGTTCTGATCCTCCAAAATATGCATGTCTACCTACCGACAACACGCATGTATACCAGGTACGTACTAGTTAGCTTCTTAAATTGCCTGGAAATTTCTGGGAGAGGCAAGTAGACGTAAGAATATAAAGATTACGAGGTCATCACGTACTAACACATCAGAATTAAAACACTATGCTCACAATTTTCGGCATATTTTGACCTTAATCAGTTGCTCCTAGGTTGGAGGCATCAACATATATAATCCTTAACTCTTTTGTTGTGGTGCGCATGCATTGACTCCTATCACATTATTGACTAGAAAAAAGAATGGTAACGACAGTGGAAGTCGCATGTTCGTAAGTACGAACGCGTTGATCACTAATTTGGCCATCACTGGAAGACGGAAAAAGAGTTAGTAGTGTATATGTAGAACACCAACACACATACAGTAACAAAAAAACATCAACCATTCTACAAGCTAGCAAACGAGTAAACGACTATAGGCCGTGACGACTAGAACCCAAATAGAAGGTACGTAGAAATGCATAATTAGCTCTGTCATTTTAAATTCCTAGCTGCTAATCAATGTCATGCGTGGCCAATGAGACCAAATTGCTACACTGATGTTCAGACAAGGTGATCGAATGTACTAGCTACCTGTTCTTGGCTTGTCTTGAACAAAATATCAAGATTAGTTTAGATTGATTTAGCTAGCCTTGGGTCAGCATTATTTCTTCCACACGGGAACGACTAGATCGACTGAAGGCATTAATTTGATTGGATCTTGGAAGATGGCAGGAAAAGATCTACGTAAATATTTGTATACATCAACTAGCTTGCTCCTGCATGCATTCAAAGAGTCAGATCGATGAGAGCAACATTTGAGTCATGGAAATTAACATCCGCGCGCATGCAGGAGTATCTTACATGCATTACAACTTCTTATTTAAGAAGGAAGCAAAACATGAATGAAATTAACAAGAAAGTACAATGCAGCAGGTACCTCCGTCAAAATTGCTCACATGAAACACGGATCCGTCAACGCGCGTAACAAACATACAATATATACCTTGTATTAATTTGCATTCGTCAGCACACTAGGAACAAGCTACACTACTACAGAAAACCTAATACTAGACGGTCAGTCACAGACGGTTTGACAAAACCGTCTGTGACCAACACTAACACAGACGGTTTTAATTTGGACACCGTCTGTGTTGGCGGCGTCGGAGAAAACGAGTATCACAGACGGTTCTTACCGATGAACCATCTGTATTAAAAACCGTCTGTGATAATTCACAGACGGTTTTTTATTAAAAACCGTCTGCTATAATGGTCACTAGGCATTTATTGCGCTGCTCAGACAGCATCTGTCTTTATTTCGATCCAGATCTAGCCGCTGCTGCGCACTCTTTCGCTCAGGAGGCAAGCTAGGCGATTTCAGGCCAGTTAATTTGGTGGGAGGAGGCAGAGATTGAGCTTTGAAGATTTATACTTTCCTGGTTGCTCTAGATATGGTTAGTAATAAAATTTATTTTTTCTTTGCATTACAATTTAGATCTAAGTAATTGGTGAGTGTTATTGAAGATGGTTTGCAAAATTGTTGGCTATATAATACCTGTTGTGTTTCTAATATGAATTGAGGTAGCAAATTAAGCCTCAATACATGTGGCCGATATACATGTAGTAATAATTAGTTAATTTAATTTTTAATACTAAGTTGTTATATATGTACGCAACATAGGATCGAAGCTGGATGTATGCCACGAGCCGTGTGAGTGAAGAGTACATTAATGGCGTGTCTGCTTTTACAAGAGCTGCCGAGGAGAATATGTTGAATAAGGGGGTGGAATATATGTACTGTCTATGCACTGACTGCGAGAATTTAAAGATGTTTAAGAACCGAGGGCAAATTGAAGCGCACTTGATTTGGAGGGGTTTCAAAAAGGGTTATACGTGTTGGAGCAATCATGGCGAAGTGAATGATCATATGCCACCGGATGACATCGCCGGTGATGTGAATGATATGCCGCCGGATGACATTGCCGGTGAAGTGAATGACATGCCGCCGGATGATGTCGATTGTGGTTCAGATTTGGATAGGTTGCACGATGATAATCTAGATCAGATGCTTCGCGATGTAGAAGAGAACTATGATGAGAGAGAGTATGTTAAATTCCGGGGCTTGATGGAGGACTCGGAGAAATCTTTGTTCATATGCTGCAAGTACACGAGGTAGTCGGCCGTGCTTGAACTGTTGAAATTGAAGGCAAGCAACGGTTGGTCCGACAAGAGTTTCACGGCGCTGCTAGGTCTTTTAGCGGACATGCTTCCAGAGGGAAATGAGTTTCCTAAAACCACGTATAAAGCCAAGAAGGTTCTTTGTCCGTTGGGGATGGAAGTAGAAAGAATACATGCATGTCCGAACGACCGTATCCTCTACCGTAAAGAGTATGCAAACATGCATGTATGTCTAGTGTGCAACGCATCCCGATACAAACGCAACAATCAATCAGATGATGGCGAGGGAACAGAGGCGAAGAAAGGACCTTCTGCTAAGGTGGCATGGTATTTTCCTATAATTCTCCATTTGAAAAGGTTTTTTGCAAATCCAAAGGAGGCAAAAAAAATGCTGCATTGGCACTCGGAGGAGCGCAAGAAGGATGGAATGCTAAGACACCTTGCTGATTCCGCGCAGTGGAGAAACATCGATAGGAGTTTTGCAGACTTCGGTGCAGAACCAAGAAATATAAGGTTTGGACTGAGTACAGATAGAATGAATCCTTTCAGTAGTATGAGCAGCCAACATAGCACATGGCCCGTGACTCTCTGTATCTATAACCTTCCTCCTTGGTTGTATATGAAGCGAAAGTATATTTTGCTGTCGATACTTATCCAAGGGCCAAAACAACCTGGGAATGATATTGATGTGTTCCTAGCACCGTTGGTGGAAGATCTAAAAGCATCGTGGAACGAACGGCATGTGGTATGGGATGCATACAAACGAGAGAACTTCACTCGTGCTCCTTATTGTTCTCGCACCATAAATGATTATCCCGCCCTGGTAACCTATTGAAGACAGATGCGGTCCGAGCGGCGCAATAAATGCCTATCGCCATTATCACAGATTTGTTTTAATAAAAACCGCTGCGTGATAATGAGATCATCACGCAGCGGTTTTTAATACGCATCGTCAGGATATTAAATTATCGCGATGGTTCATAGTTAAGAACCGTCTGTGATACTCGTTTTCTCCGACGCCGCCAACATAGACGGTGTCCTAATTAAAACCATCTGTGTTAGTGTTAGTCACAGACAGTTTTATCAAACCGTCTGTGATTGGCCGTCTACTATTATGCTTTCTGTAGTAGTGATATCACAGATGGTTCTAAGTGTAGAACCGTCTGTGATAAGCCTCCCTATATATACCCTCTGGCTAGGGTTTTTCGCGTATGCTGCAGTTATTCTAGATCTAAATCCCGATCTGTCTCCTCGATTGGTTTCTTGGACCCATACTTGGTCGCCAAGACTACCATCGACGAGGAGTCATCCATCGTCGAGAGGTACATTGCAGCAGCACTGTTGAAATGCCGCAATAAGGAATATGTACTTATGCCCTTCAATCAGAACTATCATTGGATTTTAATAGTAATTGTACCAAAATAGAACAAGGTATATTACCTTGATTCCCTAAGTAAGAATAAAATGGACTTCACAGTTGTCAGCCAAGTAATCGATTGGTAAGTACATTTTCTCCATACATACCTATATTGTACATTTTCTTTCCTTCCGAATGACTAAGGTTAACTTTTTTGAATCACGTAGAGCGTTCGCGATGTACATTGCAATGGGAGGTGTCTTGAAGCAAGGGGCCAAAGGCCTGACACATGCTCGAGATTTTAAGGTATTCGCTATTACACATTAATTAATCCTATGCAACAGTTGGTAGTAATGCCTCTTGAATTAACACATTGCATTTTTTGCAGTGCCACCAGTAGTCGCCGGGCAACACATGTGGATTCTACGTTTGCCACCATATGGAACTACTCCTCGATTCCTCGAGGATCACCAATTCCAAGGTTTGTCAATCTTCCCATAATTACTTCATACTTATCACGTTATATATATACGCACATTGATATTCCTATCGACAGGCTGCGTTCATCCCGTCAACTGCATTGAAACAGCCCGACCTTTCACACATTCGAGGAGAGATGGCGTACTTTCTGGTGGCTAACGTCATAAACCCAATCGAAAGTTCCACTGCACCATGATTTTTATTGCTCTATCACTCGAATCGAGGTCTCGCGAAATGAGCAGAGCATAATCAACGAACTTTGTCAGCCGCACAAGCAATACTTGAATGGCAATCATGCACCATCCAAGTATTGCTTGCAAAACGACAAAGTTCGTTGATTATGGCTCTGTTCCTTTCGCGAGACCTCGATTTCGGAGTGATAGAGTAATAAAAAATGCAATGTTACCATCTAAGTGGAAATGCAACGTACATCTTTTGTAATTGTATATTTGTTAATGGATATTTTATTTCATTTCAATTAATTGATTTGCGAAATTGATGTTTTATGTTTCACAAATGGATGTTTTATGTTTGTCAAATGAAGTGCGATGTGAATTGGATGTTGTATGTTTGTATGTGAATTGGATGTTGTATGTTTGTCAGAAATTGTATGTATATCTGCTTGTTTCAGAGGACATGGATAGCATTTCCTAAGGCTAGCCAATAAACAGAAATAGATTTAGGGGTTGAAAGGAATATCACAGACGGTTTTTGAGTAAAAACCGTCTGTGATATTGATATGTCACAGACGGTTTTTTACTTAAAAACCGTCTGTGATATTTACACCACAGACGGTTCGAAAACCGTCTGTGATAACCTTCCATTTTCACTGACGCATAAATTCAGACGGTTCAGAAAACCATCTGTGATGACGTTTCTGAACCGTCTGTAATACAATTTTCTGTAGTAATGAAGGAGGGAAAAACTACATAATGACTCGTGAGCACCTTGATTCGTTCTGCAGTTTTTAATTTAACTGTTCCAAAGTTAAACTTAATAGCCAAATTTCTCTTAATGCTAATAACCAAAGTCAATTACTCGAGAGAGACATGCATGCACTACTACAGAAAACCATATTATAGACGGTTCAGAAACATCATCACAGACGGTTTTGTGAGCCGTCTGAATTTATGGGTCAGTAATGATACAAGATCATCACAGACGGCTTTCGAACCGTTTGTGGTGTAAATATCACAGACGATTTTTAACTAAAAACTGTCTGTGATAGATATCACAGATAGTTTTTCACTAAAACCGTCTGTGATATTTATAAATCACAGACTGTTTTAACTAAAAATCGTTTGTGATTATTACTATCACAGACGGTTTTTAGTTAAAAACTATCTGTGACACTCTCTTCTACCCCTAAACCTATTTCTGTTTATTGGCTAGCCTCAGGAAATGCTAGCCATGCCCTCTGAAACAAGCAGATCAACATGTACATATATACATTCAATTCACATTTCAATTCATTTCACAAACATAGCCAAACCTTTTCGCAAATCAATTAATTGAAATGAAATAAAATAACCATTAACAAATACACAATTACAATCAATATCAATCTTATCCCAAACAAATAATCATTGTGCGGTGTGGAACTCTCCATCTGATCTTATGACTTTAGACAACAAAAAGTACGTGCTCTCTTCTCAAATTTGTGTAAGGTCCGGCTGTTTCAATGCAGTTGTAGAGATGGGCGCAGCCTGTTGATAGGAATATCAATGTGCGTACATATATAACATGATAAGTATGAAATAAATATGGAAAGATTGACAAACCTTAGAATTGGTGATCTTCGAGGAATCGAGGAGTAGTGTCATATGGTGGCAAACGTAGAATCCACACATGTTGCCCGGCGGCAGCTGGTGACACTACAAAAAATAGAATGTGTTAATTCAAAAGGCATTACTACCAAGTGTTGTATTGGATTAATTAATGTGTACTAGCGAATACCTGAAAATTTTGAACATGTTGCAAGGGCTTGGCCCCTTGTGTCGAGCCACATATCTATGCAACCTTCGTGATTCGAAAAAGTTAGCTTAGTCATTCGGAATGAAAGAAAGAGTACAATATAATTATGTATGGAGAAAATGTACTTACCTATCGAGTAATTGGGCGATAACTGTGTAGTCAGTCCAAACCTTATATTCCTTGGTTCTGCACCGAAGTCTGCAAAACTCCTATCGATGTTTCTCCACTGGGCGGAATCAGCAAGGTGTCTTAACATTCCATCCTTCTTGCGCTCCTCCGAGTGCCAACGCAGCAGTTTTGCGTCCTTTGGATTTGCAAAAAACTGTTTCAAACGGGGCATTATAGGAAAATACCATGCCACCTTAGCAGAAGGTCCTTTCTTCGCCTCTGTTCCCTCGCCATCATCTGATTGATTGTTGCGTTTGTATCGGGATGTGTTGCACACCGGACATACATGCATGTTTGCATACTCTTTACGGTAGAGGATACGGTCGTTCGGACATACATGTATTCTTTCTACTTCTATCCCCAACGGACAAAGAACCTTCTTGGCTTTATACGTGGTTTTAGACAACTCATTTCCCTTTGAAAGCATGTCGTGAAGCATCTGATTCAGACTGTCATCGTGCAACTTATCCGAATCCGAACAATAATTGACATCATCCGGCGGCATATCATTCACTTCACCGGCGATGTCATCCAACGGCATATCATTGACTTCGCCATGGCTGGTCCAGCACGTATAACCCTTTTTGAAAACTCTCCGAATCAAGTGCGCTTCAATCTACTCTCAGTTCTTAAAAATCTTTAAATTCTCTCAGTCAGTGCATGGACAGTATATATATTCCACCCCCTTATTCAACATATCCTCCTCGGCATCTCTTATAAAAGCAGACATGACATTAATGTACTCTTCACTCATACAGTTCGTGGCATACATCCAGCTTCGGTCGTACGTTATGCATATATATAACATCTTAGTATTAAAAATTAGATTAATTAATTATTACTATACATATATACCATATGCATTGAGGCTTTGCTAGCTTAATTCATATTATAAACACAACAGCTATTTCCCCAGCGATCGACGAACCACTTATATATAACCAACAATTTTGACAAATTTGGCCTCCCACATGATGGTAACTGATCATGTATGGTCAAGTAGATGCAAACCATCTTAAATAACACTCACTAAAACTTAGATCTAAATTGTAATGCAAAAAAAAAATTATTACTAACCATATTTAGGGCAACCAGGAACCGTATGAATCTTCAAGCTCTATCTCCTGCCTCCTCCCACCAAATTAAATGGCCTGAAATCGCCTAGCTTGCTTCCTGAGCGAAATGAAGACAGAGTGTAGCACCAGCTAGATCTGGATCGAAATGAAGACATATGCGGTTCTGAACGGCACAATAAATATATAGCGGGATTATCACAGACTTTTTAATAAAAAACCGTATGTGATAATTCCAGATTATCACAGATGGTTTTAAATAAAAACCGTCTGTGATATTCTAGTATCACAGACGGTTCATCGGTAAGAACCGTCTGTGATGCTCGTTTTTCCGACACCAACAATACAAGCGTTCTCCAAATTAAAATCGTCTGTGATAGTGTACGTCACAGACGGTTTTGTTAAACCGTGTGTGATTTGGCGTCTACTAATAGTATTTGTGTAGTAGTGATGCATGTTGCATGCCTGCATAGCCGCTCCCTTCGAATGGATCACATTAATTTCACCTTCTCTTTATATGCAGAGGCATTGTTTCTTGGTTTAGCCAACATTAATTACGATATTAATTACTTTCTCCTCCCACCAAATTAAATGGCCTGAAATCGCCTAGCTTGCTTCCTGAGCGAAATGAAGACAGAGTGCAGCACCAGCTAGATCTGGATCGAAATGAAGACATATGCGGTTCTGAACGGCGCAATAAATATATAGCGGGATTATCACATACATTTTAATAAAAAACCATATGTGATAATTCCAGATTACCACAGATGGTTTTAAATAAAAACCGTCTGTGATATTCCAGTATCACAGACGGTTCATCGGTAAGAACCGTCTGTGATACTCGTTTTTTCCGACGCCAACAATACAGACGTTCTCCAAATTAAAACCGTTTGTGATAGTGTACGTCACAGACGGTTTTGTTAAATCGTGTGTGATTTGTCGTCTACTAATAGTATTTGTGTAGTAGTGATGCATGTTGCATGCCTGCATAGCCGCTCCCTTCGAATGGATCACATTAATTTCACCTTCTCTTTATATGCAGAGGCATTGTTTCTTGGTTTAGCCAACATTAATTACGATATTAAGGGCCTGTTTGGCAGAGCTCCACCAGCTCCAGATCCACCTAGATCCACCGGATTCACCTGGATCCACCGTGGAGCAGCTCCATCGTGGATCTGGAATTCGTCAAAGTGTTTGGTACAGCTCCACCTCCCTCTCTATCTCACTTCCACCTGGGCCCCACGCGTCAGGGGGCAAAATGAAAAAAGTCCTTCTTCCTCTGGCTCGGGCGCGAGGAAACCACGAGCGTGCGAGGGCGCGGCCCCGGCCGGCGCAGGCGCGACAGGACGTGGCGGGTTGTCGGGCCGGCTCCGCAAGGCGCGCCGTCGGGCGAGCGCACGGCGGCAGCCATGGCCTGGCCGGGCAGCGAGGCGCACGCGGTGGTTGGGGCGCGAGGCGGGGCGGCGCGCGCCCGGGGCAAAGGCGGCGGCGGGAGGCGGTGCGAGCCCGGGAGGCGGCGGTGGAGGTGGTGCCGCCCGGGAGGCGGACGAGAGGGAGGCGGCGCCGGCCCGGGAGGTGACGGAGCCGGGGGAGGCGGAGGCCCGGGAGGATATGGAGGCGACGGGGGAGACGGCGCAGTGGAGAGCTCGGTCGCAAGAACAAGAAAAAGAACGAACCGTTTTTTGTGTAACCAGTGGTAGTGGTGGGTAATTTTCCCCAACTCCACCAAACTTGAGTTGGTGGAGCACCCCTTGAGGTGCTCCACCAAATCCATGAATCTGGGGGTAGATCCATTGTTTTCGTGGAGCAGATCTATGGTGGAGCTGCTGGAGGTAGAAGTGTTTGGCTGGTAAAATTGAATCTAGATCTATTTTTCGTGGATCTGGAGCTGGTGGAGCTCTGCCAAACAGGCCCTAATTACTTTTTTTGCATGCAAAAACAGCCGATAGGAGCCGGTAAACATCCTCATGGCCTAAATTTTGCCCAGCAATGAACGGCTAAGGTGTTTAATTTAATTGGAAGAGAAATGGAGGGAAAATACATGCATCAGCGCCTGCATTAGTTTGGAAGTTCTTCAATATTCAGAGTGATACGTCAGGTGTATACAGAAATGTCCAGGATGTTTTCGTGAGCAAGATCTCAAGGTTTCAAACTTTGAAATAAACCATCGGTCCGTGACTCATTGCCTGCACAATTCACCGGCCATCTCGGCTTGATTGCAAGGAGAAATGAATGATGCATAAGCAATCCTGCATAGATTAGCGACGAAGTTATTGAGTTTTTGCCTGAAACTCTCAGAGTAACGCCATGCCTTCACCAAATACCTGGTTATCTTAGACCAAATCTCATGAGAGATTTTGATTGAACTGACTAGGAAGGTGAGCCCGTCTTTGGTGTGGTATTGACCATTATTCGTGGCTGTGCATACTAGATGGGGGTTTCTAGACTTCCTGTGCGTACAATATGGGTTTCAATTTAGTAATAGGGGTACAATACATACATGGATGCATGGCACTACGACATGCACAACAATACTTCCTGTGCGTACAATATGGGTTTCAATTTAGTAAAAAGGATTAGCTTAATTGTGAGTCTTATTTTAAATCTCAGCTATGAGGCTTTCATATTTCATATTGCAATCTTTTTATGATTATTCAATTTGGCATATTATAGAAAAAAATAAGAAAAAACATTTGAAAAGATGTATACTCCAAGCATGCCATGGTAAAAAAAGAGGGCACAAAAAGTGCACAATATGAAAAGAAATATGCGTCAAGCATGTCACCATTTAAAAGAAGTAAGCTGTCATGAAAAGAAATATGCTACAAGCATACCACATGCGTAAGAATTGATTGTGAAGCAATAGGTTGTTATATGAGACTGCTAGCTCGTCTAGATTAAAAGTTTGCTTCACTTTTAGGCTTTAACTTTTTGTTGCGATATCTTATTATACTATCTATAATTGGTTTGGTCATTGTTGGGATGCCTGTCATTAATATAAATTGCTTAATCATATTGAAAACTTTGTTTTGATATTGCTAATATGATATATGGCTTTATATGATTTAAATAGCTCTACTCAAAAAATATGGCTTGAATAAATTATTAAATCAATTCAAAGTAACTTGGATAATCTACAAAGTTTCTTGATTTTTTACTCTCATTGCTCTTTCTTAGAATTATCTTTTCTCTGAATTTTTTTTGATGATTACATTGTTAAAGGGGGAGAGATTTAATGTGCTGTGTGAGATATTTGAGAAATTTGCTAAAACTACATTTCTTGTGTTGAGGGGGAGAGTTTTTAAAGAGATTTGAATGTGTGGCTTGAAATGCTTTTTCTGCCTCAGTTCTTCACTTATATCTATTGGAAGCTAATTCATCATACTATTTTGAGGTGTTGTCAATGTATTCATCAAGGGAGAGATTGTTAGACCATGTGGCTAAGTCTAGAATTTTTATGATAATGAATAATTGACAACATTGCTTAGTATTGTTATTCGAGGCGTGTGTGTGTGCTTCTGTGATTTGCAGGTTCAAAAATAATAATAAATTTTAAGAAAAACTTTCGCTAAGCGCCGCAATCATTCACCCCCTCTGATTGCCATCGACGATCCTACAATTTATCTTTCTACCACTGCAAAAAGCCTTGCCGTATGTATGTTTATCTTACCCGGCTGGATGGCAAGGTACATTAAGGCTCCATTTAGAACAGAGAAAATTTTCCTAATTCTTATGAAATTTTTTTTATAAAATTTCTACGTTACAAACAGGCTGTGCTGAAACCAAAACTTAGCAGGGAACAATTTAGCTAATTGTGCTCTAAATCCTAATAAGCACTTACCAACTTAATGCTAACTGTGCTCTAAATCGTAATAAGCACATACCAAATTACTTCTAAATCCTAATAAGCATGCGCTTAACTATGTCCACAAACTAAAAAGTATACTGTAGAAAGATCCAATCAACTGATGATGCCTTTCCGGCTTGTGTAAAGGCTCCACTAACCTAGTGCCGGGCTCGGAAAGGGTGCAAGGACAGAGCAAGTCTCACTCAGCTGATCAGTCCAACGCTTCAAACAGAGTCAGGCTCAGAAGGCAAAAGCGGAAAGTAAGTCGATATATATTTGCATGGCCTTGAACCTTTCCATCGCGCATCGAAACCTTTGCATGAACCTTTTCCAAACTTTTTGGCAGGCAAGGGGACCACGTTGCCGAATCCAGCGCGTCAGATTAAATCGTTGAGATGCGAGAGATTATTCACTGGCCGGCCGGTGCTGCTGTACGCAACACTGCATATAAACAAGTTATACGTCTGATCACAGATCAGTACATGTGAATGGTGTAATAAGAACTATTATATCGAGAATTGCACAGTAGCTATGTAGATAATAAAATTAGTGGTCTGAAAGTAAAGTTGCAGTATATGCATGAAGTGGTGAATTTATTCATCCATGCATATATATACACTTCCTCTCTCCCCCTCTCTCTCTCTCTCTCTCTCTATATATATATATATATATATATATATATATATATATATATATATATAATTACACCCGAGTGTAAAAGGTATTTTTATGTGTGTGTATGGAACTCGATTGTAATGATCAGCAAATTGATGAGTTCTAAGGTCTTATATGTTTTATGCATGTGTGTACTGTGGTTCCTAATTGAGTACTTTGGTACATGTTTCATTAGCTATTTGATTCTAACACTTTCTTTTTTTATATATGGAACAATTCCTAGATAGCATGCATATTGACGGATCTATAGATGGGCGAGCTCAACTCAATCATGCATGGTTGGAGCCTGAAAGCTGCGCTCGAGGCATTCCAGTCCCGTCCAAATTTAAAGCAACTCCAAATCAAAGGTTCCACACGCAGAGAGAGAGAGAGAGAGAGAGAGAGAGTACCAGCAGTACGTACACGCAGATCGTTGGAGCAGTCTACTCTGTCTAATGTCTATACCTACACAATTTATCCAGCCTATAAAAAGAGTAGATTAACATGCATGAGCCTCGTTATAAGGGTTCTTCGTTTCGGTTTGTGAAAACTTTTCTTCGATTTCCTACCGTAACTAATTTTTAAATAGAATATTTTTTAAGACAAAATATACAAATTAACTGTAGTACATATTGGAACGACTTAATTTATATCCACTAAAACTGCACATGAGTTTCTCTTACACTGTATTCTCTCTTATAAATAACTCAAAAGACATAAGCTATAACATAAAAAACAGGCAATAGTTCCGGTTGAAGCTTGCATTTATAGGATTGAGTTGTTGCCCCAAGTTACGAACCATGTGGAACGCTGATGATTTCCCGGGTTTATGTGAGAATTAAAATATTTTTAGTAAAATTCCTACCTTATAAATTGCCTAATATTTGAGTCGAGCTCAAGTAGCCCATTGAATTGAGCGCAGTTCTGTTTCTACCATTCTAAATTGATATGATAGAATATTAGTAAACGCATGCATGGAGTAGGAGATAGATGATCTTGTATATCTGATCATTAGTCTAAGATAAGATGCTCAATGCCTTATCAACTAAACAATTCGAAGGTGACATTTTCCTAGATACTCACGGAGCAATGAACAGTACTCTTTCCGGGAAAAAAACCTTTTTAAGCCCCGTTTGGAAGAAAAAAAATCCATTTGACCTTGAACCCTTGCCAAAAATATGAAAAATCACAACCAGGTCATAAATCCTCAACTATCAATACTGTACAAATCACCCCCTCATAGCAAATCTATTATAGTTTTACCGACGTAGCACCTCGTGAACAAACAATCCCACAAGCATTAATGAATCGCCTCTAGACACCTGTACACACATCCAGATGAATTTTAAAAAGTACAAAAGTTGATGGGTCCACATGTCATCCTCCATCTTCTCTTTCTCTCTGCATCTCCCTCTCTCTCCCTTCCATTCCTCCAAGATCTGAAGCAGGTGCAAGAACCAAACAACCAACCCATCCAACAACAAGGGGCTGGTTGGTTACCGGCTACAATTACTACGCCTAAAGTTAGGCAAGTTTGATCAACTTTGGGAGCTGTTTAGTTGCAGCTACAGTTATGACAAGATTTCCTTCCAGCAAACTAGGTCCTCACGCGTCAATGACTTAAAAAAGTATGGCAAGATTCCCTTAGACTTGCTAAGGTGTGGCAAAGAATTTGAGCACCTCAACTTAGACAAATGTGACAATTTTTATTAGCAAAATGTAGCTAGCAACCAAACAGCCCCTAAATCAGAATTCACAATCACTTCGCTAACTCTACACACACGGATCGCTAAATGGAAGGACTACTAAATCAGATCAAGATCAAGAACGCACGGAGAGGAAGCATGCCCGTCCTTGCTTATCTGTTGTCTTGTTCGGTCGTCCCTTGTCTCCCCATGCTGGCCCCAGCCGGCGCCGGCGCCACTACCGAGCACGGCTGCCGCCAACGAGGAGCCGCCACCGCGCTGTATGCAACAATAAACAAGTATAAGTACACAAAAAACACTTCCCGTGTGCTCAGATACAGACAAGACGACTCTCAACCTAAAAAAGTTCCGACAAGGAAAAGACTTGTCTTATTGTTTGGAAAAAGCTACAGAGGCATGTTTGTTGGACCACTACAAATTTATAAATAATCTATTTCTTATTCAAAATTACAAGAATATACTTGCATAAAAATTTTTACGGGAATTAGTTCCAGTCACCCAACCATCGGATGACTGGAACCTGTCGCCCAACAGCCGCGCGGCACGAATACAATCGGCTGGCCGTTAGGCGACATAATTTTAGTCACCGAAGGGTCATGCGACTGGACGCTATCGCCCAACCGATCAGCGACTGAAGGTCGAGTCGCCTAACCGATCGGCGACTACCACCTCAACCCATTTTTGGCGCAATTGGCCCCCTGACAACGCGTGCGAGTAAATAACAATTGTTGTAGGTAGGTGATATTTACTAAATTTTGTCTCTAATTTGTATTTTTTTTTGGAAAAAAAGGCAAACAATGTTGGATGATCTATTTCTAATTTTCATAGATTATGAATAGTACAAAAAATTGTTAGATTCGCAATAACAATTTGTGATCGTCGTATGTTGTTGTAGTGCAAGAAATTTTTAGATATTTTTTCTAAGAACGATTGAGATAGCAATGATTGGTAAGTACGAAGATAAGTGATATTGTGATGCAACCGGGAATTTATACATAGAGGAGAACTTTGTTTTTTCATGTTGTTGGATGCCTTGCTACGTGAAGAATTGAATACGAAAAAACGATAAGATGTGATATTGCGAATTAAAATAGAATTCATAAAAGCTGAGAATAATACGGTGCATAGGGTTTGTTTACATGCATAAGAAACAACATCCTACACGATACAACAAACTGAAGTACTCGTACAATACATATGCACCTTTTTCGAATGGAAATAAATTCGACCTTCGGAGAACTAGTGCGGAACGGCCCAATCTTCTGCGTGTACCGGAGCCTTTTTCTCTTCCTTGTGAGCTCAACGTTGAACTCCTGTGGCCTCTTTTGCCTTGGCCATCATTTCCCTCTTTTGTTATGCTCTCTGCGCGTGCAGGCGTTGAGATGAGATTTCATCTCCTGATGTATATGCTCAGTTTGCTCGTCGTTGCGGCACTCCTCCTCCCGGATTTCGTAGGCCCTTTTGACATTCCACTCCTCGAAGTCAAGAGTCCACTGGTCATGTGGATGGATCTCTAGGTCGATCCACTTGCGGTAGCCACATAGCGGATCCAGGGACTGCAGGTAGACGGGAGAGGTTGTTAGCCGCTCTCTCTCCTTCTAGGTGCACACCAGGAAGAAAGGCCGACGAGTTTCAGACGGCGAAGTACAACAGCACGAGAAGACAACAGTAAGAGATGCACGCAGTGAGGGATTCTCTCTTCTCTATACCTTGGACATCTCTAGGTATATATAGATATGCAAATTACTCTCTATTAACCGCCCCATTGAACTGAAATAATTCACTAGTAACTACTCAATTATTCACTGGTAACTAAAAACATTTAACCAATGATTTACCCACTGATAACTGCCTGTCATCAAAAACCCATTTAAGCCTCAAAATCAAACGTTTGAATCTCATTCAAACAGAGAGAGTGAGGTGCAGGGTTCAGCAAAAATAAAGATGAACTGGGTCTGCCAAGTGGCGTGCCACGTCAAGTCACAAGTCACGTGATTTTCACGTGAAGATACGTGAATACGCGTGCACGTGCGTGCGTGTGTGACTAGACGGAACCCTCCTCATACCATCTCTATCCATATTCAAAGAGTGGTGAGGACTCCACCTTATAAATCGGTCTTCCTCATCTTGCCATAGCAATATGGTATTAAATCATGTATGTTTTGGAATTAAAAAAATAGGCCATAATTAAATGGGCTAATTTCTAACATTACGTATTTATATCAACGTCGATGGATCAGCATGGCATCATGTAGCAACAAGGAAGCTCTGCTAGCTAGATCATTAACAGGAACTTTACCCAAGTCAAGAGTCATAACTCATAAACTTGCCGAAGCCATTATGTAGCAACAAGGAAGCTCTGCTAGCTAGATCATTAACAGGAACTTTACCCAAGTCAAGAGTCATAACTCATAAACTTGCCGAAGCCATTTGGTGTGTTCAAACAGGAAGTATGTTCTAGCTATCTGGCTACCTTTTAATGGTAATTTCTCTTGATCAAAATATTAAGATTATAAGTTTAGATTGAGTTAGCTACGTTGGAGAAGCATTATTTCTCCCACATGCAAACGATCGACTAGACTAAAGGCGTTAATTAATTTGATTGGAACGTGGAAGATAGACGGAAAAGATCATCTATATATACATCAGCTTGGTCCAGGATATTCAAGTTGTTTAACAAGGATATCAAGATCACTTGTGAGAAAAATTTACCTCAATAAGCATACATCTGTCAACACACCAACTACTAAATCAGCACGTTAATAACTTGCAAGGAACGGTGAAGGAAAATACTTGGTCATAATCTAATGAAAATTGTCTACATGTTCTTCCACCGTTTCATATTCAGACTTCAGATAACTATATATGCAAACCATTTCGTTTTCTAGAACAAAATATCAGGACCCAAATTAAATTACAAGATGAAACTTACATTCGTCAACACGCGGATAATCACCAACATGTTCAAGAATAGGGTTTTACAATAAGATGGAAGAAAATGCAAGGTAATCTCCACCATTGTAGGAAAAAAATTAATGTACGCACAACCAGAAAACGAACCATCCCTCACGGTTCAAAACCGTCAGGAAAAAACCAAAAACCGTCAGGTTATATTTTTCTGACGGGACCCCGTCAGGCAAAAGCCCTCAGGGCTGGCTGGAAAGGAAAATTGAATTTTGCTGACGGTTGCCCGTCAGGAAAATATAACCTGACGGTTGAACCCGTGAGGGAAAAAGTAATTTTCCTGACGGGCGAACCCATCACGAAAATTCATTTTCCTGACGGTATTACCCCCGTGAGGGAAATTTTAATTTTCCTGACGGTACTACCCCCGTGAGGGAAAAATGAATTTTCCTCACGGGGAAACAGTCAGCAAAATTTATTTTACTGACGGTGCAAGAACTGTCAATAAAATACTGACCCGCAAGAAAAATGAATTTTCCTGAGGGTTTCAACCGTGAGCAAAATTGATTTTGCTATGACAGAAAATTTTACATCGTAGTTATAACAGATATTGTCAGCCACAATAAAATCAAATAACTTACAAGATAAGCATTCGTGCATCATATAATCAAATTAATAACAACACCATACACATCAATCAAGAAACATATAATTAAACAAACATATAAAAAGTTCGATTTTCATAAGCAATCCATAGATTGATTCATATTCACACAAGCATACCAATCCATAAACTTCATCTCCATATTGGTTCATCCATCCAAAAGACATCTAAAATCAAGTACCACATACAAAAGTCCATTTCCATTACATTCAAGTTCAGCTAGTCAAAAGAAATATAAGAAATAACTGAAAATCACATGGTAGCATGGTTGTTGTCGCCATCAATGTCGCCACTGCAGTTGTCCCTGTCGTGTACATCAACGTTACCATCGACAGCACCGTCATCTGGTTGTGAGCCCGAGCCCACATGAGAGGATCCAGTCCCAAGCCCAGTCCCAGTCCCTTGCTGCAAGGTGAAAATATTATATCAACTTGAGTTGAAGAAGCCGTAATGACTTGTAATGTTGTTTGAATTATCACAGTCCTATATTAAATACACATATCACAATATCATGTCTTGTACAACATGCATGGTAGCTAGTTTTCATAAGTACACAAAAGACCATAGCAACAAAAAAAGGATCTAAGTGTTCATAGCTAGATGCAGGTTGGCATATACTCAAGATTAGTTTAGCCTCGTAAACAACTCACAAGTATGGGTGTACTAACTAGTAGAAAAGTCATTTGCCACCTTACCATCAACTATAAGTAAATGAGATTCAGGTTATGCCCATATTTAGAACATTCAACATGAGTCCACTTGCTCACTGCTGTACTGCTTGTTGACAGTCTGACACACCAAAAAAGATTAGTTGTATAGTACAAATGGTCCTCCGTATGACAAAGGTGACAGATGGAAGTTGAACTCTAGAACAAGGCAAAATAATAGTTCATAGGGAATTTTGTTTGTACACAAGGGAATAATTGTAAGTAGTAAACGATATTACCTGTGCTTGTGTAGGTGTTCCACGGCGTAGCATCTCTGGTGGTGGTTGTTCACCCATCTTCTCAAAAAGCATCTACAGAAGGCATGCAGAAGCACTATTAGTGGATTATTCTGATTATTTCGATGTATTGTAAAATAATCACGATACAACAATTAATCACAAAAAGCACTTAGTTATTTGGGCTCATGCCCTGTATTCCAAAGAAGCCCATCATGTCTGTGCTGTTGATGTTACCATAGGGGCACAAATGCAAATACAGCCTGGGTTCCTGGAGAAATACAAACACTTGAACCACTTCAGCTAACATGACAAATCCATAGAGACAAACAGAAGATGACACGGCACATGAGGCCGGAGACTCCCAGCTAGCTAGTAGCTACATATATTCTGTCTTCACCATCCAAGACGAAATAGCATCATCTCAGCAGGGAGAAAAGGCAGTTTTCTATTGTGATTCCTTCCATGCATAGAATTAAAAAATAATTGCTGATGGCAACCGACCTACTATTGCGAAATGTATGTAGTATTAACCATTGCGAAAAGTCTGTACATTGCGAAAAATAATTGCTGATGGCATTGTAAAGTTTTGCTTAAGTGAAGCATCCCATGTTTGTACCCCCTCCCACAACTTGATAAGTTCGTCAACTAAAGGTTGCATTAGAATATTTATTTTTTTCCCAGGATGTTCAGGACCGGGGATAACAAGGCCAAGGAATATATACTCCGCTTCAAAGAATGCCCGCGAAATATTTAATGGAGCCACAAACACCGCCAACATGAGTAAGGAGCAAGACCCAAACTAAATGGTGTGAAACCATCTGTTGCTATAGCAAGGCGTACATTTCTAGGATCACTTGCAAAGTTTGGGAAGTCCTCGTCAAATTGTTGCCAAGCTTCCCCATCACATGGGTGCACCATCTTACCAGACGTTGACTGACTATGTGACCGCATTAACTTTGCTGTCTCCTTGTGTGCATACAACCTTTGTAGTCTATCTATAATGGGTAGGTACTGTAATACTTTACGTGGGACTTTATTATGGCCTACCTCGTAGCGAGAGGTATCACATAAGTCACACTTGTCTTTATGCTCATTATCTTTCCAGTAAAGCATGCAGTTATTATAACACACATCAATTTTCACATATGGCATTCCGAGACCCTCCAACAACTTTTTTGAACGGTAGAAATCCTCGGACAACTTAGACTCCGGAGGCAAAAGTTCATGAATTATTTGTAATACATCGTCATAGTGTGCAATTGACATATTGTATTGTGACTTCATAGCTAGCAAACGAGCGACAGCAGACAGACTTGAGTGTGTTGTGTTCTCATGGACTAGTTCGTCGCTTAGCGACCATTCTATAGAAAGCTCGGCGAGGCCGTTGGCTCCTCATCAATTCCCGGTGGATGGTCACCGCCTACGTCAATCAACAGATTGTCCATCCGATTACATTCATTGATTTCCTCGTGATCTATTGAAGGGTCCTGTCCATCATGTGTTGTCCATGTTTGATAGTTTGACCTAAACCCATATTTACTTAAGTGCAACTCTACAATATGCCTGTTGTGCCTAAAATACTTCCTGCACATTGCACATGGACACTTAATGGTGTCACCTTCAACTATCCTAGGATTTGAGAATGCACGATCTAAGAACTGTGTAGTTTGTTCAATCCATTCATTTGAGGGAGCTTTACCACGCTGCCAGCCACTATACATCCATTCATGGTCTGCCATGAAATAGTTCTGTGTGCATAACACGAATATATCAGGCATAAAATTATATGTATTAAAACTAGGTATGTTGCATTTGTATACAATTGTATATCACCCGCTATATTTGCATTTGTATATCAGCCACTATACAATTGTTTCAATGTATCAATTATCAATGGTCGATGGACAGATATGTGTATATGAATATACCTTAGAGAGGGTGTATGCTGCCAGGAGGGTGCACGTCACAATCTTGTCGTGCTTGCCTGTGTCAGATCAGCAGAACAGCAGCTGCAACACCGGCAGGAACAGCAGCAGCAGCATGCATTTCTTTGAGGTGGACTTCATGTAGTTTGATGCATGCATGTACATACCTAGCTAGAGGAGGCTGAGATAGAAAAATATTAGAGTGATGGAAAAAGGCCTAGTTCGAATTCATTATCATGAGATGCATGAAGTGAAAGAAAGGAACAAGCTGCTTGCACTAGGCTGGAGCTGGACTGCTGGAGTAGCTAGCAGCCTTTACTATTTGATTTTTCTTTCTGGGTGTGTGTTTGTTTTCTTCTTAATGTGTACTTAATTCTCATCTTTATCTGGTCTCATCCAAACATTACATAGCTACCACTAAATTTCCCACATATTATTTTCTAGTAGCAAGATTTCTAATATGGTAAGACCAAAACCTGTGCAGCTAGGAAGTAGTTCTTTCTAATTCATGACAAGCATGCAGCAACACAGGAAAACCGCAATATAAAGTCGTAAACTGGAAATAGAAAATGGCAATGTTCCTTACCAGAGAAAGGTTGAGTGCTGTAAGGACATAGTTGTGGACCGTCCTTCAAAGTGACCTATAAGGCAATCAAACAGATCAAAGTTCACCTTAATTACTACATATCTATGCAATAGTACAAAATCACATAATTCTCGCTTATGCTTACTTCACTATCTGCAAGCTTTTTCCACAGTTGGGACACTGCCAACAAAAGAGACATCCTTGAGAATAGAACAAGAATGTGAGAGTATTCAAAAAATTGTGCACACAGACAACAAAGTTTTGCTTTTAATTTTCGTAGGAATAAGATATTGTAGTAGCACCAATGACATCTACCCTCATCATCTATCCTCTGATGACTTTAAGAAACAAATTTTCTCAAGTAGAAAGTGACTGAATACTACGTTTATGGGGAACTTACATTGCTCAAGTATATCTTGCCTCGCAAAGAAGAAAAATGCACCCCACACCCAAAATAGGCAGCAGTATTGTGAGGAGCTGTGGTCAAGTCATAAGAAATGTAGAAAGCTATAGTTAGATTCTCAATTGAATTAATGTAAAATTTTGAATAAGAGAAAAGACATGAAGATTGAATAGCTATTCCTAAAATTTAAAAACAGTATACATTCTCCATATACAATAGCCCAGACTAAGAAAGCATATGATGCATGAGGTTGCTGCCATTATTACTATAATGCAGGCACCAACATAGCTCATTAATCTCCTGCAGATATCAAAATGCTAACTTTCACCAACATGTTTCATGAAGCAATGACCAATGCCAATACTTTTTAACATGAACAAACAGTGAGCAATGAGCAGAACAACACTTCACCTTTTTAGTGAGTGGCTTCTTTTGACGCTGAAGCTAAATCTAAATTAGAGGATAAGGGAGGGGGGAAGGGAACAGGCAGACGAGAGGGGATGGGGAGGAGGAGAGCAGATCGAAGGGGGCGCGCAGCGGCGGAGCTGGGGCATCGGAGAGGACACGGGAGGCGGGCGTGAGGGTTTGGGGCGGAGGAGGCGGGCGTCGAGACGGGGAGCAGGCGGCGGGGGCGCGAGGGCTTGGGGCGGGAGGCGGGCGTCGGAGAGGACTGCGCAGCGGCGGGGCGTGAGGGTTTGGGGCGGAGGAGGCCGGCGTCGGGGCGGGAGTAGGCGGCGGGACGCGAGGCAGGGGCGGAGAGAGGACTGCAGCGGCGGGCGTGAGGTTTGGGGCGGAGGAGGCGGGCGTCGGGGGGAGCAGGCGGGGCGCGAGGGTTTGGGGTGGAGGAGGCGGGCGTCGGGACGGGAGCCGGCGGCGGGGCGCGACAGTTTGGGGCCGAGGCGGGCGTCGGGGCGGGAGCAGCGGCGAGGCACGGGTTTGGGGCGGAGGAGGCGAGCGAGGGGATGGGGAGCAGGAGGCGGGCGAGGGGATGGGGAGGAGGCGGCGGGCGCGCGAAATTTTGGGGCGGAGGCGGCGGGCGCAAGGGGATGGGGAGGAGGCGGTGCCTGCGAAATTTTGGGGCGGAGGTGGGCGAGCGGATGGGCAGGAGGCGCGGCTGCGAAAATGTCTAGGGTTTCCAGTGGCGTGCTGCACGAATAGCGGCCGAGCTGATCAGAAACCTCACGGGCTTGTTCCAATTATCCTCACGGTTCATGTAATACCGTCAGAAAAATAATATATTTCCTTGGTGGCTTAAGAAGCCCGACAGAAAAATAAATTTTTGTGACGGTTCTACGTGGGCCTGTCACAAAAAAAGAAATCCCTCACGTTCTATGCGGGCCCGTCAGGAAAACTAAAGCCCGTGAGGGATGATTCGTTTTCTAGTAGTGACGTATGCATGGTTTGTCAATTTCAAAGAATTTCCAGTAGATTTCTTGAAGAAAACAGTAACGACTGAATCCAACAATAAATTCAACATATATCCTGGACAAATCAAGGAAAAACACACACCGGCCGGGTTCTACGTGCATTACCTATGATGTTCTAATATGATTGCTTAAGGGTAATACCCTAACTTCTAGTCCATATATTCTCAAAGAAAATAGCAACATTTGGATCAAATTTGTCTCAAATAAATATCTGTCAACATGTGAACCATATATTTCATTGATTGGACATACATAGGAAAAACTCACTGGGTCCAACATCCATCGTTGACGAAGTCCTTTGGGTTACCACTTACCACAGAAGGTTAACACTAAAACCCATTTCCATATTAATTGGGACTTCCAAAGGAATGTATAGCAAGGTAAAGTCTTAACAAAATACTAAAAATCGAATTAAATAATTTCCTCAACAGAAGTCATGATCGATTCGATCGGATGCAATTTCCATGATTTTCCCATCCATAGGCTATATAAGCCACCATTAATGAGCATTTAGCAATGCCGTAAACTGAACCCGCGCAAACACACGAACATTAGAGATCACATATAACACCGTACGTACTACGTATCAACAATGTCCAGATCCAAGGGTGAGCCTGAGCCTCCAAAATACTATCCTAGGTGGTGATCAACTCGGCTTCGGCTTCTGGCTTATTTTGCACTATTAATAAATTTCGTCTTTTTCTGAACTTTTAGCTTTTTGTTGAGCTTTTTTGCCGGTTCTTTTTTTCCCGTATTTGTTTGTATTATACGTAATGGGCTAACATATTTTTTATATTTTTAAATTTTTTTAAATTTAATTATGCTAAATAAACCTCTGTCAGCTACAGTGCGTTTTTCGGCCGTAAGCCATGAGCTTTTCAGCCATAAGCCATGAGCTTTTCAGCTGAACCGATCACCACCTAATCTCATGCATGCAGTTATACGTACGTTCTTGATCTGATAAATTGATTGGTTGTCTTGTCTGATACACCATGCATGCAGGGCCTTC
>CM070664.1:17764201-17781701 GCA_036346575.1 Dendrocalamus sinicus
CTCGCGGCTGCCGTGGCAGGCGAAACCACCCGCCGTGGGTGCGTTTCGGCTGCCACGGCAGGAGTTTGGCCAGAAAGGCCGGCCGCGGTGCCGTTCGCCGATGCCGACGGCCGTGCCGAGTGACCCCCCAGAAATCCCCGTGCCCCAGGCCAAAATCACGGTGATTCCACCATCCGCCAGCCAAGGAAAACAGTGCCCCTCTTCGGTACCAATCATCCCCCGGGGTCCCAGGGCCAGGTATGGCCCTCGGGTATACTAGGGGGTGGCGACGGGTTGCGCAGGAAACGGCTGCCATGGTAGGCGAAACCGCCCACTGTGGGTGCGCTTCGGCTGCCACGGCAGGGTTTTGGCCAGAAAAGCCGCCGGCGGTGCCGTTTGCCGGTGCCGACGGGCCGTGCCGAGGGACCCCCGAAAATGCCCAAAAATGCCCGTGCGCCAGGCCAAAATCACGGTGATTCCACCGTCCGTCAGGCAAGGAAAACAGTGCCCCTCTCCGGTACCAATCATCCCCCGGGGTCCCAGGGCCAGGTATGGCCCTCGGGTATACTAGGGGGTGGTGACGGGTCGCGCAGGAAACGGCCGCCGTGGCAGCCAAAATCGACGACCGTGCGTCCGCTTCGTTGTCGACGGCACGATTTTGGCAGGCAGGGCGGGCCGCGAAGGAACCAGATGTTTGCCTCTACTGCCGATCATCCCATTTCCCTTGCCGTGGCGACATTTTCGTCTGCTGTGGCGACTCCCGTGCACTGTGGACCTTCGGTCGCCGTCCTCCCAGCAGACCCGCCGCCGTGCTCAGTGCGGCGGGATGCTCGAACGGCTTGACCGTCGTGGCTACGCTAGCGCATGAGTTGTGCTGGACCCGTGTCTGCCGGCAGGACCCCCGCTGAAGTGCGGCCGACCGTCGGCGCCCGCGTCCCATCAATTGTGCGGCAGTGACACGCCGCGCTGTTGACTGGTGCTTGCGTGCTGCTACCCGTGCTGTCACATCCCAAAATTTGCTTTCTGGAAAAATGTAATTTCAAATTAATTATTTTAAAGTATTTGAGTTTTATTTAGATTTGCCCTGAATTTTTGATTTTGAAAAAGCTAGATTTGAAAAGTATTTTAAGTAAAACCTAAAATTATTATTAAATAAAAAGATATTTTGGTTTTATATGAAAATCCTAGTTCAAAATAATTATTTGGAGTTATTTGGCTTTTATCTGGTTTCTTGGATTTTCTGGAGTTCAAAAAAAAATGTATGTTTGAAATTAAAAAGTATTTCAAGTATGAAAATTAAATACCAACAGTAGTTGAAAATATTTTTATTAAGTCCAAAATATCTCCAGGAGCTTCTGTGAATTTTTCTGGGATTTTTCGGAGTTTGTTTAAGCTCAATTTGAAATTTCCAAAAAAAAAAAAGAGGAGAGAGAATGAACAGTACCCCCGTGGGTACTGTTCATCCATCGTCTCCGCGCGGCAGAGGCTCGATCGATCTGTTCTCTCTGTACTCAGTTCTTTCTGTTTTTCTCTCTGTTCATAACTTCCAATCCGGAGCTTATCTCAATGTCTTCCCAAAAGGAAAGTTGTGCCAAATCATGCAAGGAATCTATCCCAACTGGCCTCCTTCTATTTCGTTCATCCGTTTGCCTTTTATCTCCAATTTTCTGAAACGGACTCTAAACCGAAATCCACGAATTAGAGTCGGTTTCTACCCCTCCCAAGCCTATAAATAGGACCCCTTGGCACCCCTAAACCCATCCCAAGCCGTGGCAAGTTCCTCAAAGGTCAGGACGCCGTCGGCATCGAGGCCCTTCGGTCTCGGATTTGCTCGTCGCGTCTCGAGCAATCCGGTGAGTTTTTCCGTGATTCTTTCGCGTCACATTGTGCCATCATGTGCCATCTATCTTCTTGCCAAGTAAATTTGGTTTTGGTGCAGCCAATCTCCCGGAATCGAGTTTTCCCCAATCTAGGTCAAGAGCGCTTCTCGATGTCGATTCGTCGCCTCCGGTAAGCTTCAGCCCTTGCCGTAATTTTTCTTAGACTTGCCTTATCGCGTTCTACGCCGTGCTCACTCCCTTTTCCCCAAAAAGCTTCCACAAATTTTCGCCTCCGAACCTCGCCATGGCCGTCAATGACATCTCGTGTCCCCCATCTACCCGATGATGTTTCCACCAATCCGTTCGCGTCATTTTGTGCCAAACCATCCCAGGTAGCTACCTTCCAAGTGGTTTTAGATTTCGTTCACCGAGCACCAAGATATTAAGTTTTTCCTTTATCCTTCCCGACGTCGTTCAAACGTCGATTGCGCCGTCTCCGATGGGTTTCTGGCCGAGCCGACAATTTTCCTAGCTTCGCCAAGCCGCGTTCTAGCCCGTGCTCACCCTACTTCTCCATGTCCTATGCCCGGGTTTTATTCCTCTCTTCTACCCATGTAGTTGTAGCCGCCCGTGCCGTCACCGTACTCCGTTTGGCGTGCCGTCGCTTCCTATGTGTGCCTTAGGTCCCTAGCAACCCATTTTGCTAGTTAGATTCATCTTCCATGCCTTCTCTCGCCAGCGCTAGCCTCCTCGCCAAAAGTACTGTTCTCGGATGAACACTAACATCTGTGAATTTCCAGCATTTTCTCGCCCCGGCAAACTTTAGATCGCTCGTTCTCCTTCGTCCGAACTCCGATCGACACGATTCTTCTTCCTAAATTCGTCTAAAATTGAGCTCTATCTTTTGGTTCTGGTTTTGTAGTTTTTGGAGTTAATTTGAATTTTATTTGAATTTATTTTGTTTGTTTTGTCGTTTCGCGCGTAGAACCCGAAGTCGCCGAAGAGTTTGTCGAACCACAGCAAGAGGGACCAACCAGTGCACAAGAAGGCAAGTCTCCTTTGATCATCTTGAACCTATGCTTTTGAAATGTTTTAAATATTTTAAATTATGTGCATTGCTAATTTCATAAAACCACTAGTTCAAATCTTTAGGAAATAGCTACTCCAACTTTGTTATGACCTCATTTGACATTGAATGCCATGTACCTTTGTCACCCTAGAAATTCCTTTGTCTCATTAATGAGATTATTATTTATTCTTTGATAATGATAGTATGGTAGTATAATGCTTAGTCATGCTAAATAATACCCTTGGAACTTTGAAAATGGGAAATTATGATTTATTGTTGAACCCTTGTGTTTATAAATGTAGTGGTAATTGGAGTTACCACTGTTCTTTTAAAATAAAATAAAAATGTGAAAGTTGGTTTAGATTAGGGTGGATGGTTGGTTTGGGCTGGTGCAGAAAGCACGAGATCTTGAAAAGTGTATGTTCCACCCTAGTCAATTAAGGACCGACGCTTGTGTTTGTCCAGACTGAGCACTACCGTACAACCACAAGTCTATATGGGTACGACCTAGCTGACTAACTTATGATAGTCTAGTCTAGGTGCCACCAAAGGAAAGTGGGTGCCGTGGATGGACCGGTTATCCACAGTGAGGGACAGGATTTCATCAGACTCATATGGCGCAAGAGGGGGCTTGGTTCGGCGGTTAGCCTACCGCGGTGAAACCTCAGCGGTGGTATCTAGCTAGATTAGAATAAGGTAAAGGCTTTGTGATATTTTATCTGGGTCTCATGCCAAAGGAAGCGTGTTGACTTTTAGGATAATTTATCTCTTGTGGGTAAAGTTGTACAACCTCTGCAGAGTGTAAAACTATTCGAATAGCCGTGCCCACGGTCAAGGGCGGGCAAGGAATGCATTCACATGGTAGATTTCTGGTTTTTGGTTTTAAAATCAAAAGTTTTTGTATTCCGAGAGTGGAGGGAACTCTTGGAAGGGTATCCTGGCAGTTGGAGCCAGAGAGGGTGGATGGAACCCGCAGTTTTAAACTTGGTCAGATAGACTGGATTAAACTAGTGTTGGTAGATGGAACCTTCACTAGAGAATTATTGATAGTTCTGTTAAACACTTACTTTAATAAAAGGATGCCTTTGAAAATAATTAGTAGTATTGAATTTTAAAATGTTGCTTTGTGCAAAAGAACCATATAGCCTTCCTTTGTCAAGCCTTGCATCTATTGCATTTTTCCCAAGACTTGCGGAGTACTTTATGTACTCACATGCTGCACTCAAAAATAATACTCAGAGGAATATGAAGCTCAAGATGGAGACTACGACTACTTCGCTTGTGGATTCGACGAAGGATTCCCGGAGTTCTAGGTCGCGCTTCCCCAGTCAATTGCCTGTGGCGTATTGATGGGTCTTCGCTGGATTTATTTCTGCTTCCGCTGTGTTTTTGTGAGTGTGTGAGGTCTTCAACCTCAGTTGTAATAATGAGACCTTTCGGTCTGTACTCTTTATTATTGTAATAAAGCGTTGCTGGTGATGTATTCATTTATGTTTAACTGTGTGCACTAGCTTTGATCTGGGACTAGTGCAGTAATACACAGAGGGTCCGGGTTCGGAAATCCGGGGTCCCGACACGTGCCACGGGAAACGGTGCCTCACACACGGCCGCCTCGCCGCGGATGCCCCCAGGGCATGCCGCGGCGGCCTCATAGCGCTCGCGGCGTTGCCTCACGGGGCCGGGCACCCGACGTGCCCGGCGCCACAAAGGCCACCTCGCCCGCGCCCTTTGTCCCGGATGCCGCCCACGCTACAGGCTCGCGGCCCATCGGCACCGCATCCCTACCGAAGCTTCTCAGACGACGACGGCCGGCCGGTGGCCGCCGCCGCCGCGCCACACGCTGGCCGGCGCGCGCCTCGGCGCCGCCCGCCGAGGAGGACGTGCTACCGGTTGATCTCGCCAGTAGTCATATGCTTGTCTCAAAGATTAAGCCATGCATGTGCAAGTATGAACTAATTCGAACTGTGAAACTGCGAATGGCTCATTAAATCAATTATAGTTTGTTTGATGGTACGTGCTACTCGGATAACCGTAGTAATTCTAGAGCTAATACGTGCAACAAACCCCGACTCCTAGGAGGGGCGCATTTATTAGATAAAAGGCTGACGCGGGCTCCGCCCGCTGATCCGATGATTCATGATAACTCGACGGATCGCACGGCCCTGGCGCCGGCGACGCATCATTCAAATTTCTGCCCTATCAACTTTCGATGGTAGGATAGGGGCCTACCATGGTGGTGACGGGTGACGGAGAATTAGGGTTCGATTCCGGAGAGGGAGCTTGAGAAACGGCTACCACATCCAAGGAAGGCAGCAGGCGCGCAAATTACCCAATCCTAACACGGGGAGGTAGTGACAATAAATAACAATACCGGGCGCTTCAGCGTCTGGTAATTGGAATGAGTGCAATCGTTAGATCAGAACTAATACGGACTATGGTAATTTCAACATACTACAGGTGAAGGTGGTGTCTAACGTCTATTTTAAAATTTTGGCAAGAAATTCTCTCAGCTTTTTTCTTAAAAATTTCTCACTACACACTTTTATT
Source organism: Dendrocalamus sinicus (assembly GCA_036346575.1). NCBI lineage: Eukaryota > Viridiplantae > Streptophyta > Magnoliopsida > Poales > Poaceae > Dendrocalamus > Dendrocalamus sinicus. The sequence continues at coordinate 17,769,617 of CM070664.1, forward strand.
GAAAGCCGTATAAGGACACCAGCGTCAAATCAGGGGTTCGAAAGCTGTAGGCTGGCCTCACCGTTTAACCGCCTAAAAACTAGCCGGAGAGTCTACTTGACCAACCGGTTGCTAGTACAATGGTATGGGATCCCTGCCTTGTAGCTAACAGCTAATATTTTAGCCCCACTAACTATATGTTGGATCGGTTTATTATGAATTTTTCAGAATTTAATCTCGTGACCTTTCGGTTACTGACCTAAGGATGATTATGATAAACCATTGCACCCCTTCGGGAGATTTAGGTATGTTCTTTTCAGTTTTCTAAAAGCTTGTTTTCGGTTTTTCTACAATAACTAGCATTTAAATGGAGTATTTTTTAAAGCGGAGTCTACAAATTAATTATAGTACATACTGTAATAACTTCATTTATATCGGCTAAAACCATATACGAGTTTTTGTTATTCTGTACTCTTTTATAAATAGCCTAAAAGTCATAAGCTACAGTCAAAAGTTATAAAATAAAACTAAAAAGAAACCCAAAAAATAATGTCTATTTGGAAAAGGAGAGAGCAATGTTTTGAACACAGAACATACATAGCTAGAGCTGACATTTGCCCTACCTTTTAGCAAGGAACAAAGCTTCCCTGTCCCCGCGCTCCCTGTCCCCCTGCGTATTCCCGCCATCTCGATCGTTCATTGGTGATCCAACGGTTCATATTTTTTCTGTATTTTATATTTTAACCATTTACCTATTTTCACCTGAAATTTAAAAATAAAAATAGATTAATCCATCATAAATAATAAAAAATACAGAAAATTTTTTTCTGTATTTTTTTATTATTTATGATGAATTAATCTATTTTTATTTTTAAATTTCAGGTGAAAATGAGTAAATGGTGAAAATATAAAATACAGAAAAAATGAACCATTGGATCACCAAAGAACGGTGGAGATGGCGGGAATACGCAGGGGGACAGGAATCGCGGGGACAGGGAAGCCTTTTTCTTTAGCAAGAGTTATCTAGTCATCTGAAGGAACCTTGAGGGCTTCTTTGGATTGCCCAATGCAGTTGGGGCTGGATTGGACTGGACGGAATTGGGCCATCAAAACAAGCCCAAGCATGATGGATCGGATCAATGTTTGTTGTTCCAATGATTTCTTACGTGGTGATACATAAAGTGTATCACCTCTTAAGATGCAATCGTACAACTTACTTTTGCTTTAGCATCGAATCAACATTAATGCTGTGGCATCCTTCAAAATTTTAGCTTCCAACACAAAATATTAGAAGGAAAAAATATATGTTTGATGTAGACAGTAAAGTTTGCTTTTTTTTCTTTTTTCCTTTTCCTCAATTGCCAGAATTTTCTCAATTTTTGTTAATCTTAAGATCGAATGAGTTTGATGTTAAAATTTTTCATATAATTAGAGTAAATTGATAAGCACATCTAGAATTTTCATTTTAGGCCCGACCCATGAACTAATCGTGTTGGGCCAACCCAGCATGAAGCGCTTGGCCATGCCTGGCTGCCTCTCCGACCCAGCGTGCTGGCTCGGCACGACACTAGTAGTGTCAGACCAAGCACAGCCCGGCATGGGCATGATAGGCATGACATGATAGGCATGGTAACCTATTTAGCCTGTTAGGCACGATTAGACCAGTCGGCACGGTAGCCATGGCCCATTTAGCATGATTTCGACCCATTTAGCCCGATAACAGTAAGATTTTTTATGAATTTTCCAATTGTTTATAGCCGTTTGAGAGTTTAAAAATACAAAAAAAATCTAAAAATCTCAAATTTTTATATAAATAGGTAGTAAACCCCCTCATTCAGCCACACTCAAACCTGCAATATCTTTTCTGAATTATCTTATGAAAATTTCAGTACACTTTGTGATATTTGACAAATTTTAAAATATTTTTGCCAAAAATCTGAACATTTGAAATCCGGCTACAGTTAAGAAAAGATGTAACATACTAATTTATATATTTTTGTTATTCTTACTTTTCTTTGTTGTGATGTAAAATATATATAGTAGTGTAATTTTTTATTTACATTTTATAGTTTTCTACATTTTTGCATGGAAAATTTTGATAATTTTCCTGTGAATGATTACAGAATTTCACTGGAAGATCTTTAATCCTTCGAGAATGAAACGTCTTCGCCTCCACCTCGAATGGCAAAGCAGACCCAGTCTATACCATCGTTGGGCTCTACGAGTGTCGCTGCTGCGTCTAAAGCACCAGAGCTAGGGGTGAAAATGGATTGGATACTTCTCGACTGACCGACTATTGAATCCATGTTGGATCAGATTCAGGTAGGCATGTCGGATAATTATCGAATTTTGAGTTGAATTCAGATAGTTGCTCCAGATACGGGATCGGATTTGGAGACTCGAGAGGGAGATTAGGAGATGTAGGAGCCCAGATATTACAATCCGGCATCCCCTGTGATTCCACCGCACTATTCCCTGGATTAGTAGATAGTGCTCATAGGTTACAGTTCTGAACATCAAAGTACATATCATGCGGAAGCATAAATACAATAGAAGACTTACACATGGGCTGATTAGGCCGAAATCAATAAGATGCAGCAGCGAAAACGAAGCACACAGGTGGGACCCTCCAGACATGCCCACAGGCAGCCAACTGAAGGTTCGCGACCTAGTCCTCGACATCTTCATCTTCTTTACCATCATGGCCAAGAGTGTTGCTGAAGCGTAGTGATCTGATTCCTGATTCTGAATTTGTTATGAGAGCGAGCGTGAGCACAAACCACCGTGCTCCGCGAGCCAATACACATGATACAAATAAATAGTATGTATGGCTTATCAAAGGAGAGGCTCGGATTATTTATTTGCCATAAATCGCTTTTAGTAGCATTATTGTTATTCATTCATAGTGAAATTGTTGCGGCCTAAACCCCACACAGCGATTACCATAATTGATTTAATCCACCGAAAACACACTTTCTTTATTGATTGCTATCTAAGACTCCAAACAACGAATAACGTCATTTAATTAATCTACCGATCATACATTCATTGCTGCCTAAGACTCCATGCAGTGAGTGTCATCCTTTATTTTAGACCACCAATATCTTTTGTATTCTGAATTCCTAACAATACAATCTTGTGGTTGCTATTCATCAACTCTTTACTTCTAATTCTAACGAGTATCCATCATAATTATTTTTAAATCCACCGATATCATTTATATCATGACTTTCTAACAAATCAATCCTTTTGTTATTGATCCAAGACCATATGTTGCTCTTCCAACAATCAACCGTATTTTCTATTATCATCTCTAACTAATTCACTAGTATACGTCCACCAGGAACATTATTGCTTAAGGTTATACTCCAACAATTGTTATCATATCTCCAAATTTCCAAAAATTCAATTCATCTATATAGTATTTGATTAAATCATATTAATCCCATTATCGCCAACATCTCCCAAGAATTTATGTTAGTTATCAGTGTTGTAGTCCAGCAATTACCTTTGCACTCCCTATTGATCGGACTGGTTTGATCAACTTCTTCTTCACGCCACAATTGATTTTTAAAAGCTATGAATAAAGACAATACAATAGCATCAAATCTTTGATGTGCTCGAATCGCTGCACCTTTTCTTTAGTTTTTTTCACTATTTAAACACAACTTTTACAAATTAGACTCGGATACAGAAATTGACTCTGAAATACAAATTTCTATTTCTAAATTGACTCAGACTCAACTCGAAAATAGATTCGGGAGGATTATTTCCAACACCCTGGCCGCCCCTTACCAACTGCTCGGCCAACCCCCCTACTGAACCTGCACATGGCCCTCACTGCCGCTCCTGCACCCCATTCTACCTCCGATTAGCTTGTTGCTGCTCCCGACTACTCTGGTCGACTCGGCCATCACGCCGCTACTGCCAACTCCCTACGCTCTGCCTTTGGCTCGATCTCCTAGTTTCCACCTCATCTTCCCCCTTACTAATTTACTTATTATGCCTTTTTATTCCATTGATTTGAATCCAACTTGTGGATTTTATTCTTGGGTTGCTTAGCGATTTGAGTGATGGTGATATGGTGTCTCAGTCGTGGCTCACTACGACGGGGCTCAGAGCCTCCTCGTGCATTGGGGAGCATAATGGAGTGTTGTTAGGTGCATATGGTGGCCGTGCTGAGCTTGCTGATGCCATGGTAGCTTCTCGTTGGTATACTCTACTCTCTCTCTAATATCCATCTATCTATCTTAGCGATGCAACCTACTGGCTCTACTGGTGGTGACTGTACTATGAATGAGGGCATAAGGCATGTGTGAATGGGTTTTGGAAATGCAGGCTGGTGCTCCTACCTCTGCAATGTGGGTTTTGGGTAGGCATGATGGAAACAGAGAGCATATGGGGGAACTTGGTTTGCCCGTTGATGGTTGGATGTATTGGTGCGAATGAGATTGGTACCGAGGTTGTAGTTCCTTCATGGCTCTCCTAGTGTTTGGCTCGCCTTCTGTTGGCTGCCCCTGGTCTCAGCTAGTCCTTGGCTAGTCCTTGGTTCCTAGGCCATCATGGTTGTGGTTCACTCCCCTTCAGTCCTCTCGACTCCTCTGAACGCCTTCTTCTCTCTAGTAGTGCCAACTCTCAACTCTCCCTTTTGCTCTTGCCTTTGGTGGAATGTGCTCTAGGATGGTGGAAATGGACTTGGGGAAGAGAAGTGGTTTCTTCTGCTCCTCTTCTTTGCTCTAGTAGTTTGGGTGCAATTGTGGAAAGTTGTATCTCTCTCATTCCTTTGGCTGGTGCATTCTGATCCTCTTGGCCACCTCCTTGTTAGCTTGGGCTTATCTCTTGGCTCCTCTCATCCCTCTATTGGCCTGGTAAAATGTGGAGTTACCCTCATTGACTAAAGGTATGTGGGGGTGGAAATGGCACATCAATGTGGGGCTTTCTATTGTTTGAGGTAAGTTTGTGAAAAATTAAAGTGGATGTTGGCTCGATATTTCGCCGGATGAGGAGACCCACTTATGTAAGAGGTGTCAGTCGGCCCCGGACGGTCCTAGTATATATCTCGGTAAACTCTAAAGGTTTCTGTATTCTAAAAACTGGACGGTTTTTGAGGGCAACTTGACTTTCATTTATTTATTTTGTTCGGTCTTTTCAATCTTCTATTATTTATTTTATTCACAATTAACAATGCCAGTTATTCTAGTTTAGCAATATTTATGTAGTTGAAATTATAATGTAATTGTTTTTATTTTGAAGACGTTGGACTTGGTTGAGATTGGAATTGTAAATTGATGTAATTTAAATTGAAATTGATGTAATTTGAATGATACTTGATGGAGGTCAAGGATGGTAGATGGATGTAATTTGAATTGTAGAAAGATGTACTCGAACTGTTATATTGATGTAACATGGACTGTTAATATTTTCATTTGATTCGAGGAACAATTTTAATTATTACTCGATGGATGGAATTTATTTGTTGTAACCGGACGGTATTTATTTTTATGACTAACATGCGCTATTTGGGATCACGTTGAGATGAATTTTTAATTGAACTGGTTTTATAGAAAGTTTTTATTTATTCAGTTCGTTCTTGATTAAAAAATTTCATGCACAATTACTTAATCAAATACTTATTTAATTTCTGTTAGTCTTAATTTGTTAATTAAAAATGATTAGAAAATGCTGGTTCCACACAGCGGTTCAAACCTTAATTGCACATAAGTGCCATAAAAATAAGAGCAAGTGAATCTTTCTTGTTTTATTTGCCAGACTACTTTCCTTCCTCCATCACTTTGCTTGCATCGGGAATAAGACGTCCACTAAACTTTGTTCCCCCGGCCATTTTAGTCACACAGCAATCGTAGAGAATCTCTCAACTTTTGCGCGTGGAGTCTTTCCGAAAGGGAAGTGAATGTATGACCTTTGCCAAAGATACTTTCCTGACCACTTCGTGTAAAATGTCTTAAATAAGGACGATCGAAATGCCATCCATGATTCCTTGCTTCGTTCTTATCAGCTTTTGATCAGTGATGTCCTTAATTACATTGGACCTTGATTATTCACCTCCATTCGCTGATGCAACGCCGATTCGACAGTTCGATCTCACAACGTCCGATCACAAATCCAACGGGTCAGATCGGTCTATATTACTTGCTACAGTGGTACAGTGTAATGAGAGTGGGGTGGTGAGAGATTCGATAATGATAGCAGCGTCGGAGTATTTTCATCTTTAGAAAAATCCATACACGCACCGTAGAGTGTGCTTTATCTGCGTCGAGCAAGAGCAAAGGCATTTCGAGTTTTTTCTTTCTTCGAACAAGAGTATCAAACGAGCGGAGGCGGCAAGCGGCGGCGTGCCCCGCGTCGGCGATCCACTGCCACGGGGACAGTAAGAGCGCTATATCTCCGTCTGTCTCCTTGTGTTTCGTTTGGAGAGACGCATTCATGGGAAATTTTCCATCCAGTCTCGGCTCATGCTTTTCCTCTCTGTTTTTCTGTGAATTCGTAGGAAACGAAGAGTGTCCTCTGTAATTTAGTTGGTGGTTTCCGGTGTTCCAATTGCAAGAACAGCGGCAGTTCCTGTGGAAATCAATTTCCTTCATTTTTCCCGTACGGAACTCCTTGAATCCAAGCCATGTACATGCAAAGGGAAGATGGGATGCTGATGTTGGCTTGAGTTAAAAGACAAGGGCTTGCTCGCAGTGTTCCTCTCACACATCAATCACGGCCACGGCGCCATAGCTGCAGCCTGCAGCGCACATAGCAACTGAGAGAAAGAAGCGAGCAAGAGAGATGGCAGGAGCGGTAATGGTGAGCGCTTCGACGGGGGTGATGAACTCGCTGCTGGGGAAGCTCGCCACCCTAATGGGGGAGGAGTACGCCATGATTAAAGGCGTGCGGAAGCAGGTGGGCTTCCTCAAGGATGAGCTTAGCAGCATGAATGCTCTCCTTGAAAAGCTGGCGGATGTGGAAGAACTTGATCCGCAGCACAAGGAGTGGAGGAACCAAGTCAGGGAGATGGCCTACGACATCGAGGACTTCATCGATGACTTCATGCATCACCAAACTGATCAATCTGCGGAAGTCGGGTTTCTCGGCAAGGCTGTTCAACTTCTCAAGGAACTCAAGATGCGCCATCAGTTCGCCGATCAAATCCGGGATCTGAATGATCGTGTTAAAGAAGTGAGTGAACGGCGCAAGAGGTATAGGCTTGATGACTGCATCTCGACGTGTAGACATGTAGATGTTGACCCTCCGATGCCTGCACTTTATGCGGAGGTGGCTAGCATTGTTGGTGTTGGATTGAAATGGTCGACAGAGGGGGGTGAATGTCGATCAATAAGAAAAATTCGTCCCCATAAGTACTCAAAAGCTTAGCACTCCGGTAGCTATTAGAGAGCTACGAAGAAGATTAAATTTGCACACCGGAAAGACGAAACAAATCTGTCGAGAAACTGAAAGGCACAACAAAAATCAGTAGCTTACTGGCCGAGAGCTACCGCTAAAGGAAGAAAAGAGAGCTTGTGAAAAAAGAGAGCCAAAGCCACCAACCAAAAAGATCAAAAGGTGACAATAACTGCGGCTCAAAGAAACTGCATGTTCTGCTGGCCGAACTGCACTAAAGAACCAATGATCTGCAGCCAACGAAAAGTAACTGAAGCTACTGCATGCAGTTGGCCAAAACATTCTTTGCTAAAAACTGCACACGAGAGACACAAACTGACATTTAATACTGCTGGCCAAAACCGAAAGCAAGAGATAAAGAAAAATTGCATGCAATGTTACTTGCTTTGGCCAAAGACTTTAAAAGAGAAGAAGTACTCGGCAGTCCTTCCAAGCAATAATTTAATTGGCTAATAAATGATTCATTCGGCCAACACATTGATCCATTTGGCTATGGAAAACAAGTCAACCGAATACATACTCTAGATTGAGAATTAGTGCAAGCCGAACAAAGAGCAGCAAAGAACAAATTAAAAGGGAGCAAAAAAAAAAAACTAGAACAGATGGCAGGGAAAAAGATTACGAGAGAGAACAATCATTCTTCATACTGTCGTCAAGAAAGCAAAAGCAGCAGCTACTAGAGCTAATAAATGCATTCGGACAGAGAGAAAAATGCAATACCTCAACAACAGCTCAAACACAAATTTCTTAAAAGCGATACGGGGACATATATGATTAAAAGAGGTGTTTACATCTCAGCTCATCCCTCTCTCTCAATCTAACCCTACATCCCCATACATACTTGAGAGAAATCAAGAGCACAACTCTATCTCATACAATCATGGAGAAACACAAATAAAACCTTAACTTTTACACCCACTCTCTCAAATTTCAGCACACCATCTCCCTCTCTATTTATAGCCTCTACTAATGGGTTCACCAAGTGCTTTACCCATTTAGCTTTTGTGCTTTACCCACAATCCACTTCCTTTAGTGCAGCTTTGCGTTTTTACCGAAATGCCCCTCGCGCACCTTCTAGGAAGCTTCCTCATTCCTTGCCCCGCAGGCCACGTAGCTTCGCCGTCTTCGGCACACCTCGACCGTTCTGACCTCAGCGCCACCTGCGCCTAGTCCGGTCCATCATGCCTCGCCACGACTCCACCTCGAGTCCACGTCGTCTTCGACACATCCCGACCGTTCTGACCTCAGCGCCACCTGCGCCTAGTCCGGTCCTCCGTGTCTCGCCACGACTCCGTCTCGATGTCCTGCAGCCATACAGACAAGAAACACGTCACATAGCACCGCTTGATATATGAAAGCGTAAATACCATCATACTTACCACAGATGAAGTCCAAACCTGTCGAATCATCGGAATATGCGTCCTAATCCCATACGACCAAGTTTGACCAAAGTCCGACCGAGCCCGATTGCGCCATGCAACGTCAAGGTCCGAACCACCCAAACCAAACTCGACTGACCTAAACCCTTGTCAATTACTCATCACTCTCATGGAGTCACGACCACATGGTCTCTCAGTTGGTACGGGCAGTCCAAGGGGTGAACTTATCAAACGGCTGATGGAGGGGGAGGGCGAGTCGATGCAGCAGTTGAAGGCAGTCTCCATTTTCGGATTTGGAGGCCTAGGCAAGACCACACTTGCTAATGTGGTGTACCAAGAGATCAAAGCACAATTTGATTGTCAAGCTTTTGTGTCAGTATCTCAGAAACCTGGCATAGTGAAGCTTCTCAATAACATACTTTCTCAGATTGGGGGACAACAGCCTGCTCTAGCTCTTGAGGTGCCAGGCCTCATCAACAACATCAGAGAACATCTAAAAGATAAGAGGTACTTATTATATATGGTATTTACTATCCTAGTTAAAAATCGATATCACTATGTACTGTATTAAGATTTTCAACTTTAACCACTAAAGTTTCAACCTGAAAAAGACAGTGGAGTTGATTGTAAAAACGCTTTTGTAACTGTGGTTTGCATTGCCATTCACCTAATAGAAATGTTTTTATATGCTATATTTTGGCAGGTACTTCGTAATTGATGATTTATGGGATACACCAGCCTGGGATATTGCCAAGTGTGCTTTTCCAGATAATCACTATGGCAGTAGGATAATAGCAACAACACGAATTGAGTCTGTGGCAAAAGCTTGTTGCAGTTATAACAATGAATGGGTTTATAAGCTGGAGCCTCTTAGTGATCACTACTCAAGAGTATTGTTTTACAACAGAGTGTTTGTTTCTGAAAAAGATTGTCCTCAACAGTTCAAAGAGGTATCAGATGAAATTTTGAAAAAATGTGGTGGCGTGCCATTGGCAATTATTAGTATAGCTAGCCTACTAGCCAGTCAACCAAATAGATCAATAGATCTATGGCATGATGTGCGAAAGTATATAAGCAACTCCTGTTTGAGAAGCAATCCTTCTTTAGAGGGCATGATGCATGTTCTAAGCCTTAGCTATAATCATCTTCCGCGACATCTTAAGACATGCTTGCTATGTATGGGAATATATCCAGAGGATTACCATGTCTGCAAGGCTGATTTGGTGAAGCAGTGGGTGGCTCATGGTTTTGTTAGTGAAACACAAGAGAGAGATGCAGAGGAAGTTGCAACGAGCTATTTTAATGAGCTTATCAATAGAAGCATGATCCAACCTATATCTTATCCTCATAGTGATGAAGTGAGTTGTCAAGTACATGATATGGTCCTTGATCTAATCAGGATCAAGTCTGCAGAAGAGAACTTTCTTTTGGTGACTGAGAATCCAGAGGCCATTCCCACCGGATTGCAGTTCAATGTTCGACGACTCTCAATTCATGAAAAAGAAAATTATTTACGACCCCATCGTGACCTTTCTGATACAAAACAGGACGCAGCAGCATTACCAAGTGCGAATCTGTCACAAATACGATCACTTGCAGTCTTTGGAGAATCTTCTCGCATGCTTCCCCTTGCCGAGTTTAAGTTTCTCCGGGTTCTAAAGATTCTAGATTTGGGAGTTGCAAATAAGTGGAGCATCGACCTTACTGTAGTCTGCACGATGTTTCAGCTGAGGTATTTGGGTGTGGAAATTTATAATGGTGACGTAAAGCTACCTGGTGATTACAGAAGGGACGACAGGGAGGCTGCCTGATGGGATTGGCAGCATGAAATCCCTGCGTACTTTAGAATTACCATTCGATCTTGCAGGGAGCTCATTAGACAGCATTAATGGCCTAGGCGAGCTTACCAATTTGGGACATCTTGGGCTTCGGTGTTCCAACAAAGGTTTCATTCCCAGACAGGGATACATGGATGCATTGCAGTCCAGTCTTGCGAAACTTGCCAATCACAACCTAAAATCTCTGAGCCTGCCTTCAGGAAATTATAGCTGTAACGACGGATTGAATTTGTTGTCTTTTGCGAGCAGCCACCTTAAACGGCTGTTGTTAAGGGCTTGGTTATGTGGACGAATCGGATGTGAGGACGACGGAAGCTGTCCTGCGGGATGCTGCCAGCCTGCACCCTGGACACCACACCATCGTCATCCACACGAGTGATGATATATTATTTGGACACTACTGCAGACGAGGGATGTGAGGGCGATGATGAAACTTCAGGTGATCCGATATCCCAACGCATCTGCCCCCTAATACCTCATTCCTACCAAGAAAGTACCTCCAGTTTACTTAATCTGTTCCTTCGGGATGTTACTCTCCTTTCCAGCTAAATTTTTAAGCAAGCAGCACAGTGCTTGTGTGCATTGTAACACGCTTACAGGACTTTCCTGCCACAAAGTCAAACTATAACAAGGTTTAAGGCAAACTTTTGGGATAAGCAGACACCAACTCTACTTTCAAAACAAATCATTCCGTTAGGTTACGCAAGTGGCATTTTCATGCTTCTCTTATGTGCCTTATTTTGTGAGCATTGACAGAGTGATGGATGGGAGAAAGCTAGTTGTTTATATCCTTTCCGGAACTGTTCATAGTAACACTCGAATTATTAGGATTAGTCTAGCTTATTGTTATCTGGCCTCGAAAAGGAAATTTATCCGTGCCAATGAGTCATTTCTCACAATTGCTGGCAATGCTTTCATTTCGCCCCCACAGTTGTTCTACAACACGATGTCCATATCTCTCTGTACAGTAGCTTTGTTGAAAATTGATTTTTTTTTTTCATCTCATGATCATGATTCTATTTGATTCCTTGTACAGCAGGAGTGGAGAATGTCGATCTTGATCCGGGCACCTGGAGGAAGCCTTCCTTGCAAAGCTCAGGTGAATGAGGATCATCAACTAGAATCCCTGTGGTGTGATGTCTTATGCACTAGCTACTGCTGAACCTATTTGATGTGTGTTGTCATGTACTACTGTGTATTGCTAAATCCATTTCATGAACTTATTTGGTATGTTTTGTGATGTACTACTATGTATTGCTGAACCCATTTCTTGGACATATTCGGTGTGTTTGGACTTCGTGTCCTGAACCTATTTGCTGAAAATTCATGGCATGGTATGTTCGTACATTCACTTCCCAATGTTCACACCTGATATCCCTATCAACACAAAAGATAACACAGCAATAAGCAATTATCATGTTCGTCCTTTCTGTTACAGCAACACAGCAATTTTCACATTCCTTGGTTCATCTGGGCTGTACCTTC